>LPNX010043483.1:1146293-1180504 GCA_001517045.1 Pseudotsuga menziesii
AAGGTCTGTGCCATTCTTTTCATGGCTAAAGGATTTAGTTCCTTCCATGGCAGATGTAAGTGTAGAAATCTCTCTTCATTGTGGTTGAGAGTCTTCCATCTTTGGATGGGATTGTGCCATTCTGATGAGCAGGTCAGATGTAAGGGCAGAGCCATTCTGTTCATGGATAAAGGATTTAGTTCCTTCCATGTCAGATATAAGTGCTAGCCATTCTGTCGAGTAGGACAGATGTAAGGGCAACTGCCATTCTAGGAATGGAGGCACCTGGTCAGTTACCAGGAACACTCAGTCAGGTTGTGCAGATGAGCATGTAATCAGTCCTGAGAGATTTGTAGATGGTCTTTCGAGGTTTTTCCTATGGCATGTAATTCGGTGCCCTGGGACATCTGGAAAATGCTCTTTCGATGTTTTGCTCTGGGATGGCATGTAATCAGCCCTGGGAGATCCTATAGGTTGGGCTGTGTGCCCGTAATCAGTCTTGGGATGCTCTTGCGAGGTTTTGCCATGACCACATGTAATCAGCCCTGGGAGATCCTATAGGTTGGGCTGTGTGCCCGTAATCAGTCCTGGGATGCTCTTGCGAGGTTTTGTGGTGAGGTCACATGTAATCAGCCCTGGGAGATCCTATAGGTTGGGCTGTGTGCCCGTAATTAGCCCTGGGATGCTCTTTCGAGGTTTTGTGACGCACGTAATAAGTCCTGAGGATTCTCCAGTATGGCCAGTGATGATGAAGACCTGCAGGTGGTGGGCCTACATCCAGCATGAAATAGGGCTGGCTCTGTAGAACTTCCTATGACGAGATAGTACACACTTGATGATGACCAGTGGAGATCCAGATCGAGCTATGATCTAGATCCAGTTATGATGACTCCGAGAGATCCAGATCGAGTGATGATCCAGATCCAGTAGTGATGATCCAGATCCAGCAGTGATGATCCAGATCGAGTGATGATCCAGATCCTGTCCAGAGAGATGATCCAGATCGAGTGATGATCCAGATCCAGTCTAGTGATGATGATCCAGATCGAGTGATGATCTAGATCCAGTGATGCCATTTTATGATGATCCAGATCGAGAGATGATCCAGATCCAGATGACTTGAAGACGAAGATGACTTGAAGATGAAGATGACTCAGATGATCCAGTTAAAGCAGAGAAGAAGACCAGTGCTGAAAAATTGTGTCGAAAGAATACCTTCCTAGTTAAGAGGGAGTGTTGATGTATATGTAACTTCGGAATGTATTCTTCTATGTATTTTATATTATTGTAACCCGATGTTTATTTCGGGAGGTTTCTATTATGTATTTGAGTCATGTGGTCATGCCCCGATGTTCCGATCGGGAGGATTATAATGTAAACAAGTCATATCAAGTCATTGGGTAAGTCCCCACTGTTTAGGGGCACTTGGGTTATTATAAACTAATTAAGGTGTAGGCTCGAGTAGTAATTATTAGGTTGAGTGCACTTCAAGTCAACAGAAGAATATAAATAGAGAGTGAGAGTCTCTCTATTTATCACTTGTGAATTACATCACTTGCTCTCTCAAGTGTGGCGTAGCTTTGGAGAAGGAAATCTTTGGCTTGACAGAAGACAGAAGGCTGCTGTTGTGTTGGGAGGTCATCTTACTGTTTTGGGATCACATCTTGTGGTGATAGTATCTTAGAGGAAGTTGAGGGGTTTTCTCCATTTATGGTTTCCCCTCCTAAAAGCTTTGTGTCTCTTGTCTCTTGTGATGTGATTATGTGATTGCTGTGCTTGTTATTCTCTCAGTGAAAAGATCTTATCATAATGCTAGCTTAAATGTTGAAAAAACTGACATTTGGTTCTTTGGAGAACCAATATTCACCTTCTTTGTTTTGAGTGGCTTCAGAAATTTGTCATTTGATAAGCCTAATCCTTCCACTGCACGACTACCCTTATACTCAAGAATATTTATATCCCATGGATCATCATCATCAGGGTTTCTAGTTATGTTATAGCATTCCATCCAATATTGAGCTATCGCACTGCTCTGAGGAAACTTGACATTGGAACAAGGATGTCTTCGAAAATATTGGTTTTAATAACTTGCATGGAAACATAGATCATTGGAATGTTGTCAGTAGAGCTAAAAGTACGTGTGAAGTTTCTATCTATCTCTTCTCATTTGACAGTTTCTCATCACATCTCAACCAACATATACTATCTTCTTGGTATCATGTCCAAAGTATGTATGAAATCATGAACCCATTCCTGTCGTGGAGATGTATTCCATGTTGAGTGAAAATTTTCAATGTGATTGACAGGATTTTTCAATCCTTTATATTTTCTTCCAGTATAAGACATATTTTTTCCAAATCTAATTTCTACCAGGCATTGGAATTGGGGCCATTATGAAATAAACTGCTTATGAGAAACCCACCACCTGGAGGGTGTAGCCTTCAATGCAACATCCAGTGCTAAGAAACACTGAGGTTCCAATAATATTTCTTCAAACTCTAGAAGTTCATGATAGTGACAATGCCTTAGGAATAGTGTTCTTCATAGAAGTAGGGGAAACTACTAAGAATAATGAGGAAGACTATGAACAAGGAGAAGTGAATATTGAGACATAATTTTTCAGTGCTTTAAGTGATTTAAGAAAAGAAAGGAACAAAAACAAGTTACTAAAGGAAGTTTTCAGTGAAATAAAGGAAATATATCAAAGCTCTGACAGAAACTTGAAGAAAAAAATAATATTTTTATGGATCTAAAAGTTATGTTGGAAGAATCTAAGGTGATTGAAGAAACACCTAGAAAAAAACTAGAAGAAAAGAAGAAGATACAAGAATAGTTGGATGTTGAAACAATCTCTCAAAAAGGAATTACAGGAGAAGGAAATCTAGTAGAAATTTGGAAATAATACCAAAATATTGTATGAGATCATCAACATCCAAAAACCATTCTATGATAAGTATGGTCTTCGATACAAAAAATGACACTATCGATCATTCCAAGCCTCCAAAGAAATATATACAATAACCTGCAATAAAGATGAATCCAAAAGAATATCGTGCATTCAAAGGAACATTGAAGTAGCCACCAACAATGAAGAAGACTCAGAATTAAGGCCATGATTTCAAAAGATATACACTAACTAGAATACCACCCACATCCAAGTACCAAGATATTTTTCTTGGCTTGTTTTATTATTGTAATAATTTTGGGCATAAGGCTATAATTTGTACAATATATGCATGGGGTAGAAACACATTGAATGGAAATGGATATGAAAACTCTAGGAACCATTATAAAGACAATTACCAAAGAAATCCTCATGAATATTTTGATAAAAGTTATAATAGATTTGGAGCTTTGGATTATGAAAATGAATGTTACAAATGTGGACACACAACCATAGATTACACAATTGGTTTAGCAGTGTCTTCAAGATAGGTTCCATAACAACAAAAAATTTGGAAATAGAAGCAAGAAGGTTTTCAGGTTGAGGAATGTGGGATTTCTTTACAATCCCAAAAAAGAAGAAGTCAATGGTGCATTAAAAATGGATTTTGAAATCATATTACGATTGATACAAACAAATTTGTGTCATTAAATAAAGAAAAGGAAGGGTATGTCACGTTTGACAATGACAACTCAACCACAATTTTATTAAAATGCACAATTAGTCTTGTAAACAAAGATGATTTGGCAAAAAATTACCTACTTGTTGAACATATGAAGCATAATCTACTAAGTGTTAACAAAATGTGTGAATAGGGACAAACACCCATTTTCAATTCAAAAGAATTTGAACTAAGGATAAAAGGATAAGGAAGACTAGTGGAAACAACAACAAGAACTACAAACAACATATACATCTTGAATGAAATTGGGAAAGAAAGTTGTTGTTTGGGAAAGGAAGATGAATGTTGGATTTTGCACTAGAGAATGGGTGATATACATTTTGAAAATATTTCCAATATCAGCAAGAAGCAATCTATAAGAGAAATATTGGAAATTACAAAACCAACCAATACTTTGTGTGAGCATTGTCAGTATGGAAAACAAACAAAGGTTGAATTCATGTTAAAGGAATACTCTACAAAAAAATCACTGGAAAGTTCACACCTTGTTCTATGTGGGAAAATGAGGACAAAAGGAATCAATGGTGAGAAATACCTCATGCTTCTCATTAATGACTACACAAGAATGACATGGGTTTGTTTCTTCAAGAAAAAGTCAAAATCTTTCTAACGTTTCAGGGTATTCAAGGAAATGGTAAGAACCAAAACTGATTTGAAATTCAAAAGCTTAAGACCATACAATGAGTTCGAGTTCACTTCAAATGATTTATAGTATTTTTTTGAAGAAAATGGAATAAAAAGGGAATTCTCAACATCTAGAACACCTTAGCAAAATGGCATTGTTGAAATAAAAAATAGAAATGTGCAAGAAATGGCTTTAACTATGTTGAATGACTCCAAGCTAAGTGATGTCTTTGGGGTACAAGAAGTACATATGATCATTCATGTATTGAAAGAATGATTTCTCAAAAGTAACAACGACCATATTATATATTGGATATTGAAAGGAAGTTTGACTAGTCTCAAACGCTCTAGAGTGTTTGGATGCAAATGCTACATAAGAAAAGAAGACAATAATATTGCAAAATTTGACTCCCAGGTGTATGAAGGCATATTTTTTGGGCACTCTTGGAAAATAAAAGCACACATATTTTATAATTTAAGACTCAACAATATAGTGGAAATAATCAATATAAAAATTGATGAATTCATATTGCTCAATATTAGGAAGAAAAGGAGAAATTCAGACATCTTTGTAGAATAGGAAGTGGAAAAAATGAAACTAGAAGAACAAGAACAAGAACATGAACAAGAACAACAAGAAGAAGAATAATAAGAAGAATAAGAAGAACAAGAATAAGGAAGCCAACAAAATTTTGAGACACCTTATAGGAAACCTAACCACTGGGTTCAAAAGAAACATCCACCAAGGATAATCACTGAAGATATAAGTGATGGAATACAAGACAAAAGAAAAAGGAAAGTATAAATACTGGAGAGAGGACACTTTTCTTTGCCATCACCAATTTAACCAAGAACCTTTGAAGAATCTAGAAATGATGACCATTAGATCAAGGATATATAAAAAGAAGTAAATCAAATAGAGAAGAACAAGAAATGGGAATTAGTTCAAAGACTGAAGGATAAAAATGTGATTGATATGAAATGGGATTTTAGAAAAAAATTTAATGGAGATATATAGGTAACCATAAAAAAATAAATACTTGTATCCAAACGATATGCTCAGGTTGAAGTTGTTAGTTTTTTATCATTTAAGCAATATGATATTAGGATCTTATTTGAGAGAATAACATGCACAAAAATCAATCACAAGAGACAATAGACACAAATATTTTCCTCGGGAAAATAATGAAGGAGAAAACCCCACAACTTCCTCATAGATAGAATGAGCACCAATGGCAGCAGTAAAACCCAAAGACAGAAAGATGATCTCCAACAACTGTTCTCTCTCACTTGTGCCAACACTTTCCTCTCTCACTCATGCACCCCAGTTGAGTGAGTGTTTGTGACAAATAGAGAGGCTCACTCTCTATTTATACTAGTTTTCGACTTGACAATTACTTACTAGGGCTGACTTCTCTACGAGATTCTAATAACCCTAGTGGCCCTCAACTCTCGAGACTTCCACCCCGATCAACAAGGAGGGTTAACCTCAACTCAATTGTGGGGACTATTTCCTCGACTTACATTGGAGGGTTAACCTCATTGAATTTACATGAATTTATTATATTAATGACTGTCCCGATAGGAACATTGGGGGTACAATGAAATACAATTGATTCTACCGATAGGAACATCGGGGTACAATATAAGATATACAAGTGAATACATTCCGAAGTTACAAATACATCAACACTCCCTCTTAACTAGGAAGGTATTCTCTTGACACAATTCATTATCACAAGTCTTTGTCACTGGATCATCATCAAAGATGGATCATCACCGGATCATCATTAATGCTGGATCATCATCAAATCTGGATCATCAATGGATCATCATCAAAGCTGGATCATCACTGGATCATCATCACTGCTTCCACTATATTGATAAACTGGTGCTATCTCTCTTCTCATCATAGGAATTTCTATAGAGCCAACCCTTTTTCATGTTGGTTGTAGGCCTAGCCTCCATGTAGGTTTTCATCAACAACACTTATATCATCGACATGGTAGAACAAACCTACTACCATCCGAGAAAGGATTCAGCACTTACATTAACTAGCATGGTAGGACACACCTACAACCATATATGAAAGGATCCAACACTTACATTCACCAGCATGATAGGACACACCTACTACCATCTATGAAAAGGCTCCAACACTTACATTCACTAGCATGGTAGGACACACCTACTACCATATGTGAAAAGGCTCCATCACTTACATTCACTAGCATGGTATGACACACCTACTTCCATATGTGAAAAGGCTCCAGCACTTACATCTACTGCATGGTAGGACACACCTACTACCATCCAAAGAAAGCCCCCAACACTTACATCTATTGGTATGGTAGGACACACCTACTACCATCAAGAGAAAGTCCCTACACTTATATCCACCAGCATGGTAGGACAAACCTACTACCATATATGGAAAGGCTCTACACTTACATCCACTGGCATGGTAGGACAAACCTACTACCATCCGAGGAAAGGATCAACACTTACATCTAACCATGGCAGGTACCAATCCTACCACCATGTTAGAAGGGCACAACACTTACATATGACCATGGGAGGAACCAATCCTGCCACCATGTCAGAAAGGCACAACACTTATATTTGACCATGGGAGGAAACAATCCTACCACCATGTCAGAAGAGCACAACACTTACATCTAAACATGGGAGGAACCAATCCTACCACCATGTCAGAAGGGAAAAAAACTTACATATGACCATGGGAGGAACCAATCCTACCACCATGTCAAAAGGGAACAACAATTACATCTGACCATGGGAGGAACCAATCCTACCACCATGTCAGAAGGGCTCATGAATTCATCACTTCCTCTTGGAAGGAACCTTGATTTGGAGAACACCAAGCTTCTCCCTAAAGTACTCAAACTTGACTTTGGCCATTTCTAGAATAGAATCACATCAGGACTGATTACGTCCAAGTATAACCTGCAAGCTTCGCCAGGACTGATTACATCTGAGGACAACCTACATGACTATTTTGTTGAAATATTGTAACTTCGAAGAATATTCTATATGTATCTTTTTTTGGTTTTTAATGATCCTACTGGGAGAATCACTTGTATTACATTGTACCCCGATGCTCCTAATCGAAAGAACTAATAAGAGTCATGACGTAGTCCCCTCTAATTGTAAAGGTGGGTCATCAGCACCCTAGTGTGGTTACTTGAGCCTACATGTGTAACTCAAGATTACATGATTTAAATCGAGCCTACATGTCAAATGAGTTAGCTTAAGTGAATGGATGAATATAAATAGAGGTGTAGTGCTCCTCTTTTGAGACACATACACTCTCACTTGTGTAGCGCATTAGTGGAGAAGAGAAGAGTAGCTGGAGAAGGAGGAGGATCAGGCTTTGATCTCCTTGTTGGTTTTACCTTTTATCTTTTTGGGGCATCTATATTGAGGAAGATTTTTCTGGTTTTTTCCCTTTAGGGTTTTCCCAAGATAAATCTTTGTGTTCCTTTTGTATGGTTGTGCTTGTCTATCTTTCAGTGATCCTGTTTATATGCTTTTGTTATGTATTCGAAATGAAATACTAATGATCTAGCTTAGCATATGAAAAAATTAACATGGTATTAGAGCCACCCTAAAAGAAGACACTGTGCATCTATAGAATCTATGTCTTCTTACTTTTTGGGTCTCTATCCACAATCGATCAGCAAAAGAAGGCTAGACTGACTCTCCATTAAAGGGCGCATCTTTCTGTTGAAGCGGAATTCGATTCCGAGCATTTTTAGTTTTGGTGTGGAAAATTAGGGCTTTATACATAAGAGGAATTTTTGAGTGAGCCTAGCATAGGATTTTTATTCTCATGAAAATATAATTTTAGAGACCTGGATCAAGAAATTTGGTTGGGTGAAACTCCGGGAAAGTCAAACCCTAGTTTGACCCCGAGCTAGAAAAACCCTAAATACTAAAACTGCTACGTTTTGGTACTTTCGCTATATTCAGAGATTGGTGAAGGATCAAGATTTGAAAATTGTATATGCCTAAGATACAATCCTGATGTACCCTGTGTCCAAAATTAATCCTTAGATTCGTTATATTCTGGGAGATATGATCCCTCCAAGTTAGGGTTCCAGTCTCTTCCAGAATTCATCCCTAAACAGGACACCTGGGAAAAATTTCTATATCTTGGGCTACAGAAGTCCAAATGTAATTACTGAAGATGTTAAATAAATATAACTGACTTTAATTTCTATTATCTGAATATTATACTTAGAATATGAACCAGTGACACGTGGCATGCCGTACAACGTCGTTGTTCTGAACAGTCCTGTAACAGGTCACCTTGGGAAAAGGATCATAAATCCCAATTGGTGAAACAAATTCTGATGAAAACTATGGTGTTGGATCAGGGAAATGTGGTGCTACCTCAGTGCGAAATTTCAGACATAGAGGAGCATTAATTTCGGATATATTACAGAGACAGTGATAGGAATTTCTGCAGAATAAATTGGAAAACTAGGGCTTCCTGTTCCGGGAGATTCCCTCCACTATTTTTAGAAAATGAGTACATTGGACAGCTCCATTTGAAGAGATCTATATTTCAGTCCATTCAGATCTAAAATATTCCAAGTTTTGAAAATTAGGGTTTCTCTGACAAACCCTATATCAGCTAGCTCTGGAAGCAGGATGGACACCTCAAATCGGTAAGATCTAATCTTTTGCTATTTGCATTTGAGGTTCTCATTTCAAAGTGATCTATCACATCAGCTTGATGATAAGCTTGTTAAAGTTTACAACTTCCAAGCATGGAAGTATTTGATCTCTCTGAAGAAAATGAATTGGACACCGACATGAGTAGAGAGGTTCCAATTCCATACGGAGATGAGGCTCAAAGCCTTACACAAGAAGAACTTGATTAAGGCCAAAAAGATCATTGTTGATTCAATCACAGATCAACTTGTACCACAAGTGTCTTCCCTAAAGACACCAAATATGTTTGATTCCTTGATCAAGATATTTGAAGATAAGAACTTAAATCAGAAGATGGCTTTGAGAAAACAGTTGAAGAATGTGAAGATCCAGAATGCAGAACAACTTGAAGTGGTAGAAGAAGAAGTGAAGAATGTAGAAGTGGTGATAGCCACCTTGAATAGCCTCCCAGGATCATGGGATTCATTCATGCAAAGAATGTATTCTAGAAGGAATTAATTTCTTTCACCTCGACTCATAAGAAGAGAAGAAGAAGATGGGAGCAATTCAAGATCAAGATCTCACTATTCAAAGAAGATCCCTCAAGCGATGAGGAATATGAAGAAATCAATTCTTGAAGAACCTCTTATTCATCTTATCATTTGGATAAGAAATGATGATTTCATGAATGAAGAATATGATAAAGCATAATGATCAAGATGGAGTCTACCCACGAAACAAATAAAAGATAAGTATTCAATTGTCATTTCATGATATTGTTTTGTTATACATTTGATTATATTCAATTGATGTGTTATGCATGATAGATTGTTTAATGACTGTATACTACTAATATGCATGTGATGGGTAAGTAGCTCATGGTGCTATACAACTCTCCATTGCTGCTTATCAAACCTCCTTGCTGACATATTGGATTAGTGCACAATCTCAATTATGTCATGGTAGAGATGGAAGGCATCTAGAAAGTTTATGTGAGATATGGATGAATGTTGTATTGACTAAACAATTGCATGATGTATAAGAATTTGTCGTTATCCATATGTTTTATGAAATAGTTATAACCATGCAACTAGTGCATTTGAATTGTAGGAAAGGTCCTGTACAACCTCCTACAAGAAAAGAAAGATGAGACTTGTTCCGAAGAACAAGTGATGACAATTCAAGATTCACTCTAATAAACATGAATCTAAAGCTCCCAGGGTCAGAGACACCATGACGGAAGAAAGAGCTTCAGAGAGTGGTAGATCCACCTTGAAGGATGAAGATCACCATGGGTACAAGAGATAACTCAAGATGAAGAAAAGAATGCTATGAAAGAAGCTATGATCAAAGAATAACAGTTGATCATGGGTAATGATGTATACGATATGATGGATCTACAAGAACAAGTGTACAAAGCAAGGTTCATGATTTTCCCCATAAATAATAGACTATGACATGACATACTCTATTGACTAGTATATATCAAGCATAGAACCACCTGTACAGAATGAAGAGGGAAGATGATACTCCACTTTAGGGGGAGTGACTACAGAAAATTATATCTAAGTTCGACATGGTACGACATGATGGATAGCTTCGTGATGGATCGAGACTTTACCAAGAGTAAAGTGGGTTCCAACCTTCAAGGTTGAATGCAGAAGACTAGGATATGTTGATGACCTGAGAAGACAAACTCATAGAAGATGTTATGATACTAGAATGATGTTTGGGATATAGTACTCAAACCAGAAAGCAAGAATGTGGTATCTTCCAAATGGATTTTCAAGATAAGATATGTTGCTGATAGAAGTAAGGTAAGACTTGTGGCTAGAGGTTTCTATCAGAAAGAGGGAATTAATTTTGAAGAGACACTTACTCCAGGAAGCAAGGTACACTTCCTTCAAAACTATCATGGTAGTTTCTTCCATGATGAAGTAAATACAAGTCTTCATTAATGGTACGCTTGAGGAAGAGTTTTACATCGAATAGTCACAAGGATTTGAAGTTGAAGATAGATGGAATCAAGTATGCAAGTTGAAGAAGGACCTCTATGGCCTGAAGCAAGCTCCCAGAGCTTGGTATAGAAGAATAGATAGTTTCCTAATGAGCATGGGCTTTTCCAAGAGTAAATTTGATCCTAAACTTTCCTACAAGGTTGTAGAAGATGTACCTGTCATTCTATTACTATATGTGGATGACTCGTTCTTGACAGGGAATGAGAAATAGATCATGGAAAGCAAGAAGAAACTAGCAGAAGAATTTGAGATGAAATACCTTGGGTTAATGCATTATTTCCTAGGTCTGGAAGTATGGCAAAGTTCAGAAGGAATATTTCTCAACCAGGGAAAGTATGCGGTAGAGATATTGAAGAGATTCAATATGTTGGAATGCAAAGTCATGGCCACACCGATGGACTCCAACCTGAAGCTGTTAGCTGATGACTCATTAGAGTTAGTGGATGTGACTCACTATAGACAGATCATTGGGTCATTGATGTACTTAACAAATACCAGACCAGACATTTGTTTTTCTATGAACACCTTAAGTCAATATCTTGTTCAACCAAGATGGGTTCACCTAGTAGCTGCAAAACATGTGATGAGATATCTGAAAGGGACTATAGACTTTGGTCTATACTATGATGGTAGCCATGAGTATAGATTGTATGGCTACATAGATGCAGATTGGTCTAGAAGTATCTCAGACAGGAAAAGCACATCAGGTAGATTCTTTTGTTTGAGGTCTGCTATGAGTTCATGGTTTAGCAGGAAACAATCCAGTGTTTCTCTTAGCACGGTTGAAGCAAAATACATAGCAGATTGCTTTACTAAGTTGTGAAGCCATATGGCTTCAAAAGCTGATATCAGGTCTCTTTGAATTGAAGATGGAAACTACAATGATTCTATGTGATAACCATATTTGTGATGACAAAGAACCCTCTGTTCTGACGTAACACGTAGAAATCCAGTATTTCTACATACAAGATAAGATGCAGATGATGATACTGTAGATGCAGATGATGGTGATTCAGTATTTCTATACTGAATATAGAGATGATGATGTTTCAATATTCCCATACTGAAGATATAGATGATGATGATTTCAGTATTCCCATACTGAAGATATAGATGATGATGATTTCAGTATTCCCATACTGAAGATATAGATGATATTTCAGTATTTACATACTGTAGATACAGATGATGGTGATTCTGTATTTCTATACTGAATATAGAGATGATGATGCTTTCAGTATTTCAATACTGAAGATATAGATGATGATGCTTTCAGTATTCACATACTGGAGATACATATGGTGATAGTTCAGTATTCACATACTAAAGATGTAGATGATGATGGTTTGGATGATGATGTACTGACGAAGCCTCTGCCTCAAGTAGAGTTTGAACACTTTTGAGACAAGCTTGGTGTTGTTCGGAAAGACCTTCCTTGAAAGGGGGAGTAGTGATGTTGCAGTGGGATTGTATCATCCTTGGGAATTTTCCCTAAAGTGATCTAGAGACCTCGGTCCTCGAGAATGAAGAGGGATTGTATCATCCCAGGACATCTGTCCACAATAGATCCAGTGACCTCAGTCCTCGAGAACGTGGTGGGATTGTATCATCCCTGGGCACTTGCCCTAAAGTGATCTAGAGACCTTGGTCTTCGAGAATGAAGAGGGAATGTATCATCTCGAGACATCTGTCCATAATAGATCCGATGACCTCGGTCCTCGAGAACGTGGCGAGATTGTATCATCCCTGGGCACTTTCCCTAAAGTGATCCAGAGACCTCAGTCTTTGAGAATGAAGAGGGATTGTATAATCCCGGGACATCTGTCCATAATAGATCCGGTGACCTTGGTCCTCGAGAATGTGGTAGGATTGCATCATCCTTGGACATCGTCCTAAAGTGATAGGGACTGATTCTCCCGTAATCAATCCGGTGGCTTCGGTCCTCGAGAATGTGGTAGGATTGCATCATCCTTGGACATAGTCCTAAAGTGATAGGGACTGATTCTCCCATAATCAATCCGGTGGCTTCGGTCCTCGAGAATGTGGTAGGATTGCATCATCCTTGGACATAGTCCTAAAGTAATAGGGACTGATTCTCCCATAATGAATTTGGTGGATTCGGTCCTCGAGAATGTGGTAGGATTGCATCATCCTTGGACATAGTCCTAAAGTGATAGGGACTGATTCTCCCGTAATCAATTCGGTGGCTTCGGTCCTAGAGAATGTGGTAGGATTGCATCGTCCTTGGACTTAGTCCTAAAGTGATAGGGACTGATTCTCCCGTAATCAATTTGGTAACTTCGGTTGTCAAGAATGTGGTGGGATTGTATCATTCCTAGACTTTAAGTCCAAAAGTGATCTAAAGACTTTTTGTCTTTGAGTTGTGGATTGCAGGTTGTTGCTGATGATGATGATGCCGTACTAATCGAAAGATCAGAGTATGATGATGATGACGTACTGATCAAAAGATCAGAGTATGATGACGTACTAATTGAAAGATCAGAGTATGATGATGACGTACTGATTGAAATATCAGAGTATGATTATGATGACATACTAATCGAAAGATCAGAGTATGATGATGATGACGTACTGATCTAAATACCAGAATATGTTGACGATGTTTCTGATAGAAAGATCAGGATATGATGATGATGTTTCTGATCGAAAGATCAGAGTATGTTGATGATGTTTCTGATCGAAAGATCAGAGTATGATGATGATGTTTCTGATCGAAAGATCAGAATGTGATGATGATTATGATTGACAGATCAGAATATGATGATGATGATGTTGCTGCTGATCGAAAGGTCAAAGTGTTGATGATGATATTGCTGATCGAGAGGTCAAAGTGTTGAATATGTTGCTACTGATCGAAAGGTCAAGGTGCTGAAGATGTTGTTGCTGATCAAAAATTCAAAGTGCTGAAGATGTTGCTGATCGAAAGGTCAAAAATGCTGAAGATGTTGTTGCTGATCGAACAATCAAAGTGCTGAAGATGTTGCTGATTGAAAGGTGAAAAGCTGAAGATGTTGTTGCTGATCGAACAGTCAAAGTGTTGAAGATGTTGCTGATCGAAAGGTCCAAGTGCTGAATATGTCATTGCTGATTGAAAGATCAAAATGCTAAAGATGTTGCTGATCAAAGCAGTCAAAGAATTAATGATAATGAAGACTGAAGATTGAATATGAAGACTACATGAATTTGAAAAGATTCCAATGATTTATAGATGTGTTACCCTGCTGATGTTGATGATGTCCCCTATCTCTACTCTTGTTGTTGTTGATGTTGTTGTAGAATACCCTTCTCATTAACGGGGAGTGTTGAAATATTGTAACTTCAAAGAATATTCTATATGTATCTTTTTGTGGTCCCCGATGGTCCTACCGGGAGAACCACTTGTATTACATTGTACCCCGATGCTCCTAATCAGAAGAACTAATAAGAGTCATGAGATAGTCCCCTCTAATTGTAAAGGTGGGTCATCAGCACCCCAGTGTGGTTACTTGAGCCTACATGTGTAACTCAAGCCTACATGATTTAACTCGAGCCTACATGTCGAATGAGTTAACTTAAGTGAACGGATGAATATAAATAGAGGTGTAGTGCTCCTCATTTGAGACACACACACTCTCACTTGTGTAGCGCATTAGTGGAGAAGAGAAGAGTAGCCGGAGAAGGAGGAGGATCACGCTTTGATCTCCTTGTTGGTTTTACCTTTTATCTTTTTGGGGCATCTATATTGAGGAAGGTTTTGCTGGGTTTTTCCCAGGATAAATCTTTGTGTTCCTTTTGTATGGTTGTGCTTGTTTATCTTTCAGTGATCCTGTTTATATGCTTTTGTTATGAATTTGAAATGAAATACTAATGATCTAGCTTAGCATATGAAAAATTTAACATATTTACATCTGAAAAACCTACAAGCTTCGTCGAGACTGATTACATCCGAGGACAACCTACAGGACTATTTACATCTGAGAAACCTACAAGCTTTGCTAAGATTTTATGACCAGACAACCTATCTCACCGACTATGCTAGAACTCCCTCTTTCGAGAGATATCAATATGGATCACATACTGGAGATTCATTGCTCTTCTCTGTATCATACAAAAATGCAAGTCAGATCAATCAAATCAAACAATATTTTTCAAAAGAAACACACTACCTCCCAAATAGCTGAGCAAGTGGCAACATATTTTTCCTCGTCTATTCTCAGTGCCATGTAGGACTCCTTCCTGCTAGACCAAGAGATCACACTTGATCTCATACTGAAGAAGCACCTCAAAGTGCCCTTCTTATTAATGGAACTGTCTACCCAATCCAAATCTACAAAACCCTCCAAGTTAATTTTTTGATTCGCTTCATTCTTGAGCCCATAGTCAACTGTACCCTTCAGGTACCTCAGAATATGCTTTCCAGCAATCAGGTGAACATGTCTCGATGTATTCACAACAAAGTAAATATCTAGTCTTGTATTCTTCAGGTACATCAAGGAACAAATCATCTAATGATACATCATGGAATCAACCATCTCTGATGAAGTATCACTCAATAGCTTCAGGTTCGATGCCATAGGTGTGGACATGGTATTGTAGTCCATCGTCCTAAACCTCTTCAGGTTATCTATTGCATACTTCCCTTGTCCCATGGATATTCCATCCACATTTTTCCACATATCCATGCCTAGATAGTAATGCACATACCCAAGTCTTTCATCTCAAACTCGGAAGCAAGTCTCCTTCTTTCAATTTTAATGAGTTCCTCTTTTCTTGTCAAGAACAGGTCATCAACATATAATAGGAGCATCACTATTCTTCCGCCTTCAACCTTGAAGCAAAGGTTGGAATTTGATTTACTCTCAAGAAAGCCTAGAGCCATCAGTAATCTTTCCATCATGTCGTACCATGTCGAACCTCAGCATCTTCTACAGTGACTCCCTCTGAAGCGGAGCATCATTCTCCCTCTTCCTTTCATACTTTATGCATTGAAAAATTATGTACTAGAGTGACAAGTAGCTTCCTCTACTACTAATATTATATGTATCCATCTAGGGTCACTGGATACCAATATCCTCTATCTTGAAAGCATTCTTATCGCACCCATTTGTGAGCTTGTCATCCTCTATAGGATTTTATCTTCAACCTTGTAGAAAAGGTTAAGATATTCATCACTCTAGGTGATATTCAAGCTCCTCATGTATGTGTTATCCCATGGGTTCCTTCTAAGCTCGTACAAGACCTTCTTTAATTTGCACACATGATTCTTCCTTTCATGTGTCTTAACTTCTAGTGGTGGAAAATGTCTCTTTGTAGTCTATTCCTTCTTTCGTTGAGAAGCCTCGTGCTACAAATATTTCCTTGTATCCCACGGACTTCTATTCAAGTCTCGATACCGCATCCTAGCCATCATTCTTCATGATTGACTAGTATGCCTCGATCATAGTTTCCTTCCCCTTGTTCTTGTCTACTTCTTCATCGCTGGAAGGCTATGCATCAATCATGTTACACAACAACGTCACATAAATGCATTATGTCTGAGACCTCTTGAAGTCTCGTCATACTATTTTTCATTTTGTATTATTTCTTGAACCGTCGTCACTTGTTCTTCGGAACAAGTCTCATCCTTCTTTTCTTGTAGGCAATTGTACGCAATATTTCCTATAAGTCAAATGCACCAGTTGTATGGTTAGAAACATTTCATAAGGCATATTCATAATGGAAAATTCTTATGCATAAAGATATGATCATGCAAATATTTTATCCAATACAACATTAATCCATATCTCACGAAAACTATCTAGATGCCTTCCATATCTACCAAGACATCATTGAGATTGTGCACTAATCCAATATATCAGCAAAGAGGTTTCATTCTAGATAAGTAGCAATGGAGAGTTGTATAGAACCATGAGCTACTTACCCATCACATGCATATTAGTAGTATACTATAATTAATGCAAACATTCTATCATTCATAACACATCAACTAAACATAAACAAATGCATAACAAAATAATATCATAAAATGACAATTGAATACTTATGTTTTATTTGTTTTGTGGGTAGACTCCTTATTGAGCCTTCATCTTCATCATCATTTCTTATCCAAATGCTAATATGGATAAGAGGTTCTTCAAGAATAGAGTTCTTCATATTCCTCATTGCTTGAGGGATCTTTGAATCGTGAGCGCTTGATATTCATTTTCTCCCATCTTCTCTTCTCTTATTATGAGTTGAGATTCTTCTTATGTGCTCTCTTCCTAGAGTCTTCTGAACGTAATCACTTTCTTCTAACACACATTCCTCTAATGAATAAACCCCATGAACCTGGGAGGCCATTCAAGGTGGTTATAACCATATCTTATTCTTCTTTGATTTCTTTGTCATAACATCGAACACTTCCTTTTGGTTTCTTCAAGGATGACACATGAGAGATGAGGTGATATTTAATAGAATATGCAATGATTCACTTGGCTCTATCCTTGGCCTCATCTCCCTCTGGCTCCTAGAACTTTCTTACTGAAGTACTGATCCAAGTCAATTTCTTCAAGGATCATAGAGGTCTTATACTTCTTCTGATTTATATTATTCCCTTCAAAATAGCTTGGTTAAGGAATCAATCATATATGTAGGTGTCTTTAGAGAAGACACTTGTGTTATACGGTGATCCTCTTGGCCTTAACCAAGTTCTTCTTGTGTAAGGCTTTAGCCTCATCTCCCTCTGGAACTACAAACTCTCCACTTATGTAGGTGTCCAATTCATTTCCTTCAAGAACTAGTGAGATCCTATACTTCCATGCTTGGAAGTTTTCAGCTTCACCAATCTTGTCATCAAGTTGGTGTGATAGGTCATTTTTAAATGAGAACCTCAAATATAAATAGTATAATATTAGATCTTACCGATTTGAGGTGTTCATTCTAGTTCTAGATATGGATGATCTAGGGTTTGTTAGGGAAACCCTAATTTTCAAAACTTGGAATCATTCAAATATTATTGGATATAAACATGTTCCACTTCAAGACGAGCTGTCCAATGTACTCCTTTTCTGAAAATAGTGGAGGGAATCTCCCGAAACAGGAAGCCCTAGTTTTCCAATTTCCTCTGTAGAAATGTCTGATATTGTTTCTGTGTTATCTCTTAAAGTAATGCTCCTCTGTGTCTGAAATGTTGTACTAAGGTAGCCTCATTTGTCCTATTTCCAAAAACATAGGTTTTAATAGTGTTTGCGCCAGAAATTGTTTCCAAGGCCAAAGAAACAAGCCAACACAATCTCAAGATAAAATCAATAAAGTAACTAGGTTTAGGGTTTCTGATGTATTTTCTTGGTTATAAACTTTTGGGGAAGGACAGGGAATACACTCATGAGCAAATTAATAACTAAATCATAAACAAAATATGAAAAATATGCATAATACATTCAACAAGATCCAACAGAACACAGTATTGAAGTTCATTCATAAAAGACAAGCATCACCAGCATATAAACAATAAACCAGTAATGAGTATATCAATTAAGCAACTAGACAAGCTGAACAATGAAGCCAACACAGAAACTGAAGGGTAAAAGTGTCATATATCTCATAATTTCATCATCAAAAGAATACAAGAGTTTTGATACTTAACTCATGAACAAGTCTGAACTCATGAACAAGTCTGCAGACCTCCTGAAGCTATCCCAAAAATCGAACCCTCTCAATGACCTTCTAATCTCTCTAAATAGTGTTTTTTTTACAAAATCAGTTAGGGGTCAAAAACCCTAACTGTCTTCCATCCACTCGATGAGGTAAAGTAAAAAGTACAATATTACAAAACATGATTTTTCTAAAAATAGTAAACACTAACTAATATATTTCTCAAAAGATAACAAATAACTGAAATGAACAAGTGACTTATAGATCCTTTGCTGCCTCAGCAAGCAAAGCAATGCCCTCTAATGCTTGAGCTTTCTTCTTAGCTCACCTTTGCTCCTACTCCATGTCATCTATCCTTTTGGTGAGCTCCTCATTTCTCTGCTGCAAGTCCTTGACTGTATTCTCCAACTCTGTACAGTGCAAATTAGTGGTTCTTTTTCTTTTGAGAACCTCTTTAGATACTACTGTCAGCTCCTGACAATGGTCATTGACATCCTGAAGATCTTCTTTAAGCTTTCTGTTAGCCATCAACAGCCCCTCATTGACCTCTTGCATATGTTTCATCTGCTGTTTGTACTGCTTAATAATTTTCTGCAAGTTTTCTTTATCTGTGTCAACTGACCTTCCTGTCATGATCTCTTGTTCAAAACTGGGGATCTCAGGTATGTCAAACCTCTTAAGAATGTCTGCATTCTTATTTAACAGGTCTGGAATATTAGGGTCTTTCAGAATACCTGCTTGCCTAAGTATAGGTTCATCTTCATCTTCCCATTCTTGATCTTCAACAGGAGGTATTTCAGCCTTTTCTTTTTGTTGCTGCTTTAAAAGTTCATTTCTTATTTCAAGAAATATGGTAAACAATTCAGACTTGGGCTGCCCTGTTTTTCTCTTGCTTTTAATGTTTATTTTACCAATTTCTGGCTCTTCATTTGAGGAAGTATCAGTCAAGACAGTCTCTTGTTTGGAATTCAATTTAGGATTGAGCAACTTCTTCATATTCCATCTTAGCTTATTTGTTGGCCTGGTTTTAGGCCTCCAATATGGGGTTACAATCCTTTTCTTCTTCTTATTAGGTTTGACTATTTTGATTTCTGAAGTAGAAGATTCTCTGCCTATTTCAATTTTAACTTCAGTGTTAGCAACAGGCTAGTCCTCTTCTAGCAAATATCCCTCATCATCTGAGAGAATGGTGAGTGGACTTCTCTGCTTGATCTGCAACTCATCCTCAGGCATAACAACCTTTTCTATAACAACAGCTTTAGTTTCCTTGGAAACTTTTGCTGGTGTCAACTGCTACCTAGGCTGCAACTTCTCTTCTGAAAACAATGAATACCTGCCTGTAATACCAACTAAAAACACTTTGGGTTTACTATCAATCTCCACATGCTTTGTTTCCTTCTCAACTTTGACATCCTCCTTGTCTTCAAGTTTAGCTTTCTGACCTAATTTTCTAATCAGTACCTTCCCTTTGTCTGTTTGCCTCTTAGGCTGCTGATCTTCTTGTTTGATTTTAAAGCCAGACCAAAAGATGAAAAAATCCCAGGTCTTCCCTTCATGCTGCAAAACAGTGCTGATAATCAACTTAATTAGCCCATGATGAAAGATGGACTGAGAACAATGGTCCATATGCCCTTTGACCCTGTTAGCCATTTTCTACAAGCTTTTGAATAAGAAGAATGGAAGGCTCATCTTGGACACCCCCACCATATGTTGCAGAAATCTGAAGTGGTACTTAAATACGTAAGCATACCTTCCCTCGCAAGTAATATAACTCTGCAAAATTCTGATTGGTTCAACCCATTCCTTTCTGAAATTTTGAATAAGGATGCCCTTATTCCAGTCTGGGGTGACATTTGGTAAGAGATATCTCTGAGGATCAAAGGTAAAAGGCAGTTTCTTAAACCATAGTTCACCTTCATTCTTAATCCTTGTAGCTTCTGCAATCAGCTCCACTGTCATCCTGAACTTAAGAGTATCAAAGTTCACCATGTCATTTTTAAAACAAATAAACTTCAGCATTATACCCATCTATCTTCTTGAAAAATTCCATCCAACCAGCCTGTTGGAATAGCTCAACACACCCAGGGAGTTTTTCAATCCAACCTACATCAGTAGGTTCTGCTCTATTTATCTTACCACTCTTACCCATCTGTCTCTAAGGGTCGGAAACTGTCCGGCTTCTTGGGTTCAATTGACAACCTGACAGGTGATGTTTCTTTTTCAAATCTCTCAGGTTTCAAAAAATAGTTCTCCTTAATCTTTTCTGACTGCTCCTTTTTGTTTTCTTAATACAGGCTGAGTTTTATCACAGATATATAAAAAAAACTTAGATCACTTGAAGTATTCAGACTCTTCACTACAACTGATGAATGTCACTCAATTTAGTTGTTCTAATGCCTGTCCATCTCAAGCATGTATTCTTACCCCTGTGTATTAATACCAACATCAATCCTCAAACCCTTTTTGGTATCACCTATCAACAATTTTTTCACAGTTAAGACTTTGCAAATGTGATATCAATCACTAACTTCTTAGGTTAACTGGAGGCTGCTTATCTGCTGGATGAGAAGAACAAAATAATCTGCAATATATTCACATTATGCTTCCTGTAGCCTTAGTATCAAAAATGAAACTAGGTCTCACTGCAATTTAGCCATTCAATGCATTTATCCCACTGTGTATAAGTATCAGATCGTTTTGTGAAGTGTAAGTATTATAACATACACAGTTTTCTACCCAGCCTCTTTAAACTTCAACAAAGGAATAATTCAATATAGAGCTATCTGTCAGTCCTCCACTTAACAGAACATCTCAGAATGTCTTAGGAAGTTATATCTTTGGTTGAAATTTCATTTAAGAGCATAATTTATCATTTCCCTCAATCAATTTTGATAGAACGAACCCCATCGAAAAAGCCCCAAATTTTCAGTTATATTGGCTTATCGTGGAATACCTGACTGTAGATACTTTGAACCACTCTTCATGCTATTTAAGTACCGGCCTGAAAGATACAGGTGTCTTTCAAGGTCGAATTTAACTCCAGGTGTCAAGCTGAAGAAGCCCTAGTTTTCTGAGCGACTATGAAAACCTCCACTAAGCTTTGCAACTGCAATCTCCGTGTCTTTAGGCAGGCACTGTCATTCCATTAACTCCTCAGCTTTAAGAAAAATATAAGAAGTAATTCTCCTCAGATTAAACTTGATTTAACCGACCATCTGTCGTGATAAGCTGCTTTATGATTCATGATGACCACGCTCTTCCTCACAATGTGAAACTACCTATTCTCATGATGATTCCTGATACAGCACGTAGCAACTCTCCAAAACACATGATTAGTCACTCATCATTTGAAAACATGCCAAATTTTTGCTAGAAAATCGGAAGAAATGAGGGTCACGATATTCTTGTAGTGCCCTTTCGTTAATGTTTGGCTCCAGCGCTACAAGAATCATATTAACGCTATTTTATCGTTGTTTTATAGCTTTTAGGCATTTTGCATGAAGTTTAAAAGATTTTTTGAGTAATGCCTATGCTGAGAATATCATTTGTGAATCCATTATCAGATATAATGACTTTTAAAAAAAAACCTTTCAAAATGTAAAGGATAAAAAAATGAAGCAAAAATATAAAGGCCAAGTTCAAAATTTCACCTAACAACCAAAATTTCTTCTAAAAGAAGCAAATAATCAAACTTAAATCAAAAGACTAACTTGAAATAAAAACAAATCAAACAAAATTTGAAGAAACAAATCACTCACTTAACATCTGGCTGCAGCTACGGGATGAAGTCCTCCCGGCGAGGCTTCAAGAACCTGTAGACCAGTGCCTTCTGTCTGCTATCTTATCTATCTGTCTGCAAAACTTCCATTGGGCTATGGAGTCTTATTATGCTTCACTCACACCGATATGTACAATTACAAGTGAAAATGCTCTTATAAATTGTAAAAATGCTTGAGAAATCGCCCATTAACAGGGCTGGACAATTCCTCACCTTCCAATGACTGCAAGATAAAAGTATTATTTTCCAAAACTTTTGACACCAAGAAAGGGCCAAACCAAATATTGTCAAACTTACCATGTTTACCCTTTTGCTCCTTTCTTACATCCCACCTTAGAACCATATCATCAACTGAAAAAGTATTTTCTTTGTTGTTTCTATCAAATCTGCTTTTTATCTTGGCTCTGTACAACTGTGCCTTTTCATCCACCTTTTCCCTATTTTGCTGTAACTCTATCATCTCAAAAATTCTCCTCTGCATATCATCTGGCTCCTCTTGAGCATTCTGGAGAAATTTCATCACTGGGATCCCCAAATGAACAGGGAAAACTGCCTCTGTACCATATACTAACTGATAGGGAGAAGTTCCAATTGCTTGTTTCACTGTGATCCTATCAGCCCATAATGCATATTTTAGCATTGAATCCCATGATCTTTTGTTATGCTTTAGTAGCTTCTTAATGCTTTGAATGATATTCTTATTAGAGGATTCAGCCAAGCCATTACCCTGGGGGTAATAAGGAGTGGTGTGCTTCAACAAAATACCGTTCTTTTCACAAAATGCTATCATTGCTTTAGACTTGAAGGCCTTAGCATTATCTATCACTAACTTCTGAGGACACCCAAACCTACACAGGATATTTTCTTCAATGAAATCCATGATTACCTTGTCTGTGGCATTCCTTGTAGGAATAACTTCCACCCATTTAGTGAAAAAAATTGTTGCTGTCAGAATCCAGTGGTGCTGTCCTGAAGATGCTGGATTAATTTCTCCAATAAAATCCAGACCCCATTGCTGGAAAGGAGCATTGACTGCAATGGGTTTTAGAGGCAAATACAACAATTTCTGTTTTCCAGCAAACTTCTGACAAGGGACACAGGCCCTTACCTGCTGATAAACATCTGCAAACAAGGTGGGCCAATAGTATCCAGCTCTCAAAATTCTGTATGCTGTTGTCTTCCAGTATTTGTGCCCTCCACAAGCACCCTCATGAGAGTCAGAAATCACTCCTTCAATCTCAGATTTGTCCAAACATCTGAGCAGAATACCACCTGGGTCCTTCCAGAATAGTTGTTCCTCCATCAAATAGTACTTAGTAGATTTAAGCCTTAAAGATCTAGCAGCCTTCCTATCCAAATTCTCAGGACATTGTAAAAACAACAGGAAATACACTATGTCTGCATACCAGGTAGATGCTGAGTAAAAATCCATGATCTTCTATTTTTTCAGTGCTGCTTGATCTTCTTCTTGAGCTATTTCTTTAGCCATAACATACAATCCCAGAGCCTGACAATTTTATTCAGCCAGCAGCTTGGCTAAACCCTGTCCCTTCACAAGTTTAGTAGGTCTGATCTCCACATCATACTCCATAATCTTTGCAATCCATTTGCCTCTCTTCCCTTCACTATCAGGTTGTGTTAAGACATCTTTCACAGTAGCATTTGGAACAAATGAAATGACTTTTGAATGCAGGACATAAATTCTGAAAAATTTCAAAGCCTTTACCAGAGCATAAGCCTGTTTCTCCAATATACTATACTTCAGCTCAGAATCTCTGAGAGTCTTGCTGAAGAAGGCAATAGGCTGTTCCAATCCTTCTTTATTCTTCTGAAGTAAGACAGCTGCAATGGTGTCTTCTGATGCAAATGAGAAAGTAAGGAATTCTTTAGTAAAATCAGGACTTACCAATATAGGTGCTTTAGTAAGAGCTATTTTAATTTTCTCAAATGCAGCCTTTACCTCAGTAGTCCACCTAACTTCTTGATCCTTCTTGAGCATGGCTGTGATCCGTTTAATAGTTTCAGCAAAGTTGGGAATAAACCACAGCAGAAAATTGATTTTGCCAATGAATGATTGAACATCCTTTTTACTCCTAGGAAAACTGATCTTCAGTATAGCTTTCACTCTTTTCGGATCTATTCTAATGCCATCAGCAGACACCAAGTGACCAAGTAGTTTACCTTCTTGCATAGCAAAATGTGACTTCTTGGGATTTAGAGAAAGGCCAAATTTTCTGCATTTTAGGAAGGTCTGCCTCAAATGCTTCAAATGCTCATCATCTGACTGTGAGAAAACAGTAATATCATCCAAATAAATAACCACAAACTTATCTTTTTCTCCCACAAAGGCGATATCCATTGCTCTCTGAAAGGTTGCTCCAGCATTCATCAAGCCAAAAGGCATCTTGTCATACATGAATGTCCCCCAGGGAGTTGTAAATGATGTCTTTTCCTTATCATCAGGGTGCATTGCAATCTCATTGTACCCTGAGAAACCATCCACCATAGAGATCCTTTGTGCTCCAACCACTTGCTGCAATACCTGTTCAATATTAGGAAGAGGATAGTTGTCTTTTAATGAAGATCTGTTTAGGTTTCTAAAATCAACACATAATCTGATCTCTCCATTCTTTTTTCTGACAGGGATCAAATTAGACACCCAGGAAGAATACCCGAGAGGCACTATTATCTTTGCATCCAACAGCTTCTTCACTTCTTTTTCAATTACGGGAAACAAAGCTGGATTGATCCTTCTCAGTTTCTGACGAAATGGTTTAACATTTGGCTTTAAAGGCACCTTATGCTGTATGATTCCTGTAGCATAAGTTCTTAGTTATTCATAGGACCATGCAAAGACATCCACATGCTCTTTTAACAGTTTGATATATCTATTTCTTTGTTCAACTGTCAATGATTTAGAAATTTTGACCATTCTAGGATCTTCAGCTGAACCAATATTGCAGTCTATCACATTCTCTTCTGAAGACTGAACAACAGGCTTTGAGGGTGTATCATCCTTTGTAAATATTCTTTCCAGAGGTACCAAACCTTTGGGAATGAAATTACTCTTCAATTCAATGATCTTATGACCTGCTATCTCTTCTGCAGCAATTTCATCCAGCTGTTCTTCTTCATCATCCTCATCCTGATCAATTAAGGAATTTGAAAACTCATCTGTAAGTTCAATGAAACTTTTAATATAAGTATCATCTTCAAACACTCTGCACCGTTTTACATTATCATGTACAGAAGGTCTGTACCTTATTTCAATTGGATATTTCAACTGACTGGTTTTAGGGATTCTGAAGTGTGTCGCAGCTAAAGCCAATGAATCTGATGTCTGATTATAATCCCTTGGAATGTAAGTAATATTAAAATATACAAAATAGTTTTCAAGCATGTCCCATACCTCATTCCGATAAAGCTTCAACAGAACCTGATTCACTTGATAGTTGTTCTTCACCTGTTGAACAACTAGTTTGGAGTCGCCAAATGCAGCAATCTGCAGAATGCCCAAATCCTTTGCAGCTTTTAATCCCAGTAGCAAAGCCTCATACTCAGCAGTATTATTTGTAGTAACAAATTCTAACTTGTACATGAGCCTCACTATTTCACCCCCAGGAGATTTGAGAAGAACTCTAGCTCCAGCACCCTCTTTGCATGAGGATCCATCAAAATACAATTTCCACAGTGCATCTTCTTCTTGTCTGCTGTGTTTTGTTGGCTGTCCCTTTTCCACTTGTAACGGACTAGCATAATTATCCTCATCACTGAAATGTAGCATGCACGTACCAAGGTCTCTATCAACAGAATACAATGGGTGATTTGTGGGATTTTTATCATCTGTCACTATGTAAGCAAAATGCAGCTCTCTGTACAGCCTTCTATTTTCTCCACCAAACACATGAATGGTGGCATATGAAAGGTCCATTTGTAAGGTTCCTCCAACCTTTTTATCCCATGACCTAGATAGAAGTAAACCAAATTTCGGTGTTATATCAGCTACCACAACATCCATTATCACACTTTTCATGGGCAACTGAGCTAGGCTGACAACCATGTCCTTTATTACTCCAAAACACTTCACTGCTTGGGAATCAAAGGCATATAGGTCATGGTAAGGTTTAGTGATACTCAGGCCCAAAGCTTCCATAACAGCCTTTGGCATCAAATTGTGGGATGCTCCAGAATCTAAAAGGCAATTGTGAATCATTTGCTCATGGACTGTCAAGGTGACATAGAAAAGAGGTGAAGCACCAGCCTCATTTTTAGTTTTTTCAGCTAGGGCTGATCCAATAAAGATTCTAGGGTTTTCTTCCTGCAGATTAACTGTGTCTTAAACAGGCTGATTACTTGCTGAATTCATCACTTTCAAGACTATTTGTTTATATGAAGGATTCTTTATTAACTCAGTTAAAGGTACAGGAATCTTTAACTTCCCTAATTCATTCTCCAAACTGAAATTCTGAACAGATTTGTTTACCTCTTCCACCTCTGGAGTCTTCCTTGATTTTTCTGCAACTTGTCTTTTTTATGTCATAGGATCAGCTGTTTGTTTAGCAGGGACAATTTCAGCAGGGACAGCTGCTTTCTTCTTTGGGGCTTGCACCACCTGCTTTGGGCCTGATCTGAGATTTATAGTCTTCTTGGGTCCATTCTGATGAACTGCAACAGTTACAATATCTTTTCTAAATCCAAGTCATCCTCAGCTTCAAACATGTTAGCATCATTATATTATGCATTCAAAAACTCTTCTTCAGTAACAAAACCTCCAGAGAATCCATCTCCAAAATGGTTCATATCCTGATCAGTCTCAATCTCTTCAAAAAGCAGCTATTCATCAACTTCTTCTTCATCAGCTACATTGTTCTGAAGAGGTGGGGGCACTCTTTGATCTTCATGTTCTCTCCTCTCTCGCTGGATATCATTGTTCCTGCACTCTCTTGGTATGAATCTAGGAGCAAATTGCCTTCTGAACTGATTCTGGTTATTTGGATTTCGTTCAGCTTCCGGAGCAGGTTTTCCAGAATTCTTTTCAAGCTCTAATTTATTCAATTTTGCAGTGAGAATCTTTACCAGCTTAGCCATTTCATCAATCTTGCTTTTAGTAGTATGAGGAGCAGAACTTCCTGAAGCTGCTTCCTTCTTTCCTTTTTTATCATAAAGCTGCTGAGATGTTTCTTTCTTAAGTCTGTTTGAAGCCAATAAATTGGACTCAACCTCCAATGCTGCATCTTGCATGTTCAGCAAGGTGACAGGTCTCCTTTCTCTCAATAATAGAGAAAATTCATGGTCAAAGGCCTTGGCATAGGTGAGTTTAGCTGATGTTTCAGTAGGCTTAATTTCTGTTGGAATCCTACTATACATTTTGTTAAACCTTTTGGAAAAATCTGCAATGGTCTCCTCTTTTTTTCTTCTGAGAGCTCCAAACTCAGTTATATAGTAGGTGTGATATTTTGTGTCTCCCCATTTCCTCATGAAGAGATCCCGGAGCTCTTCAATTATAGTGATGGAGTTGGCAGGCAACTCTCTGAACCATTTCCTTACATCCCCATCAAGGCTCTAAACAAATACCCTCATCCATACATCTTTGATCTCAATGTTTTGATTGTCAGCATAACTTAGGAAAGCCTCCCAATGTTCCTCAGTCGTGGTTTCTCCTTGTCCATTGAACCTAGGCATATACTTCTGGTAATCACCTCCAGGCAATGCATGTAAAGGCTGTGCTAAGACTAATGGTGCATACCTGGCTGCAACCATTCGGTCCATCATGTCTATGGGAGGATTTTGGGCTGCCATCTTTGGACTGACTGGTTTTGAAGAAGAAGCTTGACTAGAAACTGATTGCAAAGAGCTTTTACCTAATTTCAGTTGAAAAAGAGGTATTTTACCAGGAGAGGCAGCTTTGGATTTTCTAAAGGATTGAGGATTTGTAAAGATTTGAAAAGAGCTATCAGCTATAATAGGCTTGATCCAAGGTGAAGTTTCACCTGAATGTAATGAAGCACCCAACTGGTCATGGTCACAGAAGGTTGGTAAAGATTGAGACCTTCTGAGTTTTCTTGTTGTTTTTAATATTTACTCAGGGTCTGTCACACCCAACTGCAAGGGTGAAGTAGGTCTATTCCTGGTTCCAATTCCTCTAGTAGCCACTGTGACAACTTTGGTGAAAAATGGCCTTCAAAAAGTCTTGGTTTAAGTCCACCTCCAAAAACAGAAAACTGATAAGTATCCCAGGGAAAATATGCTTTCAACTTCGTCCCTGGAAATGGTGCCAAAGATGTTTGTGCCAGAAATTGTTTCCAAGGCCAAAGAAACAAGCCAACACAATCTTAAGATAAAATCAATAAAGTAACTAGGTTTAGGGTTTCTGATGTATTTTTTGGTTATAAACTTTTGGGGAAGGACAGGGAATACACTCATGAGCAAAGTAATAACTAAATCATAAACAAAAGATGACAAATATGCACAATACATTCAACAAGATCCAACAGAACACAGCATTGAAGTCCATTCATAAAATACAAGCATCACCAGCATATAAACAATAAACCAGTAATGAGTATATCAATTAAGCAACTAGACAAGCTGAACAATGAAGCCAACACAGAAACTGAAGGGTAAAAGTGTCATATATCTCATAATTTCATCATCAAATGCATACAAGAATTTTGATACTTAACTCATGAACAAGTCTGAACTCATGAACAAGTCTGCAGATCTCCTGAAGCTATCCCAAAAATCGAACCCTCTCAATGACCTTCTAATCTCTCTAAATAGTGTTTTTTTTACAAAATCAGTTAGGGGTCAAAAACCCTAACTGTCTTCCATCCACTCGATGAGGTAAAGGAAAAAGTACAATATTACAAAACATGATTTTTCTAAAAATACTAAACACTAACTAATATGTTTCTCAAAAGATAACAAATAACTGAAATGAACAAGTGACTTATAGATCCTTTGCTGCCTCAACAAGCAAAGCAATGCCCTCTAATGCTTGAGCTTTCTTCTTAGCTCACCTTTGCTCTTGCTCCATGTCAGCTATCCTTTTGGTGAGCTTCTCATTTCTCTACTGCAAGTCCTTGACTGTATTCTCCAACTCTGTACAGTGCAAATCAGTGGTTCTTTTTCTTTTGAGAACCTCTTTAGATACTGCTGTCAGCTCCTGACAATGGTCATTGACATCCTGAAGATCTTTTTTAAGATTTCTATTAGCCATCATCAGCCCCTCATTGACCTCTTGCATATGTTTCATCTGCTGTTTGTACTGCTTAATAATTTTCTACAAGTTTTCTTTATCTATGTCAACTGACCTTCCTGTCATGATCTCTTGTTCAAAACTGGGGATCTCAAGTATGTCAAACCTCTTAAGAATGTTTTCATCCTTATTTAACAGGTCTAGAATATTAGGGTCTTTCAGAATACCTGCTTGCCTAAGTATAAGTTCATCTTCATCTTCCCATTCTTGATCTTCAACAGGAGGTATTTCAGCTTTTTCTTTTTGCTGCTGCTTTAAAAGTTCATTTCTTATTTCAATAAATATGGTAAACAATTCAGACTTGGGCTGCCCTGCTTTTCTCTTGCTTTTAATGTTTATTTTACCAATTTCTGGCTCTTCATTTGAGGAAGTATCAGTCAAGACAGTCTCTTGTTTGGAATTCAATTTAGGATTGAGCAACTTCTTTATATTCCATCTTAGCTTATTTGTTGGCCTGGTTTTAGGCCTCCAATATGGGGTTACAATCCTTTTCTTCTTCTTATTAGGTTTGACTGTTTTGATTTCTAAAGTAGAAGATTCTCTGCCTGTTTCAATTTTAACTTCAGTGTTAGCAACAGGCTGGTCCTCTTCTAGCAAATATCCCTCATCATCTGAGAGAATGGTGAGTGGACTTCTCTGCTTAATCTGCAACTCATCCTCAGGCATAACAACCTTTTCTATAACAGCAGCTTTAGTTTCCTTGGAAACATCTGCTGGTGTCAACTGCTGCCTAGGCTGCAACTTCTCTTCTGAAAACAATGAATACCTGCCTGTAATACCAACTGAAAACACTTTGGGTTCACTGTCAATCTCCACATTCTCTGTTGCCTTCTCAACTTTGACATCCTCCTTGTCTTCAAGTTTAGCTTTCTGACATAATTTTCTGATCAGTACCTTCCCTTTGTCTGTTTGCCTCTTAGGCTGCTGATCTTCTTGTTTGATTTTAAAGCCAGACCAAAAGATGAAAAAATCCCAGGTCCTCCCCTCATGCTGCAAAACAGTGCTGATAATCAACTTAATTAGCCCATGATGAAAGATGGACTGAGAAGAATGGTCCATATGCCCTTTGACCCTGTTAGCCATTTTCTTCAAGCTTTTGAATAAGAAGAATGGAAGGCTCATCTTGGACACCCCCACCATATGTTGCAGAAATCTGAAGTGGTACTTAAATACATAAGCATACCTGCCCTCACAAGTAATATAACTCTGCAAAATTCTGATTGGTTCAACCCATTCCTTTCTGAAATTTTGAATAAGGATGCCCTTATTCTAGTATGGGGTGACATTTGGTAAGAGATATCTCTGAGGATCAAAGGTAAAAGGCAGTTTCTTAAACCATAGTTCACCTTCATTCTTAATCCCTGTAGCTTCTGTAATAAGCTCCACTGTCAGCCTGAACTTAAGAGTATCAAAGGTCACCATGTCATTTTTAAAACATTGTGCAAACTTGCAAGAAACTTCAGCATTATGCCCATCTATCTTCTTGAAAAAGTCCATCCAACCAGCCTGTTGGAATAGCTCAACACACCCAGGGATTTTTTCAATCCAACCTACATCAGTAGGTTCTGCTCTATTTATCTTACCACTCTTACCCATCTGTCTCTAAGGACTAGAAACTGTCTGGCTTCTTGGGTTCAATTGACAACCTGACAGGTGATGTTTCTTTTTCAAATCTCTCAGGTTTCAAAAAATAGTTCTCCTTAATCTTTTCTGACTGCTCCTTTTTGTTTTCTTAATAAAGGCTGAGTTTTATCACAACTATATAAAAAAACCTTATATCATTTGAAGTATTTAGACTCTTCACTGCAACTGATGACTGTCACTCAATTTAGTTGTTCTAATGGCTGTCCATCTCAAGCATGTATTCTTACCCCTGTGTATTAATACCAACATCAATCCTCAAACCCTTTTTGGTATCACCTATCAACAATTTTTTCACAGTTAAGACTTTGCAAATGTGATATCAATCACTGACTTCTCAGGTTAACTGGAGGCTGCTTAGCTACTGGATGAGAAGAACAAAACAATCTGCAATATATTCACATTATGTTTCCTGTAGCCTTAGTATCAAAAATGAAACTAGGTCTCACTGCAATTTATCCATTCAACGCATTTATCCCATTGTGTATAAGTAACAGATCTTTTTGTGAAGTGTAAGTATTATAACATACACAGTTTTCAACCCAGCCTCTTTAAACTTCAACAAAGGAATAATTCAATATAGAGCTATCTGTCAGTCCTCCACTTAACAGAACATCTCAAAATGTCTTAGGCAGTTATTTCTTTGGTCTAAATTTCATTTAAGAGCATAATTTATCATTTCCCTCAATCAATTTTGATAGAACGAACCCCACCGAAAAAGCCCCAAATTTTCAGTTATATTGGCTTATCGTGGAATACCTGACTGTAGATACTTTGAACCACTCTTCATGCCATTTAAGTACCGGCCTGAAAGATACAGGTGTCTTTCAAGGTCGAATTTAACTCCAGGTGTCAAGCTGAAGAAGCCCTAGTTTTCTGAGCGACTATGAAAACCTCCACTAAGCTTTGCAACTGCAATCTCCATGTCTTTAGGCAGGCATCGTCATTCCATTAACTCCTTAGCTTTAAGAAAAAGATAAGAAGTAATTCTCCTCAGATTAAACTTGATTTAACCGACCATCTGTCGTGATAAGCTGCTTTATGATTCATGATGACCACGCTCTTCCTCACAATGTGAAACTACCTATTCTCATGATGATTCCTGAGACAACACGTAGCAACTCTCCAAAACACATGATTAGTCACTCATCATTCGAAAACATGCCAAATTTTTGCTAGAAAATCGGAAGAAATGAGGGTCACGATATTCTTGTAGCACCCTTTCGTTAATTTTTGGCTCCAGCGCTACAAGAATAATATTAACGCTATTTTATCGTTGTTTTACAGCTTTTAGGCATTTTGCATGAAGTTTAAAAGCTGTTTTGAGTAATGACTGTGCTCAGAATATCATTTGTGAATCCATTATCAGATATAATGACTTTTAAAAAGAAACCTTTCAAAATGTAAAGGATCAAAAAATGAAGCAAAAATATAAAGGCCAAGTTCAAAATTTCACCTAACAACCAAAATTTCTTCTAAAAGAAGCAAATAATCAAACTTAAATCAAAAGAGTAACTTGAAATAAAAACAAATCAAACAAAATTTGAAGAAACAAATCACTAACTTAACAAATAGAATTGGTTTGACCAATTGGGACTTACGATATTTTTCCCAAGGTGACGTATTTCAGGATTGTTCAACATAGTGAACTTGTACGGACTTCCACGTATCACTATTTCACCTTCGAGGTCTAAATATTTTAAAATAGAAATTAAAATCCATTCCCTATCTAGAACATATTGGAAAATTACATTTGGACCTTCGTAGCCCTAGATATAGTAATTCTCCCTAGGTGTCGTGTTTATGGATGAATCCTAGAAGGGGTTGGAACCCTGATTTGGAGGAATCATATCTCCTAGAATATAGTGAATCTAAGGCTACAATTTTTACATAGGGTACATCAGGATTTTATCTTTGGAATTTGAGCATTTCACTCCCTGAGACTTATTTAATCCCATGATATACCAAATGTACCAAAACTACCAGTTTTAGTATTTTAGGGTTTTTCAGGCCCGTGGTCAAACTAGGGTTTGACTTTCCTGGAGTTTTACTCAACCAAAAAATTATAACTTGGTCTCTAAACTTCGATTTTTATGAGGAGATAAATCCTATGGTGGGATCACTCAAAAATTCCTCTTCTGTAAAAATCCCTATTTTTTCGCAACAAAAAACTGAAAATGTCTGGAATCAAATTTTGCTTCGACCGAAAGATGCGCCCTTCAATGGAGAGTTATCCTAGCCTCCTTTTTCTTATGGATTGTAGAGAGAGACCCAAAAATTAAGAATATTGAGCTTCCATAGTTTCACTTTGTCTTCTTCTCAAGTTAGCTCTGATACCATGTTATATTTTTATCATTTAAGCAATATGATATTAGGATCTTATCTGAGAGAATAACATGCACAACAATCAATCACAAGAGACAATAGAAACAAATATTTTCCTTGATAAAACCATAAAGGAGAAAACCCCACAAATTCCTTAGAGATATAATGAGCACCAATGGTAGTAGTAAAACCCCAAGACAGAAAGATGATCTCCAACAGCTGTTCTCTATCACTTGTGCCAACACTTTCCTCTCTTACTCATGCACCCCAGTTGAGTGAGTGTGTGTGACAAATAGAGAGGATCACTCTTTATTTATACTAGTTTTCGAGTATACAATTACTTACCAGGGCTAACTTCTCTACGATATTCTAATAAATCTAGTGCCCCTCAATTGTGGGTACTTTCCCCCCCTGATCAACAAGGAGGGCTAACCTAAAATCAATTGTGGGGACTATTGCCCCGAATTACAATGGAGGGTTAACCTCATTGAATTTACGTGACTTTATTATATTAATTAATCTCTCGATATGAACATTGTCATGTCCCCAGTTTCGACCCCGTTTGCATGATGTATATATTGTAATTAATCGTGGTGAGGAGCTCAAGGAAAAAGCCCCACCATCGATTTGGTTGTGTATGTTTCGGCAAT
>LPNX010043483.1:1185150-1205555 GCA_001517045.1 Pseudotsuga menziesii
CCTGTTGATTATGACTGCTTCACAGAGCTGTGAAGGGATTGTATGGCTGCTGGTATGCAATGGTTGAACCTTGGACTGTACTGGTTTGGCTTGTCTGTTGAAAGCCTGTGAAACCCAGCAGTGTTGGTTTGGCTGTTATGTGTCCCCTTGGCTATGTCTAAGCCTGCAATTGACCCTTATTCTGGAGGAATCATGCCCAGCTCAGGGGTGGCAGCGTTGCTGAGAGATTGATGAGCAAGCTGGCCTATGGTTGGGTGGAACGTTGCATCGACGTAGCTGGTTGCGGGTGAAATTCGTCATCAATAGATAAGTGCCGTTGTTTACTGCATCTCTGTAATTTATAATGATGTTAAATGCTGGTCTATGAATATGTGTGCTTCCGCTGTATGAATGAATATAAAAGCATCTATGTATGCTTAATGCCAGCATTGATTTCATTTGATTATGTTCATGGGCTGTTTTCCCGGCTGTGTTTGTTGTGTTCGTCGCGTCCTCTTCGCTGGTTGAGGGATGGGGACGTGACAAACATTGAGGTACAATGAAATACAACTGATTCTCCTGATATGAACATTGGGGTATAGTATAATATTACAAGTGAATACATTCTGAAGTTACAAATACATCAACAGAAGTAATATACTTTGAGGAAACATTTTCTCCCATGGATATAATGGAATCAATCATAATGATGTTGGTTGTGCATGCTTCAAAAGAATCAATGGTTTATTAGGATTCAAGTGGAAATAAAATCGTCTATTCTAATTGGAGAATTATAAGAAGTGTACATCGAATAGCTAGAGGGATTCCTAGTATAAAACAATGGAGACTATGTTTGTAAGTTAAATACAACTTTGTTTAGACTTAAGCAAGATCCTAGAGCTTGGTACTCAATACTGGATAGGTACTTACAACAATAGGGTTTCAAAAGAGGAAATAAAAATAGTAATAGCCACATAAAATTGGATCATGGTAGCATGATTATCATGAGGTGTACATTGATGACATAATATTTGGAAGTGATGATGATATATAGAGTCAGAATTTTTCCAAGGACATGCAAAGTGAATTTGAAATGCCATTACTTAGGGATTTGAATTTATTCTTGGAACTCTATATATCTCATCTAGATGACGGAATTTTCATTTCCCAAACCAAGTACATCAGGGAAATATTGAATAAATTCAAAATGGTATATTGTAAACCTATAAGTACACTTATCATCACTGGTTGCAATCTAAGCAAATATTATGAATCCAAAGAAGTGGATAAAAAATTTTATAGATTGATTATTGGAATCCTACTCTATGTGATAGCTTCAAGACCATATGTAATTCAAGTCAATGGACAAGTTGAAATATTTCAAGTCGATCCAAAGGAACCTCATGTTATAGCAATGAAAAGTATATTTAGATATCTTAAAGGAGCAATAGATTTTGGTCTATGGTATGCGAAAGGGGATGAGTTGAATTCAATTTTCTAAATAGACGTAGATTGGTTAGGAAGTATTGATGACCGAATAAGTACTAGTGGAGAAACCTTATACTTAGGTGACTACTTCGTGTCCTGGTTGAGAAAAAAGAAATCTTCAGTATCTTTATCCACAATAGAAGCATACTATATTTCAACAACAACATATTGTACTTATGTTCTCTAGATGAAAAAAACTCTATAGGACATACAAGTGAAATATGATGAGCCTATTCTAATATTATGTGACAACACTTGTGCTATAAACATCTCTAAGAATCCAATGATGCATACTAAGACAAAACATATTCCTATAAAGTTTCACTTTATATGGGAACAAGTAAAAAAAACATAAAGATGGAAAATATTGGGATAAACAAATAGATTGCATATATTTTCATGAATCATCTTCCTAGGGATACATTTGAGGATATACAAAAAACAAATAGGAGTGATTTCTTCTCCAAATTGATTAGCATAATCTTAAGCAGAAAAGTAGCCGTGAGAAGCACACCACAAACATAGGAGAAGAGATATTGTCAGGGGGATTTACCCTTTTCCGTTGATGTCAAAATCCAAGCATAAGTGTATATAGCTCCAAGGTGGTCCCACTATTATGTATATTTTAAGAATGGACCTCATGGGATGAGATAACAAGTGGTTGTTTCTACATTACCACTTTGAGTAGTGCATAAATGAAGCAAGCCCCTAAATCCATTGAATATGCCCCTAAAGTGATGATTGTTTTTCCACATGACCATGATGAAGTGAAACTTGAAGAATACCCAAAGCCACTTGATGAAGACATGAATTGTTCAAGAATACAAGTCAAAATTGTTCGAACCATTGAATAATCCCTAAAGAAGACTTGAAAAAGTGTCTTGAAGTGTCTTGAAGAAGCATGGAATATGCCCCCCCAAAATGGGCAGTAAGGAAAAGTATAAAAGAAACCACCCCTAAAACGTTGAACAAATGAGGTTGAGGCTGGCCCTATAAGAGACATATTGTAAACAAGAAATATTATAAAAAGGGGACAAGTTGACCTTATTAAATAATTGAATAATTTTAAGTCATAGGTCGGCCCTAAAGTGAATTAATATGTGAACTGGTCTAATATAAATATAACTATAACTTCTCACGTTAATTTATATCATCCATCTTTTATATAATATGTCATGCACAAATTCAAGGGAGATAAGTTAAGTTAAGAGAAGGTCATGAGGAGGATAAAGTAAATCATTTTTGGGGTATTGTTGTTAAGGAATTGATCCTATGGTTGGGGTTGAGGCCACCAACATACTAAGGGTATACAGGCTGATATATAATGCTATGCAAGTATGAATTAAACAATATTTCAACGGTAAGAAGAGTTTATACCTTATTCACTAAAAGTTGATGCAAGATTTCCCTTTATCCCTCTTCTTTCTTTCCAACCAAGATATCTACAAAACAAATCCAAACCTTCCCCAAACCAATTTTACCACATGTAAGGTGATGATATTCAATACAATATAAAACCCTAATTAAAATGTAATAAGAAAATAAGACTTAACATCCATTACACCATGATTTGGAAAGGGAAGAACATCAAATTTTATTAATCAATGAATTTAGTACAATATATACCTTCTCTGTATGCAAGGAACCTCGTGAAACCTTTGATATGGATATCCTACTTCTCTACTCCAAGAATCTCAATCTTCAATATCTATAGAAAGGGTAGATAAAATATAGGGAATAGGGTGAGGGGGATGAGAGTCCAAATTCTTCCATAATAACATTACCAAATGATAAGTCCCCTTAATGGTCCCTTCTCCCTCTTTCATATAGAAATATGAAGAGCTAAGGCCAAGGATAGTGTAATTACAGCTGAGGAGGCAGTTCCAAAACCACCAAAAACACCATAAATTCAAGAATTTTATATTTTTTGACCATCTCTAAGTGTACACGTGGGTGAATCATTGACAACCCACATATCAAAAGTGAAAAACATAGGTATTACTGTAATAATCCAAAAACTCGTAAAAAATTAAAAATTTTCATGTAACATAAAATGTTATGTTGTTTACTACCTAGGGACTATTAACCGCTAATGGTACTTAAACAGTATTTTTTAACTAGAACTAAATATTTTGTTAATCTCTAGTCCTATATACTTATCAGTTTGTTTTCATAAATCCAATTTAAGGATTTAATTTAGTAGGTTATGATTTTGGAAAATCTGGAATTGAAAAATATGTTTAAATTCTAGTACAAATTTTGTTTTACTGTCTTATGACAAGTAGGAAAGAACTTCAGTTGAGATCGAGACTTACTTAGCTTATAGCTAATGCAGTGAAGTGATACTTTTTTTACGGGTCCTTTATAGGTAATAAGTTTGTTACCCGTTTCCAGATCGATATTATTATATCAACTAGCATAGGATAAAATGCTAGTTAGTTTATTTGTTTTACAACTTTGAGCAGTAAAAGAGGTATCATTGATCTTATTGTTTATGTTCTTCATAGCTAATAGTAATATAAACATTTCTAGTATACTGAACTTAACTCAGTTATTCTTCCAAATCACTATAACTAGATCTTGTTTGTTTAATTTGTATCATTCTATTTTTAGTTTACAACCTGTATGCAACTTTAGTGAAAGGCATCTCGTCTAGTAGTTGCCCTTGTTTAAACTACTTGATGCTAAAATAAACTCCAAGGTTTTTGTTTGCACAAATATCAAGTTAATCTAGAAAAACCAAATATCTGAGTATAGACATTAAGCACCAGGGATTATTTAAGAACCCCCCTAGATTTATATGTATAAAAATTGGGCGAATGTCTCCGATATATAGGAAAATTTGAAGGCGGTTTTATCAATAATATAATATGTATATATAAAAAATTTGGCAAATCTTTCATTTTATTATATAATGTTGTAAAATTTTGGCGAATCTTTCATTTTATTATATAATGTTGTAAAATCTTAGCGAATCTTTCATTTTATTATATAATGTTGTAAAAACTTGGCGAATATTTAACTTCATCATAAAAAATTGTAAAAACTGGTGAATCTTTCACTGATTTATAGAATATTGTCAAAATAAAAGAATAAAAACATTAGTCAAATAACATGAATCACGTCATCAACAACAAAACATGTAGACTCACAAGTCACAATAGGAAGGTGTCAGTGAAACACAACTGCACTGACTAGATTCAGGGCAAGTGGGGACTCCACTTGTTATCTCGTCCCTTAATGGTCCAACGAACATGTGGGGACCTGAATCTTGACAAACTGATAAACTCATAGAATAATACATTATGCTCGAGCTTGGCCTCCACTAGCCAATTATGGTCATGGAGGCTAATACAATTATGCATTCTAATTATGCCAGTTGATTATTGCATTGAATGAATGTTGGTCTTGTGCCAATAGGTATCCTATGATCAATGCATAGGAACCTAGTGCATAGACCATTTTTCTCTTCACTTAGATATGTAGAGCTTGTTTATTTTTTTGAATAACGATAAGTATTTACAAAGAAAATATACAGTCAGCGTAAAAGAATTGAAAAACTAAAGAAAATTAATTCATGCAACTAAAAATTAATAAAAGAATCTTTTCTCAAATCCTAAAACCAACCTTGATTCAAGCTAAAACAAAGGCTTAAATCAAGCATCGAATGAGAACTAGAATCATTCAAAGGATTTAACACAATATTTAACCAAAATACACATAAACTTCAAAAATTGACAAAATGCTTCAAACAGAAGCAATAAACAAACCATAAAAATTTGTGCTAAACACCAACATGGTTTCATGTACTTGAATGAGCCCATTATTTCTTAGCAAAAGTGTTGTCAAATTAGTTATTTATCATTTAATGTTAGGAAACTATCTATGTGAAGAGATAACTCCTTGGCCTATCTTTCTCAAATTCCAGCGTCATTTCCTATCATATACAAGAAAGAGACAATGTAAGAGATAAATATCAAACCATCAATCTTAAAATAAGCTGCATGAAGGTAATGTAGCTCAAATCATCAATGTTACAACAAAAAAGTATAATGTAGAATCTATTTTTACCTAAAACATAACCTCAAATTCATATATGGAGTTGGGGTTAGGTTTGAGTTCTGCTTTTAGCTTTTTATAGGAGCTACTTTTGGGATCCCACTTTGTATTGTTATCATGGTATTGCACAGTCCTCTTGACCTACTTTTGGGATCATTTTTTGGAAATTAATAAAATAATCTTATATTATCATAATTCTTTTTGTTACCTTCATCATATGCTTAATGCGTTACTTTCATTATATGCTTAATGTACATATTGTGTGCCAGTCAGCTGTTAGATTACCACAAGGTTAGTTAAGCACACAAAGTCTACACCACCAGTTTTAGATTGGGTACCATCATCAAAATGGGGGCAAGTGCCCAAATGTTTCCCAAGGATTTATTTCCAAGGAAAAAAAACATCGATGTTCCACCAAGTTTCTAGGATGTGCAAATTTGGGAGCAAGGGAACACTTCCAAGGGGAAATGTGGAATCACCCGACAAAATATATGGAACATTGAAGTCTCCAACATAGGAGGCCAAACCAAATACTAAAAAGATTTAAAATATGAGAATTGAAACGTTAACCATTAAAAATATTGAATAATAGCAATTTAAACTTATCCAATTGGAAAAACCACACCCAACTACTAATATCCAGCACACAATAGCAAGAGAACAAGTCTAGAAGTACCCTATTCTGAGCATTTTCTTCCAGCAGTGCTAGACCTTGTTCTGAGTATTTTCTCCCTATTGCAACGTCACAGCCAACAGTCATGTAATAGTAAATGTTTGAGGTATTTATTGTCCAGCAGCAGAAAATAATTAAGTATTTACTATTCATTTTACCCACAATATCCAACAAGGGACTATGGCAAATACTTGAGGTATTAAGTTTTGACTTTTAACTATGGCCACAACAATAAATATCTAGCAGTAAGGTTTCTATGATTCCAACAGTCCACAGCATCTAGCAGCAAGAATTATGTTTCACAGCATCCACGAGTCATAGGTCGAAGGTCTCAACTCTCCCTCACATGGTCTCCCTCACATTGCCATGCCCACATAGCCTCACTGCTCACACAAGTTAAAAGACAGTGCACAGAGCTCACAGTCCCACTAAATGGCTTCATTTGTGCACCATGCTTTGCATTAGCAACAACAACACTATTAATCTTCTTCCAACTTTTATTAGCTTCTTCTAATTTAACTTGACCACCAATTCGGCTTCTTCATGCATCAATCTGAGTTCAATGCTATATAACATATAGGCATCTACCAATTGATTGGAATTTTAAATCAGGTATTACCGATCTTGTTGTTAAGAGCTTCCAATAATTAAGGGGGTAGAATTTTTTATTCATTGAGGATTTAAATATGTCCCAAGTCACAGCCTGCATGGAACCAATATTTATGTTGCACTCACATAAATCCTCCCACAACAGCAAAGCTTGCCTAGGCATGCATAGTTTTTTAAATACAACTTTGTCATCATCTGTAAATTGTTGCACTTTGAAAAATGGGGATCTAAATTCCTTGGGCAATTATCAAGTCCAAGGTCTCCACCTGACCGGTCGTAGAGTGAAATTTTCACTTTGAAAGAGGAACCTAGATTTAGCATCGAGCCTCCTTGAGAAGTAATTCATTTCTTTCCTAGACTGCTATCAAACAATTGCTATTGAATAGTAGCCTATCATGTTGTTATAGAAGTTGTTAAATTCCACCATAGATGGGCTATATTCATTAATTGACCATCCATAGGCCCAAATTTTGAGTTTAGAGTAGCAACTTTGGCTTCAACCATTCGAACACAACTCTGCAATTCATCCCCATTTCCTTCTTTGTCTAAGAGCAAATATTGCCCATAAATTATGTAGAGAATCAGCAACTACATGTGAAACAAATGCTCTAAAATTCTAATACCAATATGATCCCAAAGTATGCCTAGTGGAAATAAGTGCAACAACTGCAATATATAATCTTGCATACACAACCAATATAAAATTGCTAGCAAATATTGAAGTAATCAAACAATCTTGGAAAATGAATCCACACAATAGGCAAAAAAAAATTGAAGAAAATATCAACTCCAAATTTTCATTAAACAAAACATTATGTACAACAAAGATATGAACATAATTGAAGATTTTATCAGCAACTACAATCCATCAATTTCTACAAACTCTAGAGATCCAATGGAATTGAATCAGCTGTACTACTACCGTCACTCAACCCCATTACAAAATGAGAAAGGAATATAAATACAACATGATGAATATGAAGCATTGTAGATCTCATTTGTTCATATCTCAACAATACATTAGTGTACAATAGTCAAGAAGATGAAAAGACAGAGAAAAGATGTGACAATTTTTTGACTGTGAGCTTCCGCTCATAACCACTTGTTGAGATCTTTATCCACTTCAACAAACCTGTGTCAAACTAAATTGTGAGACTGCACCCAAAGTTGTGCTCCTGGGTTAGTTATTACGTGCATACAACTAAAATATAAGTGAGACATGCATCCATAAAACTATTGATTGTCACTCTGATGTGCACATTTATTGGACTGCAGCACATGGTCCTACTGAAACACTTTTTAGACTGAACTCTCTTCTTTCAATTCAGGACCTGATTGATTTTGACTCTTATTATGGATCAAACACCAAAATATGACTCTTATTATGGATCAAGCAACCCTAATATCTCCTTTTCAAGATTGTGCAAGATGGGAAAAAGGATCCTACATGCCCCACTTTACTAGTGTTCTTCATTGACCACTCTTTAAAGGCAATTATGCCATTGAAAGGTCAAATATTGTTTCATTCTGGAAATCTTACTCACTCCAAATCACTTTGAATGATGACCCTATATGTAGGATCGATGGATTTAGGATAATGGTCAATGCTCTATTGGCTTTCTCTCATTGCATAATTGGAAGATTTTCACTAAGTCATTGAGCAAGAGTTTTTTTATTCATTCTTTGAGAACTTAGAGGCCAAGGGGCAGATTTTGGTGGGAGACCTCCGTTTCTAAATTTTGACCTAGAAAAGTATGCCCATCACAAACCCTCCCCGTATGCATAAGACCTCCAAACCATAGTTTCCACACTCTTGTGTATGACTCCCAACACTCCCTAGTATGACAAGTCCAACTCTGAGATGAATACTTACCTTAATACTGTTACGATTTTCCTTGACAAAGTATTGACAGATCAATAATCACCAGTCTCAATGCTCTTATGAATTCTGTTAACAGAGTGTCAACAGTCAATACTCACCATAATCCTGAGTATGTCAAATTTGTGTAGTCCCACCCTGGCCATTTCTGAGTTCATAAATTTGTGCAGTCCCATCCTGGCCATTTCTTATATGTTAATCCAGCACCAATTTCATCTTCTCAGCCCCTTTTCTGAGGAAGGCTAGTATTTGTGGCCATTCCAATAATGTCTGATTGCTCTTGCATGGTTTCCATTGATGCCATTACCATGTTTCTTGGCTGACCTGAATCAAACAATGTAAAAAATAAATCCAGTAGATCTTGTTCTGTGTGATATAGAATGGCCATACAATGCATGTATCCTTCTTTTTTCTTTTTCTTTTTCTTGTTTCTTTCTTTCTTCCATTTTTCTATACTGGTTGTGATGGCTAGGTTGGCTAGGAAGGGATGGTGTATGGGAAAAGAAGAGCAAATAATTAACAATTGAAGAACATATCACTGTAGAATCGACATGAAATATAAACAAAAACAAAATACTGATTTGTGCTAAATAATAAACTGCCAACCAACCTATATTAGGAACAAGGGATATAAATCAAAGGTGCAGAGCACAAAATCAATTGGCTAAACATCTGACAGAAGCAGGATATATAGTCACACATTGCAAAATAAATCATATTCTACAACTTCTTAAATAATTGACATTAAAGCTCATATTTACCACCAACAACAATCCATGTACATAAGCACTTCAAAGACACTACTGGGCTCAAAGCAGAGATGAAAACCTTGAAGTAGAAAAAATGCCTCTTGCAAAAGACTAAAAGTGAAAAACTAGTCTACATAATCCTAGATTTCATCTGTTCTATAGACCTATGAAGATGAAGGCTTATGGGGGTTGAGAAGGAGAAAGCAAGGTAAACAGCCAATACACAAGCAATGACAACCAACATAGAATATGTGCATCCAACGGGCAGCCAAAAGCATATAGAGTGTTGGGCTTTGCTAGAGATTAGGGTTTCTTATGTTATATAATTTATTGAGCCCCAACAGCTTTTATGCTGAATTCATTGGTTGTCTTTTCATCTTCTCATTTGTCGTTATTGGACCATGTGGCAGTTGCACTGGTGGAATATGTTGATTGTTTGGCCTTGAACTAGGGGCCTTTTTTGAAGCAAAATAGTTCAGCAATGGAAACATTCATTAGATCTAGGCAATTTTGTGAGTCATGGCCTATTCGTCTCAAATTATGGGCATACTCCAGTCTTCAACTAGTAGCAATTAGCGCTGTTATGGCCCTTGGACAGCACTAAGAAGCATCTTTGCATAAATCTGGGCACATTGGGAACAATTTTGTGAAAGGAAACATAAGTAAAACCTATTTATTCTGAATTATGGGAAGCAAGCAACCTAATTCTTGTAGTAGCACTCCATGTTGGGTTGTTTCCTAGCATTTCTGGACATTCTAAACAGTTCTAGGTATGTTTTAACCATGTCTCAACCCTCCAAACAACAACAAGATCGGTCTTGGGTATAATGTGGGCATCTTCCTTGTAGTGGCAGCCATGATTTAGAATCAACCAGCAACAAGAAGTCTGGCCAATATGCAAGTAAAGAACAACAACAAAGATCTTAATTTCTCCACATTCTGGGCAGATCTTGAGTGAATTTAGGGCTGTCCCTGATCCCAAGAAGAGTTAAGTCCAAATATGGTCCAATTCTAAGTAGATCTAGCAAGTCTAAGCATCCTGGTCCCATGCTGCAATAGATTTGGGCAAGTTTAGTGGAAATAAACAAACTAAATTCCAAATATGGGCATAGTTTGAACTTTCAAGTATTTTCTGTCACATCAGCCACTGATTATGTATTCTATGTAGCTTTGGGTCTATTTGAAAATGCTTCATCAAACCTGTCTAGTCTATATTCCAGAATGATTCATTAAAACTATATATTAAAACCTTAGATACTTGAGCATCAAATAAAGACAAGAATCAAGTACATTCATCAAAAGCAACCAAATCAAAACCCCATTTAAATGGGTGAATAGGATTGTCCCCACATAGAAATGGTCCTATCTTTGGGGGCATGTAGAAGTTCAGCCTATTAAGTACTTTGTCATGGATAGAAACGAGCAACTGGGGAAATCTCAGAAATGCCACCTTTTTTATATCTTCTACCTCAAGATCACAACACACTAATTCAAATGGGTTTGAGCAAGATGGGATAATATGATGCATGTAATTTGAATTTAACTTGTCTAAATATTTTTTCTTTGGTGCCATGTACATTCATCAAAAGAAACCAAATCAAAACCCCATTTAAATGGGCGAATAGGATTGTTCCCACACAGAAATGGTCCTAGCTTTGAGGACATGTACAAGTTCAGCCTATTAAGTACTTTGTCATGGATAAAAACTAGCAACTGGACAAATCTAAAAAATGCCACCTTTTTTACATCTTCTACCGCAAGATCACATCACACTAATTCAAATGGGTCTAACCAAGATGGGATAATATGATGCATGTAATTTGAATTTAACTCATCTGCTTTTAGAGCCTAGTATGTGCCCCGCAACATGGATTTATTTCCCAAATATCCATTGTTTACTGCTGCTACTCATTTTCAGAAGTGCACGGGTCTAAGTTTTATCCACTTTACCATTGCTATGATGCATAAACTTGTCAAAAATGTACCCAAAACACACCAATACTTGGATTTGCTTGATTTATGGTTATTTGAAGGCTGGGACGGATTTGATTTGATGTTTTTTTAGGCTAACAAATACCAAAATTGCCCAAAATATCCCAAATCAACTAATTAGGTTGTTAGGAGGATCAACATATGCCCAAGTCATCAAGGAATGTGCCCAGAAATCATTTTGATTCATGTATAAGGATTAAACAGGACAACGTGCCCGAGTTTGCTTTCAATCATCCATAGAACTGCTGAGGGCTCAGAGAGCTCCATCCATATCAAATGAGATCACAAATTATCCATGTCACCATCACATGAACCAAAGATCTACCAATCTAGACTCCAAGGCATCATACTAAGCGATCCATCCATGATAAAACAAATGCAATCAATAAAGGAGGTTCATGACCTAAGCATATATTAATGATCATGAACCAGTTGAGATTAAGAAGACAGGTCTTGAAGCACCTAGGCTCTATGCAGAGAAACAAAAACAATTATTTAAGGATGCTATTGAAATTTGTAGGAGCATGGTTGCTAAAGATATCTCGAGTTGCACATAGGATTACAATTCAATTCCAAAAGTTATTAACTAGACATATAGTTACAAAAGAATCCTGACATTGAGACAACAAATAAGATCAATCAATCAATTGGTGGATTGGTTCCACTTATTTCAAAGTATTTTGGGAATTAGTACCTAACATATGAAAAATATGCCAATTATATTAGAGTAATGTTGGTCTCATGCCAATAGGTATCCTACGATGAATGGTGAAAACCTAGCAACCATTTGTCTAGGTGGATTTAGAACACAAACAGGAGCTTGAAATTCTAGAGGGGTTTGAATAGTTAGTGGGATAAAAGGCTGAAAGCTTTGAACAATAGGATTTCTTCCTTCAGTTTTCACAGAGTTTTGATTACGCAACTCAAAGGCAATCTTTGTCGTTCTTGAAATAATCCATAATGTCATTGTAATAAGTTATCTAGTTACTTCTACAATTTCTCTATTCACACTATATTCTTTGTGATGAAACATTGAGGTCCTAACACCCTTGATTAGAGAGTGTCATTGTCCCATCTTTCTTTCGTTCCAAGACTAACAAAGCAAAATGCTTTCAACAATTTGTGTGCTTCAAAAATTGAAATGAGCACTACGGGCATTTGATCTTGAATTTTGCATTATTACTAATTAAGCTTGGTCATATTTGACAAGTCTAGTGATTTATGAGACTTTGGATTACATCACAATGATGCATTCACCTTACCAAACATTCACACCATGCACATTTCTAATGGGACAACATCAAACTCTACTTCATCAACATAAATGATTGGATGATGAAATTTAACTTGCTATGTACAGTTCAACAACTGCATGCAAAACGATATTTTGATACCAAACTGTGCCTATTTAAATAACAATAAATGTATCATTCATACACAATCGCAATATAATGGAAAATCAATATGTATTATACAATCCCATAAATAAATTCTTAGATCATTCTCAAACAATAAATGTGCAATTTCAACTCTGGAAATTCACTAAAATAAATATTCTGTAGAATAATTTCAACCATGTCCTGAAAATTGTGTACAAATATTAAAGCTAGAAGAGAATGTGAAGTGTTTTGCTTCTCAACTCTTCATATCAAAGAATACCTAAATGTACAAATTCAGGACGATGAAAAGACAGATTAAAAGAAAGAAAGCAAAAAAAGATGTGTTATTACTGTCAGCTCTTGTGAGTAACGATTGGTTGAAATGTCCTGCACATCACGCTTAATTCCCTTTTTAAAAATTATATGTTAAGAGTACATGCATTTTGAGATTTTTCAAAAAATGTGTAAAAGAGGACCATTAAATAACAAACAATTCCAAGAGCTTTGCCCTCAAAAGGATCAGATAATTCTTTAAATTGTTTTTAGTGGAAGCATTGGATACAACAAACACAGAAATACTCTTAGCTGCACTATATGTACTCTGTGAAACATATAAAGAACATTGCAAAGTTTGAGAACATATAGTAGTTATAACTGGTATGGTATTCTACATAGATCTTCTGAAGCATCTAGACGCTTCCACATATCTACTATGTTAGACCACTAGCTGCATAATATTCATGCCAATCAGATATCTTGAAAATATCCCATCAACTCACTCTTAGTTGGGTCTTTCCAAAATTTTCCCAACAAAAGCTCTCATCTAGGTGTTTCCATTAACTTAGTCCCTTTTCCAGGTATGAGAGAAACTTGAAAGCTTGTCAAGGAAATAAAAGCCAACATAAGCTTGATTTATAGAATAACATTGACAAAAAAACAAACACACAGAAATGAAACATATGGGAACCAAATGAAAGGAAAAAGGAGTTACTTGAAATGAAGTTGCGGAAATCACCTTTAATATTGATGTATTTTCCCAATGATCTTAGCCAAATGTTTGAGGGTGGCCTTCTATATCTCCAAGAAAATTGACAACCTACAGCATATTAGGGCACTTGACAGGATCATCATGAGTGCACATTGAGGCCACATGCAACATTTGAAGCATTTGAAACTTCCAAGATCCATTAGAAGTGACATAATCCAAAGCCTTAGTTGCTTACCCTTTGTTGATCATCTGCTGAACCCATCCTACCAGATTACCACCTTCTATATCTTTGAAATTTGGTCCAGTTGGTTCCTTCCCTATGAGCATCTCAAGCAAAATGACCCCAAAGCTATAGACATCACCTCTGGTTGTTGATCTCCAACTCTGACCATATTCTAGAGGTATATATCCAAAGGTACCTGCTATATCTGTTCTCACATGAGTCTCACAAGCACTAATAAGGTGTGGCAATCCAAAGTCTGCAACTCTAAGTTCAAAGTAAGCATCCAACAATATGTTGCTACTTTTCATGTCTCTATGAATGATGTGAGGGATAAAGCCGTGATGAAGAAACACAAGGCCCTTAGCTAAACCCATAGCAATCTTAAAGCGTTTCGGCCAATCAAGGACCCCCAATGCATCAACTTTGTTCCTTAGCCAATAATCAATGCTTCCATTCACCATAAAATCATAGACCAACAATTTCTCATCACCGAAAGAGAAGTATCCAAGTAATGGAACCAAATTTATGTGCTTGACTTTTCCTAAGGTCTCCATCTCTGCTAGAAATTCTCTATGGCCCTGAGTTCAAGCCTGTCTAAGATTTTTGATGGCTATAGTTCTTCCATCAGGAAGTACAAATTTATAAACTATACCAAACCCGCCATCTCCAATTATGTTGGTCTTACAAAAATTATTTGTAATCTGTAGTATATCATCCAATGTCAGGCGAAGGAGAGGCCTTTCAAACATGGCTACATTTATGCTGAGGGGCTCTTTTGACTTGATATTACTTATAATAGAAAGGGAAGGTTCAATGGCTGGGTTCAATTTTCTCTTCTCATCCACCTTAGGGAAAGCCTATTGCTTTAACATTTTACATTTTACCAAAGCAAAAATGAGGCCGAGAACAAAATGGGTGCTTCCTATTGTGATCCCAATAATCACCCTAGTGCTGAATAGATGAGGTTGTTGTTTTGGACTAAGATTGCAATTATGGCCTATCATATTTCCACACACACCCTTGTTTCTAACAAATGAAGAAGCTGTAAAATTACTACATCCACCACCCTTATGAATAGCTCCTTCCAGCAAATTATGTGACAGATTGAAGAAGTTAAGATCCATAAGGTCACACAATTCATCGGGGACTACTCCTATCAGATAATTATCAGAAATGTCCAAGTATATAAGATGTGAAAGACTACCAAGCTCTGGAGAAATGGCACTTGTAAATTCATTGCTATGAAGATCCAAGTAGGTTAGACAAGAGATATTGGCAAGGGATCTTGGAATTTCTCCACTAAATGAATTTAAACTCAAATTCAATGTCTCAATCTGATTTCAGACTATGCTCTTTGAAAGAAAGCCAACAATGCCACCAGATAACCTGTTTTGCTGTACATACAGACCAATGATGTTGACCAAGTTTGCAAGAGATCTAGGCAATTCACCTAAGAGCTCATTATTGCTCACATCAAGGTGAGAAAGCCCATTTAACTTTCCAATTGTATCAGGAATCTTCCCATGTAATATGTTACCCGTAAGATTCATCTTCACCAAACTACTGAGGTCTCCAAGCTCTGGTGCAATAGTGCCATTCAATTTATTATATGCCAATGCCAGACCTTGAAGCTTTTTACTTGTTTCAATATCCCTAGGAATTTCACCGACCACATTATTGTATGATAAATCTAGAGTTGTTAAATTTGTAAGATGGGCCAATGACTTGGGCACCACTCCTGTGAGGTTGTTTCTATTAAGCAACAAATCCACAATGACAATGTAGTACCAAAGTTCTTCTGGAATGGACCCTGAAAGCTGATTCCAGGAGAGATCATACATTCCATGGTGTTGCAGATAACTTGAATCTAGAATATCAACCTGTTGAAAACCTACTACAATTTTTGTAGGAATAGGACCAGAAAGATCATTATGAGAAAGCACCAAACATTCTAGCTGCACTAACATGCCAATATCCTTCGGAATGGTTCCATTTAGATGATTTTTCCCAAGGTCTAAAGTAGTTAGACTGATACATTGAAACAAATTGGTTGGAATTATTCCTTCCAAACGATTTCCATTCAAAGAAAGCACAGACAAGCTTGACAATCTACCAATTTCCTTTGGTGTTTCTCCTTCCAACTTATTGTCATTGAGAATCAAACGTTCTAGTGTTGTGGACTTACCCATTTCAGCAGAGAGCCTACCTCCAAGGAAGTTGTAAGCAACACTAAATTCCAAGAGGGTTGTTGAACTCCATATATTTTCAGGTATTTCACCACTGAAATTGCTGTGATCCAGCTCAAGTAAGAGGACAGGAAGCTCACCAAAATATACAGGAATCCTGCCAGTAATCTGGTTATGATTCATGATCAACTGGGTCAAGTTTTTGCAATTGATAAATGTATTTTCAATAGTACCCAGAAGCATATTATTATCCAAGTTAATTTCACTTAGGAACTTTGCATTACACAACTATGGAGGTATATAGCCTGTCAATTGATTGTTTCTTAGACTCAAATAAGTCATCGAGGAGCAAATTCCAAGCTCTGGAGGAATGTGGCCACTAAAATGATTTGAAGCAAGTAGAATGTAGTCAGATTTCTGCCACCTTCCCAACCAAGAAGGCAAAGTTCCAATCAATTCATTTTGTTCTACGAAGAATGAAAAAAGGGAGAGATATGCAAGTGTATCTGGAAGAGAACCTGTGAGATAATTGAAGGTTAACACCACAATCCTTAAATTTCTACAATTGCCAAGCTCTGTAGGGATTGAACCATTGATCTCAGCATTCAAAAGAATCAAAATTGTAAGGTTCTGTAGATTTCCAATGGAGTTTGGGATGGGAGAGTGAAGAGGATTGTTTGATAGGTATAATTTTCTAAGCTTCTCATATTTCCAATCTCTTTAGGTATCGATCCTCTTAGCAAGCAGGAAGGGGAATAAAGATTTACCAAATTGACAATATTGCCAATCTCTAAAGGCAAAGGGCCAAAAAACTTATTGATTCCTAGGCTGAGGTCTACTAAGTTCACCATGGCTCCAATATACGAAGGGATGTTTCTTGAAAGAGAGTTATTTGATACATCTAAATATTGCAAATTTATGATCTTACCAAGCTCGGCAAGGAGATTTCCAGACAAAAACCCATTCCCAAGGCCAAGCACTATTAACTTTGACAGATTACCCAAATGTGCTAGTATGGTGCCCGATAGACTGTTATCTCCAACATCTCGGTACTCCAAATCAGTAACATTGTGTAACTCTATAGGATTTTTTCCACTAAAAGAATTAACACTCATGTCTAGCACTCGTAAGGCACTCAGGGAACCCAACTCTCAAATTACATTGCCACATAATGCATTAGTGCCCAATATCAGTTCTTCCAGGTCACTTGGCTGTTTGATATTAGAATCAATTGCTCTAGATAACTGATTAAAACTCAAATCCAGGTGCTTCATATTTTTAAGACTCCAGATTTGAGGTGGAATGGTACCATAAAGAAGGTTGCTTGTGAGTTTTAGAGTCTCCAGATGCATAAGAAACCCAAGTTGTGGAGATATTTTTCCTTGTAATCCTATATTTGGGAGTGAGATAGAGACCACAGCTGCTCCATTGCACTCCACCCCTTTCCACTGTCAAGGAGAAGAATTGTTACTCCAGTCAGCAATGCCATCTGGGTCATATAGGACATTTTTGAACTCCAAAAGAGTGTCTCCATCCAAGTTTGTTGCAGATGTCCCTAAAAACAAAAGGAAAAAAAACACACCATTTATAACACAAACAAGGTTGAGTGCTCATAGCAACTAACCTATAAAAAGCCTGCAGATAGAAGAAGATTCAAGAAACTAACCTGTAAAAATCCTACAGATAGAAGAAACTTTGTGAAATTTCTTTCCACGAATCCACTCAGCCACTGTAAAGACCGATTTTCAATAGAAACCAATATTGATGTTGATCCCGAGTCCTGACTCTTGCACCATTATATAGGTAAAAAACTTCCTCACTTGAATAAATTTATCCATTTTTTTGCTCAAATATGGACCAAATCCAGTGAAAAAACTTCCCCAATTGATTAAATCTCCACATTTTACTCAAATAATTGTCCACAAATCCAAATCCAGGACGAACTATGTCCAATTTACCCTAATCGAGGTCGAAGTAAGACCACTTTACCGAAATATTCATAAATCCCGGTGAAATACCAAATTTTTAATTGTATTATCCATAAATCCTGGGCGAAATACCACTTTTTCAAGCTATTATCCATAAATCTAGTGAACCACCTTCATTTCTCCTCCCAATCGAAAAAAATCGAGTGAATTTGGGCAAAAATCTCCTCCCAGTCGGAAAAATTCGAGCGAATGTGGGCAAAAATCAATATTTTCGTGAGTTAATATTCATTTTCCAGTTTTTCCCTAAATCGGTATGAATGCGATTTACCTTGGGGCAGCTATATACAAAATAAACAATGGGCGAATTTATTAAATAAAATAATAACATTTTAATATAAAAATTTGCCCACTTTTTTTGGGTAACCCTTAAAGTTCGCCCTTAAAATCATCCCTGTTAAGCACATTGACTGAAGGACTCACATAGAACTAGTACTTAGTGCATAAGATATTTTTAAGCTACTCTAGTACTTATTAATTAGAGACGTACTAATACCACTTGTATTTCTTAAACTATAGTGTTATTACTCTTTATGTAAGCAAGGATGAATTATTTTCTATAAGAAAAATATCCTTTTATTCCTTTGTATAATTTCTAATCTCATAAGGTATTACTAAAAAGAAAACAACGCCCTAGTATCTTTAATTATGATATCAACTTATTATCTAAGTTAATATGCTAGCTATGGATCTTTCTATAGTTGCAAGTGTAAATATATAGTTGATTTTAATTGTTATAATTTCTCAACTTGCTACAAGGTATTTTTATTATGCAATTATCCTTGAATAGTTCCTTGCATTATTTTTTTCTTACACCGATGCAAAGATTAAAAACTATACTAAGACCCTAGTATATTTGCTATCTACCTTGATTATAATTAAGGATACAACAAATGCAATCAATCCATGATTAAAATAAGAAAGGTTATATTAAGGTTATAACTTAGTTTATAATGATGAAAAACTTGTTGCTTGCAGGCTTCTCCAATGGTTTTAGAACTATACCCTTAAACCCACAATTTGCAAATAAAATTATGGACACGTGGTTGCAAACCAGAGGATAGGGTTTTGACTTTTTGGATTTTACCATATATATTATATAAACCCTAAAATTTTGCCTTAACCTATCTTTACCGTTGCTCTAGAAGAAGAGGGTGGCGGGCTCATGGTCGCTTGGTCTGTCTATCACTCCACTGTGTAAACTTCCTCATCATTAGCCTTCTTAAACTATGTGTAGAGGTGAGCTTGGATATTGCCTTTGTTTCTGTGGATAAACCCTTTGTCGTCATTGCTCAGATCTGTAATTGCCAATTCATTCATTGTCTTGTCTCTGTTAAAAAAAGGGCTTCCATCCTTGCACAGGATAATTTTGATAGTGTGAGCATGGCCGTGAGTTTTGTGTAATGTGGTCTTGTTGTATGAAGAGATTACTGTTTCTCAGTGCCCAACTTCTGGGTGGCATTTGACTCTACCCCGTCGTGGATTTGGATTTCATACTTGAACTCTGTCAGCCGCATTTCCTTCTATCTGTGTTTCTTTGAAGCTCTTCATTCTAAAAAATGGTGGCTAGGGTTTGATTGGAACGTCTTTCATAGCAAGGGTAAAGAGAAATAGAACTAGGTATATAATTTTTTCCATTTAAAATCATTCTTTCACTATTCAGTTTTATACTTTCGTTATTAGCAGTGGTCTAACATTATTTTGCTTTTGTGTTTCAACACTTTTGCAAGCTTCAGTCCGAAATGCTTGGGCTGACAGTTACCAAAAGAAGGGGCTCCACGTTGACATTTCTTCTGGTAAGCCTCGGTTTCGTTGAGGTTCCTCCTGCAGTGGTGTATGATGTTTATTTTGAGTTGGTTCAGTTCCTTGGATTTCTGGTTTTTGGCTTGGCCGTGGATACACTATGTTGTAAAAAGTTTGGAAGGCCATGTGGCCAATATTTTGATATGTTGTTAAGTTTAAAATAAATCCCTCATGTATGTTTCATGTTGGGGACTTAGGGATTTCATAGACGAGAATTGAGGAATGAAATGTGGGTCTAGTTTGTTTACATTTTTTTTTTATTTTAATACCGACTTATAATCCATGACTCTGTTGGTAAAGGGCCATAGGGCCGTAACTAATATTTTTCAGTATATTGTTTTTTTTAGATATTGTTTAGATTTTCATTTAATAAACTCGAAGCTTATTGATTGTACTTATGTTTTGATAATATA
>LPNX010043483.1:1207224-1233421 GCA_001517045.1 Pseudotsuga menziesii
AGGCTTAACAAGACCTCGACCGAGGTGCATTTTTCTGTTTTTGCCGAAATGCTCTTGCCAAAAAGTGTTACCCAGGTCCGTGGAATCACCCAAAGACATCTAAAAAAAAAACATACATACAAATCACACATATGAACCTGTAGAAGATAGTAATTCACATTCATGCATACTTCATTCGATTCTTTATCTGAAAATTAATCTAACCTACTATACTAGAGTACTACCTTTATAAAAGGTGTGGAAAAATACAATTAGGTATTTGTTTATCTATCAGTAAAACTAGTAATTCTTCTAATTAATTACCCTAACCTGTCTATTCTAGCATTTAACTCTCTTTTTAGATTAAAAGCATTTCTTTTAACTAACCCTAGCAATAGCAGAATAGTATCATAACCTATCATTTTTTAAACTTAAAACTTCCAGATAACAATAAAAATTTAATAAGCTAAATATATCAAGTAGAACCTAGAAATATAGATGAGGTGACAACAACTTAAGGAACCCATTCCTCCCAACCAAATCCTAGAGAAAAGCTGTACTGCAAATCTCAGGACCCCTGAGCTTGTCTCCCGGTCCACCAGGTAGAAGTACTGGGTGAGAGATGTAGTTTAGTAATCCTCTGCAAATATAATGAATGTTCAGTAGTAAGTCAGTTCTGCATGCAATAGTATGAACTCATCTTAGAATCGCTGCACTAGTTCAGGTCTTCAGCACTTTTCCACTCAAAACATAATTCAGCTAGTCCCCTCCATCGAATTTTCTTGTGCACTTCATTCACTCAGAATGTTCAAAAGTCCAGAATGAGCCGCCTTAGCTGTCTTCAATGGGAAATTTTATTAGCATGCTTAGGTATTTTGGGTCATTTTTCACTTAATGAGCCACCTGCTCTTGTTCCACTTTCTTGGGGAACATGACCACCAAAATTGGGAAGTTTCCTCCTACAATAGCTAGAAGTAGTTTGAGGATGTTTCCAAGTGTCAATATGCTCTCAACCCAGCCTTCTCCACCAAGTGACTAGTAAAACACTCATTTAACAACTTCCATAAGTTGTTGTCTCATCTTTCATTTATTTATTAATTAAATATTCAGCAATTACATTCAATTATCCTTGACCCCACTTGGTCATTAATTACAAAATTTATAATAAAATATATCATAATGTTTCTTAAAACATAAAATGTTTTACAAATTGGGGCATGTGATAATTACATTGACAACCTTCGTGTTTGTAAAAAAAATGCATTTTTGGGGTATTTCTAAGGGTTTTCAAGAGTTGGTATGTTCTTGAAAGTTGTTCCTTAGTCTCTTACCTTTCCAATGATCCAGAAAATAGTTCAAACAAAGCTACCAAAGTCTTGATATGACCCTTCCATCCAAAAGTTTCCTTTGGGTTACTGATAGTAGTTTTCATTAAGTGTCGTCATGGAATCGTCATCATTTGACAAAACATGTAAATGATATCATCGAAAGAGAAGTGCCATTTTTTTCTATAACATATGCCCCCTAATGTATGAGGTTATAGGGTAAGACAATAGTCAAAATACATTATAGGGAATGGTTGGATCCTAAAGTCGAAGAAAATTGAGAATCCAATATCATAGGCTCAAACGAAAGTACCTGAGAGAGAAATAAATGTCAGACGATATGATCTCTAGGACATATATGTCCATGTACAAATGATTTCCAAAAAGATACAAGGTGGATCCAACATGCGTATAACTAATGTAACTATCATGTCCACACAATATGCAAAAAGGTTCCATGTGAAATCTAGAGGAGTCATGGCCACAAATGAACAACATGGATCAATGCTCAATAATCGATCATAGCCACAAGAATACAAGGTGGATCTATGTCTTGGAAAATGTCTTATGAAGTCAGAAAATGCCTTGCACAACTCAAGAAATAGAAAAATGATGATCAACTATTGGCCTAAGTTCTTCAATACAAACCAGTCAAAGTTACAAATACTAACCATGTGAATAGGGGAGATAAAGTCAAACATGGAGGAAACTATTTGATTACTACTCACTAATGAAAACCATTAACAAATGTGAGGGAAACTATCAGTAATGAAAATGGTCTCCAAGGTACCTAGTACATTCTAACAGGTGTGAATAAGTGGTATTGAAGTTGAAATCCTGAAGAATCCATTGAGTTGGAGACACTAAGGTGTTCCCACTACCCAATAGTGAGGGAAACTACCACTGATAACTACAATCCCCAATGTACTATCATAAACTCTAAATCTCATTCCCAAAGCAATATGTGTTGAATTTGATAGGAAAAAATATGATGGAAGGAAGGAATTAAGGAATCCTACATCATCCAACACGAGGGTAGTGAGATATTAATTGTATTTGGAACAAGAACCGCTGGAAAACTTGGTGTAATGAACTGATACCAGGGAATGGTTGACACAAAAGGTCAAGGAAACTTCAGAATGGCCAACACAATTTTTATCCTTGAACAGTGAGCATGACACAAATGTGACTCAGGTAGATTTAGACACAAAAGGATTTATGATACAAATCTTCAATGTAGGAGACATTAACATATTCTCCATATAATTGGTAAAGGAACTAACTAGAGAAGTGAGAACTATGAGATTAGGCTTAATCTTAAGGATAAAAGCTAGAACCAAACTATTGATAGACTTAAAAATAGTGCTTTCTTCAAGGAGACAAGACTTGCTGCCATAGTATAAAAGATATTTGAATGAAATTGTCTTTCCTTCTTTCTTGTAAAGGTTTGAAAAGTCCAAGAAAGAAAACTCAGGACCTTCTTCATTGTTGGCAATCTCAGAAAAGGGATAGAAGAATGCTTGATAAAGCACTAATCCATGGATTTTACGATCCTGAATTAGTGGATGCTCGACATATTTTTCACAATTTAAGGGTGTGAAAAAACCAAAGAAGACTCTAGGGGGAATGTTTTTGTAACGTTAGTCTCCAAATACTGAAAAAGTATAAAACAATCCAGAGGAGAACTTTCTTAGCTCGGGAGAACTAATGTATTTCCTTTTTGTAATTAGTCAGCGAGGACTGAAAAAGGGGTAAACTATCACCATACCAACTCTCATTCGAGAGAAAGCATAAATATTTTAGTTTTAACGAGCGTGAAGGAAATAAATATCACTCGGGTCATTCCATTCATTTGCAAGTATGGGGAAAGAAATGGTAAATTCGATGCTTTTGTGTTGAAGTTTTAGTGAGCATGACAAAGGCATAAAGATGCTCAAAATATTTTTCATGGTTTAAACCAGAGGACAGAAAAGAAAAAGTAAGATAAAAAATGTTCCTTTTTCATAAGTTGACTCTCCTTGGCCAGAGAAAGAGATAAACCTATACTTGGGAATACTCTTCTATCCAAAACGAACTAGAGTATTCCCTTTTTTAAGTAATCCACATGGTTTGGGAAAGGGTTTAAATTATACCTATTGTTGCCAAGGGGTTTGGGAAAAGTGAGTTGTGCAGCATCGTGGTAGCTGCACAAGCTGACGTGGTACTACGCAAGGGCATATTGGCTCGATAAGCGGGAAAATAACCATTTTAAATATTTTATGTATATTTTGACCAAGTTTTGTTGCAATAGGTCAATAACGGTTAGAATTCAGTTATTAGTGGACCCTTGATGTAAATGCGTAAGCCTATTTATTTATCTATTTTGGGGAAATATAGGAGAGTCATAGAGACAAATAGATGAGTAGTTGTGAACAATTGTATTGCATGCGTGATTGTAATGGATAAGATCTAGCACGATCTATTTTATGGAGACTTTCCTATCTTGACTGTGATTTTATCTAGGCTTCTTTCTGAGGTATGCAGTCTCTAGTTTTGGAGAAGGATTATGAAATGTGGTGTATTTGTGCAATATTAATATATGATGTGATGCATATGGCTCAATTCTTGTCTATTGTTATAGATCTGTTGTGATGCTGCAACTCTGCTGTGTTAAAATGACATGTTATAGATGCGATTTAGTTTCTTCCTGCTATATCAATGCGATATGTTGGTTATAAGTTGTTGTAATTTATTCTTGATGCGCTATGATGTTCCTTAAATAATGCTGTGATATTTTGATAATGTATGAGATCGAATGAGTTATGATCTCCCTCCATCGGATCGACATGTCCTCCTTCCCCACTGTCAAAAACTCAGTTCCGATAGCTCTCCCTTCAACGCCTTAGGTGAGACCTCGTCTGCTCCACAGATGTTGCTGGGTAGGGTAAAACCTATCTAGGCTAGTGCTCAGGGAGATTGCACTGCAGGGAATCGACAAAGTGGGAACCCTTGTCAATGAAGATTTGTTGGTGGGATTCACCAATAAATGGTTCTGTTGCCAGGACCGAGTCGCAAATAGGAGGGGGATGTGTTCTAGCATCCGACTCGATCAGAGATTGAGGGATGGTTTGATCTGAAGTTGCAGGGGTTTGCTAAAGACTAAAACTGAAATCCTTAGCTGTCGATAGGCCACTGGTTGGATAGATATATCCATGATGATCATCAGGAATGGTTGTTTTGTGAATTCCCTATGCTCTTGCATGAATGGTTGGAAAAGTTTGCTAAGCAGAAAAAAACTTTCAAGGTGGAGATCCGACATATTGGACCCCTGAATTAATCCAGGTACTGTAAGAAACCAACAACAAGGTATCACGGGAAGTCGAGGTATGGTTGAATAGTATCTTGGAAGGATATACGACTGAGTTTGCTGTTGATACTAATAAATATTCCAGTGAGGTGGAAAGGGAGTTTTTCAGTGGACTTTGTGGAAGGTTCCTATTGTCGCTACAATTGTCAATTAAGCAACTAGTCTGTGAAAAGTGTATTCTAAAGATGGACCAAGAGTAGTGGAACTCTGGTGTGTGGGGGATGTAGGAACCATGACAGAAAGGGAGAAAATGCATAAGGGAAAAAGGGGTAGATGGGCATGAGTTCTGGTGAAAATGTAAAGGTCGTTGAAGAAACAAGTGGTTGCACGAGGGGAGGAGCAAGGTTTCAAGAAAAGAGGCAGAGGACGGGAGAAGGTCTTGCTGAAGTTGAAGTGCGATACCATGAAGAACAACCACATAGGACAAAGCGAAGTTTTTGTGACGACGAGGACATATAGGCCCAGGATACACCTGAAAGAATGATAGGATCGAACCCCAACAGTAACGTGTTTATTCCTTCGTGCACTACTCCACCACAAGGAAGGAACATGCATTCTACATCGACTTTCTTGACATGTCTGCAATAGTCTAGTAATAGAGCACCAACAGGAGGAAGAAAATCCAGAATGGCGGGAGATGAAATGAAGTTGCCAATATTCAACAAAAATGGCAATGATGATCCAGAGTAGTACTGGTTCTTATGCAAAGTGATCTGTACTACTCGACAAACTATTAATGATGATGTTAAGAAAAGTAAGCTAGCCACTACTCTAAGGGGCCATGCATTAGAATGGTTTATGAGATTCACACGGATGCCTCAGGGAGGTACTGCAAAAACACTGGACGAGATAAGAACAAGACTATTTGAGGAATTTAAAAAGCCAAAATCCAAAGCTCAATACATTACTGAACTGAAAGAGATTAAACAATTCCCCAATGAAACAATTTTAGATTTTGATCAGCGATTTAAGACGTTGATGGCTCGGGTCAGTTTTTAGATGAGTGATGTTTAGCATAAAGAATGGTTTATTATAGTGCTTGTCCTGCATATTCGACAACCATTAATGCAACAAAAGACTGCAATGCAGAGCGAGGCTTTGGAGACTGTGATGAAATTAGAGGCATCACCGATAGGGGAAACCGCTGTTGGAATGAATCAAATTCATGCGCAGTTCGCCAATTTAACACTACAATTGCAAGACATAAAAAAGGATAAGGAATATTGTGATGATCTTTTATGCACCCGTTGCCATGCAAGCAGACATACCAAAGATACTTGTCCGACATTTCAGAACTATCTACTGTCAGGATCCCTGAGCCCATTGAGTGGTGCTGGTGCATCATGGTGTCACATCTGCCAGGTCTATGGGCATCGACATGAGAACTATGATTATATGCAGAAGATGGTTACCAAGGCAGAAAGTTTGTACTGTACATTTTTTTGGTCAGTTGGACATGACGAGAAAAACTGTCGCGCTTATGATTTACTTCAGGAAAGAACGTATGATTCCTACATTGTAAAAGGAGAGGATCCCCAGACAATGCAATCATAGCCACAAGTAGTATAACCAACAGCATAGGTACCATATATGCCACTGCCTCTGTTGCATTTTGTCCCCGTGGAACCACAACAACTGTTTATGGTGTAGCCGCAGTTCACACCATAGCCGCAAATGATGGTACAACCATAGTATAACCAAGCACCATGACTCCAGTATAATCATCTGCAATATGTTCAAGCCATGCAATATGTTCAGCAGAAACCTAACCCACCATAGCAACAAATGGACCAATCATAGTTTCAGAAAGGAGGAGTCCGAGGAGGATTCCATGAGGGATTCATAGGTTGGGGAGGAGGATTCAGCAGTGGGGGAGGATGAGGTCGTGAATCAGTCTAGTGCTATACCTATGGGGTATTTGGGAATTACCAGAGAGAGTGCCGTCATGTGCAGTGCACATACTATGCATCTAGTAATCATAATGTTGAAAGTTTCCCTCAGTTGATTGAAAAATGGCAGGTAGGACAAATTCCCTACTTACAGAATGCACAGAGTCAGAATCAGTTGGCATTCCAAGTCTAGAACTACCTGATAATGTAGAACTAGGTCCCATAGTAGAATTAGACTCAGAACTCACCTCAGACACAAAACCAAACGATGAATCAACCATTGAATCAGAACCCACCTTTGAACCAGGGATCGATAGTTGCCACTATTCAGGCCAAACCACGGATGAAGGATGTCAACGTTGGAATTGTCACTCACACTGGTGCAACAACTAGAGATGATGGACCATAGCTATAAGTTCATCTCACTGCTAAGAAGAAGGTTTTATTTGATATTGCAACAGAGAAAGATACCTTCTTCGACACAAAGAACGAAATCAGAATAATTCTGGGTAAGTTACCAATTGTTGATATGCCATTTGCTTTTGATCCATATGTAGAGGCAGGACCATCATAGCAGTATGGTAACCTATGCAAGTTATTTGAGAGCTGCCTATCACTGGAAAAGGACTTGGACGCCCTTGTCGAGCTCGAGGCATTATTACACCTCCCAGATAAAACAGTTAAGGATTATGCTGTGAATTCCTTGCAAAAAAGGAAGACCGGCAAGGAGATGAGGATGAATGTCTAGATTGGGTATTATGAGGTTGAATCGGTCATTTTGGACCTTGGATCAGATGTAAACATCTTGATAAAAAAAACCTGGCAATTGATGGGGAATCCAACATTGGGATGGTCCCTGGTATAGCTGCGTTTAGCAAACCAAGCGAAGGTTCAGCTCACTGGTCATGTTTCAAACTTGGTTGTCAACATTGAAGGTATGAAAACATGGGATGACTTTGACGTAATAGAAGTTGTAGGAGATGGTTGTTCCTATCCCACGTTGCTAGGAATTGGATGGGCTAATGATAGCATGGTGGTTATCAACTTCAAAAAACGTTTTATGACATTTGAAAACTAGGATGTCAGAGTAATTGCTCCTATGGACCCTCAGGAAGGATGACAATACATTTAACCCATAAAGGAGGAAGTCCAGAGAAGTTGGGATCATGCTTATAACATCTCCAAGGACTATATCCACCCTACTGTCAATGGAGAACTTGGATGGCGCAACACAATTTCTGCGTTCTCTGACTCTGATGATGCTCTAGAAAATTGGCAGAATCGGTTGCATGAGGTATCATTCAGAAAATGTGGGTTGATTGCACAGTCTCTCCGACATGTCACGACTGATACTGTCAAGTTACCCATTTATGAAGGACTGTCGGGACTATCTAAGTTCTTATAAGAATTTGAAGAAAATGTGTTTGAACCACAAAGGATACTGGCTCTTGATGTAGCACTGATGGCTACTCCAGCTTGATGGCATGCGACTCACAAGCAGACGATCCATGACTAGGAGCAGTGCCGCAGGTTAATGATGGTCTGCTTTGGTGATATAGAGGTCTATCACACTGGGAGATATGATGGATGCAATGACCCTACCTATCATTTTGTTGAATGTCAAATGTTATGGACATCACGACCGAGGGATGGTGGTTTCACGTTTTTGTTCACACTCTAGAAGAGATTCCATGCTCCTAGTATGTGGCAACAGAATTGAGTAGAACCATTACCACTTGGGAGGAGTTGTTAGTTTGTTTTGTGCAAAAATTTAGCTTCTAGGATGCCAACCCTGAGGTATGTAATGCTTTACACATTATCCACAACGTAGTACTAAAAGTCATCCCTATTGCATACCATGTTGATCCTCATGCACATTGCTCTATCCAATCCATGATGACATGCTACAGCTTGTCTGGGGAACCTGAAGATGATGATGAGCTATGGAATGTTAATATTTCAGAGTCCAAAGGAAGCTGTGGTGTCACAGCTCCTAACAAACCGATGGAATCGATGAACCAGCCGCTAAGGATTCAAAAAGTTAACATTGGCTCAATAGAAGATCCGAAATTTGCTAATGTCAAAGAGTATTGGGGCGAAGAGACAATGGCCAAAGTCACAGATCTATTGCATGAATTCCAAGACCTTTTTCCAATGCAATTCTTAGAAATGAAGGGTATGCTCAGTGATTTAGGGGAAATGAAGATTCCACTCAAGTCAGAAGCAAAACCAGTACGCCAGAGGCTATATAGATTGAACCCATGATATAAGGATTGCGTGAAAGCTAAGATCGATAGGATGCCCAACGCTGGGATCATTGAACCTATAGAAGAATCAAAGTGGATAAGCTTGATGGTGGTCCAAGATAAGAAGACTGCAAAATCTGCATTTGTGTCGATCTACAAAATTTGAATGATGCATGTGTACACGATCTGTTCCTGACCCCTTTCACAGATGAAGTCCTGGAAGGTATAGGCGGCGAGGAGGTATATTCATTCACAGATGGATTTTCAGGATATCAATAGATCTGGATTGCGAAGGAGGATTGCCATAAGACCACATTTGTCACCGATTGGGGTTGTTTCCAATATACCGTCATGCCATTTGGGATGAAGAACGCACCTTCTATATTCTCTCGCATAGTTGTTGTTGTATTCAAAGATTTTATTCAGAAATTCTTGCAGGTATATGTGGATGACTAGACCGTTTATGGCCTGGTTAAAGACCATCTAGACAATCTGTGATTGATGCTAGAACAATGTAGGCAGTATCAGATTGCATTGAATTCCAAAAAATGTATTTTCTGTGCACCCTTTGGCATACTACTTGGGCACATTGTATGCAAAGAAGGTCTGTTGGTTGATCCGATGAACATTGCACTAATCCTCAGTTTACCACCACCAATGAATGTAAAGATGTTGCACGCAACACTGGGACATATAGGATACTATCGCAAGTTTATCAGAGGATACGCTGCGATTACTGCACCCATGGAAAAGCTATTAAAGAAAGACGTTGTGTTTGAATGGACTCCAGAATGTCAAGGAAGCTTCGACACCCAGAAGGTGAAGATGGCCTCTACACCAATACTAGTTTTCCCTGAATGGAATAAATAATTTCATGTGCATGTTGATGCTTCTTCTACTGTGCTAGGGGTTGTTCTTACGCAGCCAAGTGAAGGTGACTTGGATCATCCAATAGCATATGCTAGTAGAAAGTTGTCATTTTCCAAATGAAATTATACCATGACTGAAAGGGAAGGCCTGGCGATGGTTTATGCTCTACAAAAGTTTAGGTACTATTTGTTGGGTGGACACTTCAAGATGCTAATTGATCATTCTGCTTTGCAATAGCTATTCAATAAGCCTGTGTTGGGGGGGAGAATCTATAGGTGGTTTCTTTTGTTCCAAGAGTTTGATTTTGAAATAGTGGTAGAGCTAGGACAGTTGAATGCTGGCCCAGATCATCTATCGCACACTGAGAATGGTGAAGAAACAACCAATATTGTCGATAGCTTTCCAGATGTGCAATTGTTTTGAGTTGAAGTCACAGATGATCACTATGCACCAATTGTTTAGTATTTGTCTACTGGTGTCGCCCCAGCAGACATGTCGATTAGCCAAAAGAAAAAGCTGGTCGTAAAAGCCTCCGATTTTCAACTAATTGCTGGATAGCTATATAAACTTGGACCAGATGAAATATTGCGACAATGCATCTTACTGCATGATCAGGGTCTCATTCTAGAAGAAGCACATGTAGTAATCGCGGGAGGTAATTATGGAGGCCGCACTACTGCACGAAAAGTGTTGCATGCTGGGATATGGTGGCCCACATTGCATAATGATTCCATAGACTATGCGAGGAGCTGTGATGTCTGCCAAAGGGTTGGTAAACCATCACGGAGGGATGAGATGCCACTGGTGCTACAGGTGACTCTCTAACCATTTGATAAATGGGCTGTCGACTTTGTGGGTCCCATCAATATTCCAGGTAAGTGCACTAGCACCCGCTATATCATCACTGCAATTGACTACCTGACTCGGTGGGTGGAGGCTACACCAATCATTGATTGTACCTCTATGACGACAACCTGATTTATTTTTGAGAACATTGTGACGTGATTTGGGTGTCCTAGGATCCTGATGAGTGACCAGGGTAGTGGCTTTGTCAACCGGATGGTAAAAGAACTAACTGAAGAGCTCTAGATACAACATAAGAAGAGTACACCCTACCATCCATAGGAAAATGGTACCATTGAGGCCTTCAACAAATTTTTAGAGACAGCACTGACCAAGGTATGTAACGTTAATCGCGATGACTGGGACTTAAAATTCTTGCAGTTATGTGGGCCTATCGCACTACTTGCAAATGGATAATAGGTCAGACACCATTTAAGTTGGTTTATGGGCAAGAGGCAGTCATGCCTATGGAGTATATCATTCCCAGCTTGCGCATTGCTACAGCGACGAGTATGGATGATGCAGTGGCATTAGAAGAATGTGCTGCGCAGTTGATTCAACATGAAGAAGATCATTTCATCACAGGCTTCCACCAATAGGTTGCGAAGGATAGATAGAAGGCATGGCATGATCGCCATATTAAGCATAAGCATTTTGCAACAGAAGATTTGGTGTTGTTATATGACAGTAAGTTTATCAAGTATTCGGGTAAGTTACAAACGCACTAGTTAGGTCCCTATATTGTTCAGTTCATTACATCTGGTGGTGCAGTTTAGTTACAATAGTTAGATGGTGTAATGTTACTGAAACTCATTAATGGGAGTTGCTTGAAGCCCTATAGAACGGGGCTAGTGATGTGCACCACCTGAGGTATTTTAAAAAAAATGAGAATTATAGTTTAGCAGTGCAAGGTGAGCCTTGAGGGAGAGGCTGCGCAAGGTTACAATTGTTAGCGATAGTTGGTTGACCCTTTGCAATAGTTGTTAGGCTATGGGGCAGTCAAATCAAGTAATAAATGTAGGTAGTTAAACTAGTTGGTTGGCGGCTCTTGTTAAAGTGACCCGCATTAATGGATGATCCGACCGTTAGGAGAATAAGATTGCCGACGGATTTGGAGTCATTACTACCCGATTTGGGAATAATGATGAAGTTAGATTTGGTAATGATGTATTTGGAATTGGAAGTGGCTATAAAACACAGTGTGGGATGCATTGGAAAGGAATTGTTCAATTGTGAAGAGCAGAGATAGAAGGTGAATTCTGTGCAAGTATTAAGCAGAGTGTTGAGTGTAGTATAGTTCAAGCTGTTGAGCATCAGTTTAGGATTTGAGGGGTATGGGAAGTTGAGCGACCTTGACGCTATTGAAATTTCAAGTGAATATGAGTCCCCTGTTCATCCCACAATTGTGGAAGCAGAAGTAATGAGTGTGCTAGTGGGTTCGTCGTCCATTCCGAAGAGGAAGGGGCAGATGCAGCGATCTTGTCCTACGCGACTAGAGAAAAGGAAAACTCGCATGTTTGTGAAGGTGCACGAAGAAGGAACTGCACAGACTGGGTCGTCAAGCTCAAGAGTTGTTGAGTCCACGACACCTTGGGGTGTCTTGGTGAATGATAGTTTGGGTTATGTTTCTCCTACGTGTCTAAGAGCTAAACCACAACAGCCATCAAAGAATCAGAAGTACCCACCCAAGTTGTCAGTGCTGCCAAAAGGGATGGCATGCTCAGTCAACATCATCCCTACGTTGATCAGGCTCAAGTTCGATGATCATGACCTAATTTTTCTTAAACATGTCTAGGATGAGCCATATGAATTTTTCCATATGACGCCTGATGGCCCCATTTAGCGCATTCCAAAACCATGGGCCAGTGGATTAGGGAAGTATAGGTTGCTGGGGCTCATTAATATGCCCCATTTTGGCCATTTGAATGAAGTACATGCATGTGTGAAGAAATTGTTGGCATGTTTCCATTGAGGGACACTTTGGATGAATACGTCGATCCCAGTAACCATCAACTTGATTGCAAGTATTACTGGTTTGCGTAAGGCTAGGGAGGACCCAATGCAATATATTCATGGAAGAGATATGGATAAGAGACTTGCGAAGCAACTGAAGGAGAACTTCGGGTTACAACAGGATGGTCGTGCTTATCGCATTGACAATATTAATTTGCAGATGGTGCGCATTAGCGCAAGAATTTCAACTATCAAGGTTGTTCGCGGCAATCGCCCAATCCAATGAAATTCGGGCATTGTCTCTTGTGCCCAGAAATGTGCCGAGGGGGTACAAATGAATTGGTATTTATTTATGTTGAATCAATTACTTAAAGATGCGCTTGCTTCTTAGACTAGGTAGCCTTTTTCTTATAGTTGGATTTTGATTCTCATCGCTCTTGTTGCTTGGATGGAACCAGAGGACTACCAACCAATGGTGGTTGAGGCAGTCAAGGTTTGTCACGGTGCCCGCTATCAGAACTTATGGTGGGTCAAAGAACCCAGTCGCCAAACCGACTGTGCTATTCACTTCTGGATCTATTGGGAAGCATTACATGCGGCTGTTATTTTCGTTCCTAGAGTTTCTCCATACATCGTGGCCAAGTATCAGCATATCCTTCAATTTGCTATCAGACCCCACTCCATTCATATTTAGGCCAAGCGAGATCCTGATCGACAGTGGCTACCATTACCTTATAAGGTCACCACATAAGAGTTGGATGCTATTGTACAAGATTAACCAGGAGACTGGCACATCCTGATAAGTCAAGAAGAGTTAGAGAAGGAGCTACCCCCAGAAGTCTCTGAAGACCCTGCCCCATCGAAATTGAGCACCCATGACTTCGACAATAAGTCATCAATGGATCCTGAAGATATAGCACAATAGATGTGGTTGGAGACATGTACTAAGTGGCGGTAGGAGTATGAGGCCAACAATGGTTCCAAAACAGGGATGGAAGACCAGCTGCAGTGGCTTATCAATGCCATCACAGATTCATCTATGACTGCCACTACGACGATCCACGAATCCAACCACAATTAATTTCATGTGGTAAGAAGTATATTAGAGTCCATTTTTTATATTATTTCCAAGAAACCATCGGCGAGACCTTTGCTGCAGGACAACCCATCGATCAACACTAAACCCCAAGCTAGGAATGTGAAAGTTCCCCCAATTGTGATTGACGCTGGCAATGATGAAGTACACCAGTAGCTGCACTTGATCCAGAGTGTGATGTTTGATCTGAACAAACTGTCAGCTCTAGCATTGGTTGATTTGTAGCATGGCATCGCATTGGAATTGGTGGCAAGGCAAACAAAGTTTATTGATGGCTATGTTCAGTCCAGGAAGACCACTGCGAAGCTGTAGAAGGAAGCAAAGGAGCTACACCAAGTCCGCATGCATTTAGCAGAAGAGAAGTTACAAGAAATCAACCAGCTGAAGGTTACACATGCCGAGTTGTAGTGGAAGGCTTCCGAATAGATTACGGACTTCAAGAAGGCGCAAGACCACCTGATTGTTGAACAGGCGCAGATGTGTGCAAGGTGCAACGAATTTGAGAAGGCTATTTATGATGCCTGCAAAAACATGTTTGACAACACCTCAGTGCTCACCCCAGTAAAAAAGGCCAAGCGATTGTGGCAGACTCTGGTTCAGCTTCAAGACACTAACTTTTTGCTCCAGGCCCAGGTGCAACCCACAACGCCACCAGAGTAGGTGGCGGAGTGCAAGACCTCCATTAAAGAAATTGTTATACCTAAATCCTATCACAACCATGTGATAAGACCTTTAACTTCCATGTTTTTCCTTAATCCCAACACTTAGAGTGGAAAATCACTCTATTTGTCAATTATACCTGCAAAAACTCAGCACCGTGCTTTCCTCATGGCCCATGAGCGGTACCTTGCTCCGCACTGCCTGTATGCTGTTGTTAAGAAGTAGTTCCACCACCTATGGTCTTTGGTCCAAAATAATTTCTCATCTAAACCACTCTGTCATAAGAGAATAAAAGTGGTACCCTGGGTAAAATCGGAAAAAGAGAAGTTTCTTGAGGCTTCTAGATCATGAGCCTCGTGCCCTCTCTTATACCTATCATTATGGGTCAGTTGAGCTCGAGATCCACCATGGTAGGATCTTAGAGCCACCTCACCCATGATTCTCTCAACTATTCCTATCCATCAAACCTTATAAATACAAGCTCTTGTCCATAGTTGAGGAGGAGAACTATAGAGGTATTGTTATGATGTTGGATTGACCACTCAGCCTAAGTCATTGGAGAGAATAGAGAGAAAATTTGGAGCTTATGGGGATGAAGTGTTTGTTTCATGGAAGTGCTTGTCGACACTAAGGCCATGGTTGTAAGCTTCTCCATACATCTTTAATGCAAAGCTGATTTCCGTCCCACATTACTGTTGTTCTGATTTCACATGTACATGTTTGTAGATTCCTTAGTCACTAACATGGATAAGTAGATGATTTTCTGGTTTCTTTGATGTGTTTGCATGCTTGATCTGATTGCAGGTACATAGGTTCACTATCAAAGCAGTATTCCAGGTGTCTATGATATTCAATGAAGCTCTTCACCCTTTGTTGTTCACTCATTCGTTCTGGATCTACACCATTTAGACCAGAGGAACAACTTCTATCCACAGAAGGTGCAATATTCTTGATTAGAAATATGGCGACTCCGCTAGGGAGAAGTACAAATCTCAGTTGATCTGATATTCCTCAGTTCTTGAACTCTTGTCTGAATCAAATATCCATCTCCAAATTTCTTTAGCCATATCTTCCATCTGACTCAGTGAATTTTGGTTTAAAACTTTCATATCTGTTCAAATATGAACTATTTCAACTTTTTATGCTCGTTTTTATTGTCAATCCATCATTTTTTGCCTTGATCTGATCAATTTCTAACTTGATATTTCATTAGCCTTTGTGTTTTGGATCTATTTAGGGAACCACACTTATGTTGTTGGCAAGAAGCGGTGCCACCGCCTGAACCCTGTTAGCCACAAGTAGTGCCACCCCCTGAGTCCCGTTATCCAGAAGCGGTGCTCGTCCAGAACCACTCTATCAAGACCTCTCCAATGCGGTGCCAGGTAAGCCTTGTTCCAAGACTAATTTTTCATCATTTTTTGCAAAAAATTGAGTTTGTTTGCTTTCATCCTAGCACTGTCAGGCTTGTGTATTAGAATATGAATGCTCATGGTTTGAAATTCTATGGTAAAAGATTGGTTTGATTGACAAATTCAAAATCTAGACTAGGATGATTGATTATTCGTTTTCTTCCGTGCTTGTTGGTTTTGATTGTGAAATGAATTCTTTTTTGAAAGCTTAGGCTGTAGTGAGCTCTCTTTTCATTTCTGTTATAAATACTGAAAGAAAGAACATTTGATTAGCATCTTGATTTCACTTTTTGTTTCCATAGAAGACTTTTTTTTGCTTGTTAAAAAGAATTTTTTTTTACTGAGATTAGGTCATTATTGAGAATAAGACATTGGATCTCTGATTAGCCTCACAAGCTTTCAAGTTATCTGTGTTCTTTTGTCTCTTTTGCATTAGTACTATCTCATCAAAATAAAAAATATTGTAGTTTTAATTTATATCTATCTATGTTTTAAGAAAACTTGAAAAATAGAGTGCATATGCATATAGTGTGCTTCTTGTTTTTCTTTTAGGAAAAGAGACTCTTCCCCTTTTGATTGCTTTCAGAAAGATAAATGAGTTTGGAAAGTGTTACTTATCTTTGATTTTGATTTGTTCAAGATAGTTGTTTGGAAATTTTTGGTTTTAAAACAAAATAAAATACTCTCTTTCCCTCCCGTAGGTAGGCATACCATGAACGGTAAAGTGAAATATTTGCATATGCATACTGCATGGTTTTACTTTTTCTGTCAAAATTCCATGCATTCACCTAACCGTCCACTTTAAAATTAACAGTAGTTATAGGTTAAATTTTACATAGCAATTTGAGTGATAGGTTAGAGACGTGTTCGGGTGTCGTTAAGCATAGGAGCTGTCGTTACTCATCTGCATTACATCTTGGGACTTGTGCGGTTCTTCCACGTACCGTTGGTATATTGAACGGCCTTTCACATACCATTGAGGTATATAGAAAGGTACTTCATGTACTCAATTGTATATTGGAAGGCCCCTTGTGAATTTTTATGCATTAGACAACTCTACTACTGATTTGAGCTCCCACGTACCTTGCGTATATCGGGAGACCCCACTAGGGTACCTTATCCATCCGAGAAAAGCCCTTTGGCCAACTTGGTTGGAGCCATACACTGAAAACAACATTTGGGAAGATTACTACACACACACCCTTGAGGTATATCATGAGTGGCACCTTCTAGACAATCTTGGTGAGAGACCTGACTATCTGAACTCCTTCTGTCATTTAAGTTTGCTTGTTTTTCCTATATCTTGAGTAGGGAAATTTTTGGTGTGTTTTCTAGTTTTTTAGACCCTAGGTTAGATAGGAACTGTACTAACTGGATGAGTTAAGATAGTCCAGAAGAGTACAGGGCTTGCCACTTGATTTTATTCTTGTTTCATGAGAAAATCCTATGGAAGATATCGACCAAGGAGCTGCTACCAACTCCCAAGTGGGAGAGAATGCGGTTGTAGAAAGTGGAGGACCACACCCTTCACACTTGCCTCCCTTGGTCTGACAACCTTCTTGGGTTAATCCTTCATTCCATTCTCCCATAGAAGGTCATGTTGATGATACTACCTGTCTGGATTATGGTCCAAGTGCTCCATTTTGGGATACCTCTATAGGTCAAGCCATTGCCTCATTTGGCGCCCGTGTAAACTCTTCTGTAGAAATAACACCAGATGAAGAAGAATACATACAATACCAGGTAGCTATTCTCCGTGCATAGGAGACTGAAAATAAAATAGATGATATATTGGGCACACCACCATCACGTTCCATAACTGTTCCTATGTGATATCGTTCACTTGTTGATTCTATGAGACCCATTGAACCAATCTAGATCACGCAGTGACTCCACATAATCCAGGTCAAACTTCCAACCCCACCACCTCCCATATTATTTTGTTCCCAATCCTCCCAGGTCTTCTATACCTGGGGCTCAACATCAAATTCCCGTTTTGCTATTTCCTTCTAGTGTCGGGGGGAAACCCTCGGCACAACCTACGTTATCTAGCACTGGAATTGTACCTAGTCAAGGACAGACCTTTGGTATAGAAAAATCTATAGTTTATGTCCCTCAAACCCAAACTAATGTGGTTAACCCCCCATCTAGTTCAGGTTATCCTTTAAGGGCACAACCTAGAACCACTCAAACCTCTTGGGGTTATGGTTATACAATAGATAAAGTACCTGTATGAAACATTAATTATCCACGCAATCCTACAGGAATACCTTATGTTGGAATTCCATATCCTAGTAATACTTTCATGCCATGGGGGAAACCTAAATGGTCCTACACGCCAGCTATGGGGGGGATACCTATACATACTGCGGGTGGTGCCAGAGGACCGCCTTATGGAGGTCCTCCCCATGGGGGGCCTAATGGTCCTGGAGGGCCTGTTGGCTTTCCTCCTTATGGTCTTAATGGTCCTGGTGGTCCTAGGGGGCATGGTGGATTCCCTCCTAATGGCCCTGGAGGGTCTATTATCACTCCTCCTAGTGGTTTCGGAGCCTCCATATGTTTTCCTCCCAGAGGTCCCAGAGGGTCTGGTGGTCCGCCTCCTGGTGGTCCCGGTGGTCCTGGTGGTCCCAATGGTCTTGGTGGTCCCAGTGGCCCTGCTGGTCCTCCTCCTGGAGCCCTTGCTGGTCCTGATACCAGAAATCAACCCCTTGCAGATGGATCTTCCGATAGTTCTTCGTCACAACAACCTGTCAATCAGTCTACTTATGGTCCTACTGGTAATTATATGCCATATCAATATTACCGGTATGTTCAACCTAATCATCAGTTACATTTCCTAGCAGCTTTGTACTTTCTTGATTTGTCCAAGTTGATTAATGACCCCATCCGACATAACCCTTTGTGGCCTCCCATTCTGGTAAAGTTACCATTGAACATTCCGAAGTTCAATGGGAAGCAGGGAGACGATCCAAAAAACCATGTCATGACATTCCATCTGTGGTGTTCTTCAAACTCCCTTATGGATGATTTAGTTCATTTAAGACTCTTTCAGCAAAATTTGACCGGTACATCCTTGAAATGGTACATTGAACTTTCGCAACATTCGTTTGTGGATTTTGGCTCATTGGCAACTGTATTTCTTATGCACTTTCAGTTTCCTATCCATTATGAAATGGGTACGGATCTCTTAACTTCTCTATGATATAACACCTCTACCCACATATCCGATCATATCCATGAGTGGAGAAGGTGGAGAAGAATTATTAAGGCTCCTATTCCTGATCAGTTATTATCTGATTGGTTTACTAAATATTTGTTTCCTCTGATCACCCGAGATGTGGCTATGGGTGATGTCGTTACTGAAGAGCAAGTGATTAGTCGAGCCCAATATCTGGACTTGGTCTATTCCCAGTCTGGAACTTTGTAAGACTTAATTCCTCAAGCTCCTCACCCTAGCACCGATCCTGCAAAGCCACCAACAAAAGTCCTTGTTGATGGGATTATTGGTTCAATCTAGTCCCCATCAGTAGCAAAACCTGCCAAGCAAACCTGGACTACCACCCCTACTCCTTCGACTCCCAAGGTTTCGGCCGAGGTCAATTCTATTCAGAGTATTCAAACCTCCGACAACAATAAAAAGAAAGGTAAAGATAAAAAATAAAAAACCTGGAAACCAATAGGATAATCCAAAACCAACCACCAATGATAACAATAAAGGGAAAACAAAAGAAAAATATCCATGTCTGCTATGCGGAGGTGACCATTTCACGAAAGAGTGTCCCTGTCGGGACGAAATCACCCAATTTTTTAAAACAAATCTTGCACCTGCAGTTCTCATGGATCCTTTTCCCTCTCAATAACAACTGATAGACCACATGTCTAATTAGGGAAAGTCTAGTTCATCAGAGAAAATTCACATGATGTCCTTGGATACCATTAGTTTGCAAACTCGAAGTTAGAATTACGACAAACCCACAGACAAGAAAGAAGAAAAATATTCTCCAGGAAAAGTTCCCTCTACTGGTTCTCCTGAATCCTCGTCTACTATCCCCCTAACCATCGAGAATCCTACTCTCAACATGGTTTTGCATCCACCCAAGAGTACTCTTAGGAAGGCTATTTTTAACCCTAATTCCCGAGCCTCTCAATTTTATAATGTAGTTGAAGATCTCACCTAGGCACCATGTGCAATGTCTACCTTAGAAGTGCTTCAAAGTTGTCCTACATAGTGCAAAAACTTTTTAACTGTGTTAGGATCTTTAGACCCGGGCAATACTAATTTGATTCATTTCAATGTCGAGAACTATAAGTCTAGACTACCTCACAAACTTGCTTTCCAAATCATCATGAAAGTAGTCGGAAAGAAGGTCTTTAGGACTATCTTAGATGAAGGAGCTTCAACTTCGGTTTTGTCCCTATCTTGTTGGAAAGTTATTGGCTCTCCAAATATTGTAACATCACCTACAACTCTGAAAGCCTTTGATGGATGAGGTTTCCAGCCTGGAATATTTCACCTCCTGCGGACAGCAAGGTGTTCCACTGGTCTGAATGGTTTAGATCCAGAACAAATAGAGGACAGAGGTTGAAGACTCTCCCTAGATGCCATATATACCTAGAATGTAATGCTTCGATCGTTACCCTATGTACCTACAATAAGCTTCAACACACAAACATATCAAAACCACCAGAATATAATCTACTAATCCACGTTAGTGACTAAGGAATCTAACAACATACATGTGAAATCAAACAACAACAATATATGTGGGATAGAAATCAACTTGCATTAAATAAATATGAAGAAGTTTACAACCAAGCCTTAGTGTTGACATGCATCTCCATGAAACCAAGCATTCTCATCCCCAAAAGCTCCGACTCTAGCTCTCTTTATGCTCTCCAATGAAATGGACCAAGTGATCAATCCAACATCATAACAATACCTTAAGAGTTCTCCCCCTCAACCATGGCCATAAGCTTGTATTTATAAGGCTAGATGGATAGGGATGGTTGAGAGATTAGTGGGTGAGGTGGCCTCTAAGATCCTAGGATGAGGGATCTTGAACTCAACTAACCCACAATAGTAGGGATAAGGGAGGACATGAGGCTTATCATCTAGAAGCCTCGAGAAACTTCTATTTTTCCCTTTTTATCTAGGGTACCATGTTTCTCCTTCAATAATAGAGCGGTTCTGGTAATAACCACTTATGGACCAAGGGCCATAAGCAGTGGCACCACTTGTGGGCAACAGGGGATGGGCAGTGTGAACAACAGTACCGCTTCTGGATAACAAGGTAAGCGCAGTGCTGGGAATTTGTATGAAAGATTGACATTTAGTATGGGTTTCCACTCCAGAATCTAGGATTGAAGGCAAGTAGGTATGTCAAATGTCTTATCACATGATGATGACAAGATTTTGGTATAACAGGATGCCCCCCAAAGCATGAGTCTTAGAGGGATACGATAAACGAGAGCTTTGAGAGAACAAGACATCATCATGAGATGAAAATGTTGGCTCGATCGGAGCAAGTTGTCAAGTAGGAATCTATAGTACTGTTATCTCCAGATCTACTGCAACAAAATTATTATTTGTAATGGTTTTAAAATTTGGAAAAATAGGGGTTTAGTGCCAAAGTCTCGATTAAGAATAAAATCATTATGGATATATGGAACTACAAATATGTTCACCAATTACATGTTTCATACAGTACTCATACAAATGCCAAGTGGTTGAACTCAGGTGACATACAAACATCATAAGTCTTGACACCAAGGAGGCTAAGTGTTGTTTCTTGCTGCCAGTAGTGGAGATGCTTTTGAAATATTTTGAAATATGCAGGGTTTGCATAAATAGTACACCTTCCTGGAGTGTTTAAAGGAATCTGTTGTCAGTTTCTTATAAAATATGATTAGAGTTCACTTGCTGCTTTGTAAGAAATATCAGATGAAGGATGAATACATAGCTGGTTTATGATGAATGCCTTTGTAAAAACATCAAAGTTTTAATGAATATGAGAAATCAAATGCAATTATCAAATTACATAAAATGCCCAGCAATAGAGAGATTTTCCCAAGTGGCAGAGGAATCTCGGTGGAGGGGAGAACTACTTCTGAAATACAATGAACCAAAGGTCAAAGATAAGTCTTCAGTGTGCTGATGGTAAGCTTCCATGAAAACATGAATACGCTATTTGCAGTTAGCTTGGTTTCTATTTTAAATAATGCCAAAGGAGAATGCATCCCAGAACTACCTAGTCATCACAAATTTCATGCTGCAAATGTGACATTCATTGCAACCAATTAACTGTGAATGAGAAGAGATTGGGCGTAGGATTGCTTAGAATGCTAAGGGAAAGATTTGAGTCCAAAGCTATTATATGTACAGCTATCATTGAAAAGTTGGAGCCCGAGTCCAAATATTAAGTATCCAAACGCCAAATGTTGGGCGTTTTCAAGTGCCAGGGTATCAAATAAGTATCTTGTTTTTTATATCAAATCTCAAATCAAAGTAATAGGTGGAAACGGGAGATATATAAGTCCTAGATTTCTAGGCATAAAAGCCAAGCGTGAAGTGCAAACCAAGCCACATGGAAGGGAAGCTTACGGGGAATGAAATTTTCGATTTTCCTAACAATTAGTCAAAACTTTGAGTTTCCAGATGTCAAGGGCGTCGAAGCAAGTAGTTCCCAAGAATTTCATCGATATCTTTGGCATCATTTTAGCATTAAAAACAGAATACAGAGTATTTTGTGATCTTATTCACGTTGGTTCCAGAAACTTCTACATTGAGTCCAAGATCTTGGTATAGACTCAAACACATCCACGAGCATCTACAACTATTTCATACTTATTTCCTAGAATCAAATTAGTTTCTAAAATCTCGGAATATTAAGTTGTTCCAGCTCATCTTATTGTTAGTTTTAGCAATGGAATATTTTGTAATCGAGCTCATCCAGGAGGATTGGGAGCTCAATAAAATAAAAACTCTATATATTGTAATATTAGGAGAGGTCCCACCTAAGGGCTCGAGAGGAGAGAAGAAAGAGTTATTCATTTTAGGAGAACACAGGGGACTGTAGGTTGGCAGTTTTGGGAGCCATGCTTGATCCTTTGTAAGCATATCTATGTAGCATGATCACTTTGCAGCTTCAAACAGGTTCTGTTTATGAATGAAGTATGATGATGATTTGTTTCTGTATTGCATGAATTGTTTCTCTGGTAATTTTGTTAAGTATATGGTCATACATATTCCATTACTATAATTCTTATCAAGAGAAACAATTATCTTTATATATTTATACACAGTAACAGTTTCACTTCATGTTTTCAGGATCATAGAATCCTTACTCTTGAATGATGTATTGTATTTTGTGTTATATGGTTTCTACAGTTTGTCTTGCAGCCCTCATTGATTTACAAGCCTATCACATGCTTTGATCTTCTTATGAACACCTGTATTTACCCATCTGTGATATATACCAGCTCTGTTCATTGTAAATTGTGTGATGTTTTTATTTCATTCCTAAACTATGAAAACTGTACAAACAAGTAATACTAGCCTAGTGCCTTCTAGTACTGTGAAGTTCTATTAGCCCTAGTTTGATACCAGCTTGATTGAATTTGATTTTTACATTTTCAAACAAAGATTTCCTTAAGCTTGAATCCCGTAGTCTAGGTTCAACTTTAGGGATAACATCTTCTGGCACCGTTGCCGGGGAGCGGATAAAGGAAAGGATATCTTCCCTGGGAAAGAATGACAAAGATCAGATCCAGCTCTTAACGGTGGACAGGAGCAGGGCATTAGTTAGACTACAGATTTATTCACCGGGCGACTCCATGTTCAAAGAATCCAGAGGCGATTTTACAAGATGTGTAAGCATTTTGAAACCATGTTGGCACAGAGATTTGCTCCGTTCAATTTTTCAGATGTTCCTAGCTTTCCACATGTAATACCTACCATTGATGAATGGGGATATTTTCTTCCCTGATTCAAAGAAAATGATGATGACAATCTGGCACATCATGTAATTAAATTTCATCAATACATGGATCAGCTGAACATACATCATGAAGATGTGTTGATGAAAATGTTTATGTATTCATTAGATGATTATGCAAGACAATGGTACAGAACTCTTCCTCCTTCCAGTATTTCCTCTTTGAAAGACTTTCATGATGCCTTTAATGCATATTATAAGAGGATATACCCAGATGAGTGCATTTTTGAGGATTTTTGTAGGGGATATGCATTATATATGCAGAGTTTAGAAGCAGATTTTTCCAGTAGTGAGGATGAAGCCGATGGTTATGATATGAAGAAAGAAGAAGATTTATTATCTTCCTCTAATTCTGTTTCACAAGAAGAAAATTTTCAAAATTCTGATATTAAAATTGATGAGAGCATCATAGAACAGAAATCTTCGTCTTTAGAAATTGATCAGAATGCTCTATTGTATCGTGAAGACATTAACATATCGGTGGAACCTCCAGGAGAAGACATTGAAGTTCTATATTTTGATCAGCATCAGCCGATTCACTCTGAAGATATCCCAATCTATGATGAGTATCCAGATGAAACAGAGAAGATCCCTACATCACCCTCTATTGATTTGAGGGGCAGCCAACAGGTGTATCATAATTATGAATCAAATTTTGGTGAGGAACAACATTGTATAGAAATCAACCATCCTGAATCTGTAGAAGACATTGAGCCGCCATATGTACAATTCAATTTGCAAGTAGCTGAAAGTGGCAGCCATTATGAGGAAGAGGATATACAGAGATATTTTGATCTTCAGCAAAAGGTAATTCCTTATGGTTTCATTGATCCATTTGTTGATTATATGGAGTCTTTGAGCAATTCAAATGTCAGATTGTTTTTGACAAAGGGAGGTTGTCTGTTCCTTTCTTCCGAAATGAATTTTCATATTCCATGGTCCGCTTTTTGCATCATTTCCAGATCAGAAGATTTGCCAGTGGGGTCAATTAGATCATCAATAGATTCGTGGATTATATTTCTAAAGACATGGATGGAGAAGACAGAGTTTAGGGCAGGTTTTCTTTCCATTAAAAATTTCAAGGAATGGAGTGATATGAGCATTGATGAAAATTTTTCTTCCATTTTGTTTTCTTGTCTAATGTCAAACTCAGAATTTAAAGTCATCTTTTTAAAAGAATTTGTTATACACATTGAGAAAGAGATTGAAGTCATAGAGGTCAAAATACAGGATTTGTCCTTTCAAAGCCCTTTTCAGCTGTCTTTCGATATCAGGATTGAGAATAAGGATGGGTTTGATAATCCAAAACTCAGAAAATGGCATGACCCGATAGCTAACTACATTAAGGAAGTTTTTGATTCAAGGTTTCAGTATACATTGTATGATAAATATGACAATCAAAATTATAGACAGATGATGATTGTTGTTCCTGTCTTCATTTTGCTAATGCACAGATCAAGATTTTCATTATGTATTCAGATACTTGTATGGCTTCACTGGAAGCATGATTTTACCTGATCAAAATAAAGTAGTTTTAATTAGTGTAGGAGCTGTGAATAAATAAGCTTGATGCTTCAAGTAGTGTGTTAAAGTTTGTACAGTGTGATCAGATTGTTGTGAGAAGATTATTTCAGTCTGCAGAGTAGTTTAAAGATTCGGTTAGTGGTTTGTTAAGTAGCAGAGATTTGTGATGAAGACTCCAGCCCAATGGAAACAAGGCACCGGTATTTCTTATTTTCAAAAGCAGTAAATGGAAGGACAAGTTGTAATTATCAGAGATGGTTTCATTGGAAAGGCACAGGTCTACTTGTTCTTGGTAGCTCGCAGGGAGCATGCCATCCCCAGACAGAGCCAGATGTTATCTCCAGATCTACTCCAGCAAAATTATTATTTGTAATGGTTTTAAAATTTGGAAAAATAGGGGTTTAGTGCCAAAGTCTCGATTAAGAATAAAATCATTATGGATATATGGAACTACAAATATGTTCACCAATTACATGTTTCATACAATACTCATACAAATGCCAAGTGGTTGAACTCAGGTGACATACAAACATCATAAGTCTTGACACCGAGGAGGCTAAGTGTTCTTTCTTGCTGCCAGTAGTGGAGATGCTTTTGAAATATTTTGAAATATGCAGGGTTTGCATAAATAGTACACCTTCCTGGAGTGTTTAAAGGAATCTGTTGTCAGTTGCTTATAAAATATGATTAGAGTTCACTTGCTGCTTTGTAAGAAATATCAAATGAAGAATGAATACATAGCTAGTTTATGATGAATGCCTTTGTAAAAACATCAAAGTTGTAATGAATATGAGAAATCAAATGCAATTATCAAATTACATAAAATGCCCAGCAATAGAGATATTTTCCCAAGTGGCAAAGGAATGTCGGTGGAGGGGAGAACTACTTCTGAAATACAATGAACCAAAGGTCAAAGATAAGTCTTTAGTGTGCTGATGGTAAGCTTCCATGAAAACATGAATATGCTATTTGCAGTTAGCTTGGTTTCTATTTTAAATAATGCCAAAGGAGAATGCATCCCAGAACTACCTAGTCATCACAAATTTCATGCTGCAAATGTGAC
>LPNX010043483.1:1233617-1387109 GCA_001517045.1 Pseudotsuga menziesii
CATTAAGTCCCAGATCTTGGTATAGACTCAAACACATCCACGAGCATCTACAACTATTTCAGACTTATTTCCTAGAATCAAATTAGTTTCTAAAATCTTGGAATATTAAGCTGTTCCAGCTCATCTTATTGTTATTTTTAGCAATGGAATATTTTGTAATCGAGCTCATCCAGGAGGATTGGGAGCTCAATAAAATAAAAACTCTATATATTGTAATATTAGGAGAGGTCCCAGCTAAGGGCTCGAGAGGAGAGAAGAAAGAGTTCTTCCTTTCAGGAGAACACAGGGGACTGTAGGTTGGTAGTTTTGGGAGCCATGCTTGATCCTTTGTAAGCATATCTATGTAGCATGATCACTTTGCAGCTTCAAACAGGTTCTGTTTATGAATGAAGTATGATGATGATTTGTTTCTGTATTGCATGAATTGTTTCTTTGGTAATTTTGTTAAGTATATGGTCATTCATATTCCATTACTATAATTCTTATCAAGAGAAACAATTATCTTTATATATTTATACACAGTAACAGTTTCACTTCATGTTTTCAGGATCATAGAATCCTTACTCTTGAATGTTGTATTGTATTTTGTGTTATATGGTTTCTACAGTTTGTCTTGCAGCCCTCATTGATTTACCAGCCTATCACATGCTTTGATCTTCTTATGAACACCTGTATTTACCCATCTGTGATATATACCAGCTCTGTTCATTGTAAATTGTGTGATGTTTTGATTTCATTCCTAAACTATGAAAACTGTACAAACAAGTAATACTAGCCTAGTGCCTTCTAGTACTGTGAGGTTCTATTAGCCCTGGTTTGATATCAGCTTGATTGCATTTGATTTTTACATTTTCAAACAAAGATTTCCTTAAGCTTGAATCCCGTAGTCTAGGTTCAACTTTAGGGATAACAAGTACATTAGTATGTTGACTCACAGACACAAGTAACCAAACTCATGGCTGTAGACCAATACAAGGTAGATCCATGAGAGGAATAAACAAGCATGGCTACTAGAATACATCGTAGATCCATGTGATAGAGGACTCAAACTTGGACATAGCTACCAGACATACAACATAGATCTTTGTCATACATACACAAATTTGAGCATAACCATGACCATACAAATGTGGATCCATGCTAGATATACAAAACTCCATCGCAACCTGGGGAAAAGCAATGAGTGCTTTAAACTAACACCTAGGGTCTTCATATTGTCTTCCATAAAGTACGATTCTATCCATGTGATTACAATGATCTGAAGTCAAACATGGTAGAAACCACTTGATTACCAGCCAATGATGTGAATCGTTAACAAGTGCGAGGGATATCACCCTTAATGTCAATGATTCCCAAGGTACTCTAGTACAATCTACTGAGTGTGAATAGATTTGCTGATGTCAAACACTCAGTCGACTCTATCGATCAAAGGTCAATGATTTGAACCTATGTTGAGAGCGAAAGAATTTGTCATTGAGGCAGATAGATCTCAAGGTACTAAATATTGTTTCTAAGACCGTTTCCTGGATAATGAGCTGATGTCGACAAGAATAGTCTCGTAGAAGGAGGGCCATGATGAGTCCCACATCGATGACATGAAACTCAGAACATAGTTCTGGAATGATGTGAATGTAGTAACCATATGAATGACTCAAAGATACTAACACAAAGATTGTACAGACTGTAGAGGTAAAACTTCTTCAAATCCCCTTTGAACATCAGGCGACACGACAAAAAGACTTGGCAGCATGACTAAATGGGAGAGACACATAATGTGACAGTGGACAATGCATTCTTTTGAAAGACTCAAAGGAGTGACATGAATCATGAAAGTGGATCCTCACAGAGATTAGCTAAATACCCAATTGACTGACATGATTGTGCAGACAAGTGCCATGTTCAAAGGTAATGACAACCAACTGCCATTATTTGCAAAATGATTCCCTTCCCATTTCCCCCATCATGATTGATGAGTGCCTCTTTTCGGTTTTACGAGTTCAAAGAGGGTAACGTGACACTCAGTATAGCTTGTTAGAAGACAAGTCCAGACTCATATTTTTTATGAACCTGAGAGAGGAGGGGTTCGTTCCCAAAATGGGTCTTTCAATGTTTAATTTTAGCGAGTCCATTGAAAGAAAACTCGGTGTCGTTCATGTTTAGAGAGTCTAAATGAATACTAAAGAAAAATACAAAGGGTATTTTTTCGTATGATTTAGTCTCTAAGGCCCGAAAAGGTATAAAATCATACCTTAGAGAACTCTTCCAGTCATGATTGGTTGGAGTGTTCCTTTTTCGTAAGTAGTCCTATCCGAACCGAAAAAGAGATAACCTACCGTCGAAAGGATGACTCTTCAAATACTTTCATGAGTATGAAGGAGACAAGTACTCGACAATCTTTTCATATTTAAAGATCTTAAAAAGAGTTTAAACAGGACTCCATGAGGTTTCTTTACACAATGTCACTTTTTACGAGCCTGGAAAGATTTAGAAATGGACTCCATGATCTTTTCATGTTTAAGGAGTCTGAAAAAAGATGTGAAAAGAAGACTCCATGATGCTTCTTTACACAATGTCAAATTTTATGAGGCTGGAAATATTCAGAAATAGACTCAGACCTTTGATACTAGGTTTAAAGAGCATGATCAAAGTGTCATAATAAATGCTCATTGACCTTTTTTGTTTTATGAAAGTGCGAAAAATCCATAAACAAACTTTCAAAGCTTTTTTCTAGAGTTCTCCTATCCTGCAATAGTCTTAGGCACAAGTGTTAAATGCATTCAAAACTAGCATTAGGGATTACGACAGATAAATTTTGACTAAAACATGATTTTACATTAAAAATATAGCAAGTTAGAGCCAAAAATGCCTATATAAGTCAAGTAAATAGTAAAAAATCAAATCATTTCACTATTTACCTCTAGCAGAGAGCACTTGGAGCATTTTCTTAGCCAAATCTTCCACAACTAATACCAGGAGTTTCCACTGTCCATTTTTAGCATCATCAATTGCAGGTAATAGCTAAAACCCTTATCCTTCATTTCATAGAATTTATTTTGAGATTTGGTGGGTTTTTGGGCCCATATGGCAAGCCCTAAAACTCAAAATGCGGGCATCACAACTACCACTTACGGGATACACAATATCACCTAAGAACCGCGCCAATAACATAGTGGATAGGCAGTGCCACCTCCTATCTCCAATGGTACACAGGCGGTGCCGACCATGGATACATTAAACTAATAGCATCATCAATTTAACTTCATTATTTTGATTTTGAATGATTTAAGGATGATTCTAATGCATACCATTATTTTTTTGGCAGATCTAGGTTGCTCAAAACATGGTGATATGGAAAGAAAGAACGCATGACAATGAGGATGCTGTTGCTGAGAGAAATGCGGGTTGTATTACCGCACTATGGGATTGTGGGGTCCTGAAGTTCTTCCGGACCCCAAGCATGGTGTCGCATGAACGGTTACTGGAACACATACTACAAATGTGGAATCTAGAGTAGCAGTATTTCAAGGTGGGGGCCCATATACTTACAGTGGAGGTAGAGGATATCTACTTCCTAACTGGTCTCTCGAGACGGGGTGCCCCCATCTCATTGACAGGTTCCCGTGGAGGGGACATTACTACCAAAGAGCTTATAGATCGACACTGTGCACCAGGGACAGGTACGTCGGGAAATAAGATCTCCATCAAGACAGTGACGGATAGGGCTCTACAGAATATTTTTTTTACCATGCAGAGGGTGGCCGGGAGTCAGGGTGTGAACTAGGTTTCCAGGGGACACATGCTATATGCCATAGAGGCCATGGTACCCACGGTGTTCAACTCGTCCGAAGCAATGCTTCCAATCTTCAAGGATCAGCTAACTAAGTGTCAGCAAGGAGAGCTGAAGTAGTTCGGCTTTGGTTCCATCTTAGCCTTCTTCTTCTTCGAGCGGGTTCCATAGATGAGGCCTCAGGTGACCTTCTAGAGTCCTAGAGCATGGGACCCCTGTATGCTGAGGTGGGTCCAAGTCATGGCTCGCACAGGAGCAGGTAGGGGAAGGGTGAAGTTCGGTGATCCGTTCTTTAGATGGTTCTGAGATCGGATCCTCATGGTTGAGGACTATGCTTACGTAGGCACGGACTTCACCAGAGATCCTGACCTACCACTCCCACCTGGTGGCCAGTGGGGTGATATCGGTAAGAAGCAAGAAACCCTAAAATGGATGAAACATTTTTATGCTTTTTATGTTTTATATTTTTTATGTTAAGTGACGAGACCTATATATTCTCATGCAGATGTTGGAGCAGCGATACCTGGAGGAGCATCTTCGTTGGATAGGTGAGATGGAGCCCGCTTTGTACCACAGGTTGATGATATCACTGGGGAGCTGGAGGAGAACCTGGAGAGGTTAACTCTAGATATCCCAGATGCTGACATAGATGACTTATCGATGAGATATCAAAGATCTACAGTGGGAGTACTGAGCCGATTCAGTAGGCTGCTACATAGGGTAGCTCAAGCAGTGATGTGCTATCATGAGCACCACTAGTGTATAAGATATGTACTAAAAGATAATAGATTCAGGATTTTGTATGATGATTTTTCCTGAAAGCCTATGTGCTTCAGAGGAGGTCACAGGAACTATTTTTTGTAAACTTTTTTGTACATATATATACAGACTTTTACACAATGTTTATATGTTTCAAATGGTAAATGTGTTTTCTACAAGTTTTATGTGTCTCTAAATGTTTATTTACAATGGACCATGTTTGATTTATCATCATGAATGGGAAATATGCCAGTCTAGGATGTAGTTAGCCAATGAGTCAGTGACTACATTATGTTCCCTCGGGATATGCCTATAAGTAATAGTTTCAAATGATATTTCTAACAAATGCACTCTCTGGAAGAGGTGGAGGAGTACCAGGTTCCTAATGGTGTAGACGTGGTTCAAATGGTGAACCACGAGCTGTGAGTACATCAATACTGCCAGATCATGAACATCATGGGAGGCAGCTTCAGTCAGAAGACAGATGATTGCTTCATACTCGATGATGTTATTAGTAGAGAGACCTATACAAACCGCTCCTAAACTAACCAAATCTTCTGCTGGGGAATAGAGGACCCAAGCAGCCAAGGTGAGATTCAAGGTGTGGTGGCAAGCACCATCAACGAAGCCATAAAAAGCCATATGCATGACCAAAACATGGTATAAACAGATGTAGACACCAAAACTCAAAACTATCTTGAAAATACTAAAAGCCCACTGAAATTCAATCAATATACATATATATAAGATACTATCCAAGAAAACCTTGACATAGTACCTTTTCAGGTACAACCCATTGCGAGGTTTCCCTAAAGGGATTCCATCGTAATCAATGATCTCATAAGCTCCTTTCTCTAACGCCTTAGAAATAACGAAAGGTTCGTACCACATGGACTCGAACTTACCCTTCCCTATTTTGTCATATCTCTGTTCATAGGTCAAGACTAGGTCACCCTCATTGAAGACACGAGGTCAGACAGATTTATCATACTACACCTTGACGCATTTCTTATGTGCCTCATTAGCCAAGGTAGCATCTCTGTGAGTCTCATCAAAGCTACTCAAGTACAAAAATATTTCTTCCTCTACGGAAGTGTCTGGGATAAGTTTGATGGCAATTTGTAAAGATGGAATCTAACATTGGATAAGTAAGACACCTTCAAGTCCATGGACAAGCTAAAATGGCATGAAACCAGTAGTTATTTTCACAGAAGTCCGATAAGCCCAAAGAGTAGAGAAAAGAATGTGGTGCCAGTTGGATTTATGGTCTCCAACCATCTGATGAAGCATAGTTTTTAAAACTTTGTTAATGGCCTCTACCTGACCATTAGCTTTTGGATAATACAACATAGAGTTTTCATGGTGAAACCCTAGCTTGGCACTCATTTCCTCCATCATCTGATTACGAAAATGGGATCCGTGATCAGTAACAATGGACTGCTGAACTCCAAATCTAGCTATGATATGATTGAACAAGAAGAGAGTGACAGTATTATCATCTTCATGTAGGCATGGCATCATCCCATTTAGTGAAATAATCAACAGCTACGATGATTTAACCATGCCCCCCGTCTAAGGTAGGCTTACAATGCATGAAGTTAATCCCCCATTTGGTGAATGGGCCAACGACAATGACAGGGTGGAGCGGAGAGGGATGGGTGCACTTTTTAGGGTAGAAGTGTTGACAAGGTGGGCATTTCTTAACAGCCTCATGACAATCATTGAATATAGAAGGCCAGAAATAGCCAGCATGAAGGATTTTCAAGGGTATAGCCATCCCAGATAAATGACCGCCACATGCTCCAGAGTGGCAATCATTCAACACATGTTCAACCTCCTCAGGAGTGAGGCATCGCTAGAGAATAGATTCAATCCCATGTCTATACAAAGTATCATTCAGGATGAAATAGTATTTCATGTGGTGACGGATATGGCAGCAATCATCTCAAGATAAATGCAGCTAAAAACACTGCGTCTAGAGATATATCAGGAAATCTCCATACCAAGGATCAGTAGTGCTTATCAGGAATAGGAATTCATCCGGAAATGAATCACTGGGCTCAAATTCTGTCAAAGCACAGGGAAGATCACACATAAGCTCGGTAAAGACCAAGGATTTCTTTGATGTAGCCTTGGTAAACTCCAGATCAAACTCCTGAAGGATAACAATCCAATGGGAGTACTTGCCCCTGAGCACCTGACGAGTCAGGATGTAGTACATCGGTTTCTGGTCTGCCAATACGGTGGTAGTGCGAAGCAGAATGTAATGCCGAAAATTTTGTACAGCAGTGACCGTGGCCAATGCTAACTTTTCCACACATGAATAATGAGTTTCAAAATCCAAGAGATTCTTACTGGTGTAATAAATCACATGCTCCTGACCATGGAGATTGTCCTGCGCTAAGACCATAGTGATGGTGGTAGCAGAGGCAACAATATACAAGAGAAATTCCTTTGAAAAATCAAGGGGGTGTATCACGGGTGAATGAGTCAGAGCATGCTTAATATTATCATAGGCGTGTTGGGCCTGGTCATCCCAGAAGAATGGGGTGTTCTTCTTAAGGAGACGCATATAGCTGTGTGTTTTCTCTGCGAAATTGCACACGAAACGGTGGAGAAAGTTTTCCTTCCCCTGCAAACTTTGGAGTTCAAGGAGATTAGTTGGGGCTGGTAGATCAAGTGGCATCAATTTTTAAAGGATCTATTTGGATGCCATCTTTGGATACCACAAAACCTAGTAGGCATCTCGTCTCAACGCAAAAAACACATTTATACAGGTTGAGCCATATATTATAATGATGGCATCTCAGGAATATTTCTCTAAGATGACCAGGGTGGTCCTCTCGTCGTTGTGAATGAGCAGGCAGGTCGTCAAGGTACGGTTCAACAATGTGTTTGACATCATGAAACGCATAGGACAGCGCATGCTGGAACGTAGCTTCAGCATTTTTCAATCCAAATGGTAACTTCTTATATGCAAAGGTTCCCCATGGGAAAATGAATGTCGTCTTATGCTGATTGGAGGGTAATATCTCAATCTGATTATAGCCAGAGAAGCCATCCATAAATGAAAAGATGACACTTCCAGCACAGTTGTCGATAATCTGATTCATGTGCGGGGTAGGAAAGTTATCTTTGGGACAAGATTTATTGAGATCCCTAAAGTCAATACAGACTCTAATGGTGCCCTACTTTTTATTGACAGGGACAACGTTCGATACCCATTCTGTCAGGGGTACATGATAAATAAACCCAGCTTTTAGAAGCTTCTCATTTTCAACCTTTATAGCTACGGCCTTCCAAGGATGGACTTGCCTAATTTTTTGCCTGACAGGATTGGCCGAGGGATAGGTTTTAATCTCGTGGACCACTATGGATGGGTCAATCCCTAGCATCTCTTTGTAGGACCAGGAAAAAATATCACATAATTCTTTAAAAAGTGCCTTATAGGCTTCAGATTCATCTGCAGAGAAGTTCTTCCCAACATGAACATGCTCAATAATATCAGGCTTGGTTGATATGTCAATTGGGTTCGTCTGTGTAATGTTGCAAAGGTTTCCTTTAGAATCTGTATTTGCAACAATATAGGACTTTGTGGTACATTGACAATATTAGTAGGAAACAAGGATGCAAAATCATGGTTAACCTAACTGGTGTTGGGGAGGAACATGGATATATGATGGTGATCCTACCAAATGGACTCATCTATGCTCATGAACTCAATAATGGACTCGTAGAAAGGAAAAGTCTTAGAAAGATAATCTAGAGTGGGAAGAGAAGGTTCTAACCAATACGGTAAATGGTAGGGATCCAGAGCCACTAGATGAAGGTCATCAGTGTGATCATTAGAATAGGTTTGAATGGCTTCATACATAACTTCGTGAGGACTTAACAAGGTAGACTCAACAACATGTTTGTAGATGGATGGTATTTGAGGACATCATACGAATTTATTCTGATGAACTAGAATTACCCTGATTAGACATGTCATCTATCAGCTCTTGTTGAGAGGGAAAAGGTTCCGTAAGTACCGCAGGTGCGGGATTGGACTTCAAAAACTAGGGGATTTCATCCTGACAAGGACACTCCTTTGAAAAATGGTCGACACCACAGAGAAGATAGGGATATTTTGATTTTCTTTTCCCTTTTTCGTTATCACCATTGGTTGGTCATGGATTCTCCGGCTGGTTTCCAGGTTTTTTATTTCAATTTCTACCTTTCTTTTTATTACCTGAGGTTTGAGTACTTTGAATAGAATTGAATTCAGTGGAAACCTTAGGAGTCGAAGGAGTAGGGGGGGTAGTTTGGGTTTTCTTGCTAGGTTTCACTGCAGACGGTGACTGGATTGAACCAACAATCCCATCAACAAGTACTTCTGCTAGGGGCTTGGCAGGATCAGTGCTGGCACGAGGAGCTTGAGGAATCAGGTCATAAAGAGTTCTCGACTGGGAATAAACCAAGTATAGGTACTGATATCAACTAATATCCTGCTCTTTGATGATGGCACCACCCATAGCCATATCTCGAGCAATAGGAGGCAACAAGGATTTGGTGAACCAATCAGCTAGTAACTGATTTGGAATAGGCGCCTTAATAAGCCTTCTCCGCCTTCTCCACTCATGAATATGATTAGATATGTGGGTGGAGGTGTTATGTCATAAAGAGGTTAAAAGATCAGTACCCATTTCATAACGAATAGGGAGCTGAAAGTGTGTAAGAAACACGGTCGCCAACGAGCCAAAATCCACAAATGAATGTTGTGTGATTTCAATGTACCACTTCGTGGCTGTACTAGTCAAAGTTCGTTGAAAGAGTCGCAATCGAACGGAGTCATCCATGGGGGATTTGGAAGAACATGATAAATGGAATGTCATAACATGGTTCTTCAGATCGTCTCCTTGCTTCCCATCAAATTTCCAAATATCCGATGGTAACTTTACCGTAATGGGTGGCCACAAGGGATTGTGTTGAATGGGGTCATTAATCAACTTGGACAAATCAGGTAAGTCCAAAGTTTCTAGGAAAGGTAACTGTCGGTTGGGATGCACATACTGGTAATAATGATATGGCATATAATTACTAGTAGGACCATAAGTAGACTGATAAACAGGTTGCTATGACGAAGAACTACTGGAATATCCGCCTGCATGGGGTTGATTTCTGGGATTAGGATCGCTAGGACCCTAGGGCCTCCAGGAGGAGGACTTCCAGGGCCACCAGGACCACCAGGACCACCGGGACCACTAGGACCACTAGGACCACCAGGACCACCAGGAGGCGGACCACGAGACCCTCCAGGGCCACTAGGGGGAAGTAAACCTCCAGAGCTACCGAAAGCACTAGGAGGAGGGCCAAAAGGATGAAAGCCACCAGGTCACCTAGGACCACTAGGGCCACCAAGACCATAAGGAGGAAAGTTTCCAGATCCTCTGGGGCCATTAGGCCCCCTAGGGAGAGGACCTCCATAAGGCGATCCTCCGCCACCTCTCGTAGTATGTATAGGTATCCCCCCCATAGCTAGCATGTAAGACTAGTTGGGTTGCCCCCATGTTGTAAAAGTGTTACTAGGGTATGGAGTTCTAGCATAATGAATTCTTGAAGGATTGGGTGGATGATTATCTACAGGTATTTGATAAGCATAACCTCCAGAAGATTGAATGGTTACAGGTTAAGACCCAGAGGGTTGACCTGAACTGGATGGGGGATTAACCACATTAGCATGGGTGGGAGGGACATAAATTGTAAATGGTTCTATGTTAGAGGTTTGTCCTTGACTAGGAACAATTCCGGTGTCAGATAATGTAGGTCGTGTCAGGGGTTCCCCCCTAGCACTAGAAGGTGTAGAAGAAACAAGAATTGAAGATTGAATCTCAGGTGCAGAAGACCTGGGAAGATTAGGAATAGACATAACATGAGAGGTGATAGGGGTGGTAATCTAACCTAGGTTGTGGGTTGTTATTGGATGATCTATAATCGGTTCAATGGGTCTCATAGAATTGGCCAGTGAATGATATCCCATAGGAAGAGATGTGGAACATGCTGGTCTCGAGCCTAATAGGTCATCGATTTGCTTGTTAATCTCATGTGTACAGAGAATGGCAGCACGATATTTCTTGCGTTCTTCTTCATCTTCAAAAGAGTTTACACGGGTGCCAAATGAAGCAATGGCCTGTCCTATAGGTGTCTCCCAAAACAAAGCATTGGGACCAATATCTGAATGGGTTGTATCGTCAACATGAACTTCTGGGGGAGAATGGAACGTTGTATTTCCCAGAGAAGGTTGTTGGACAAAGGGAGGAAAGTGTGAAGAATATGGTACTCCACTTTCCGCAACCACATTGTCTCCCACTTGGGAGGTGGTAGCAACTCCTTGGTCGATAGCTTCCATGGGATTTTCTCCTGAACTAGGAATAAAATTAGGTGGCAAGCCCTGTACTCTTCTGGAATATCTTAACTTAGCCAGTTTGTATAGTTCCTAACTAACCTATGGTCTAAAAATATAGAAAACACACCAAAAAGAATTCCCCTACACAAGTTATAGGTCAAAACAAGCACACCTAAAATGATAGGAGTTCAAAAGTCAGGTCTCTTAGTAGGATTGTCAATAAGGCGCCACTCGTGATATACCTCGAGGGTACGTGCATAGTAATCTCCGTGAATGTTGTTTTTGGTGTATGGCTCCAAACAAGATGGCCAAAGGGATTTTCTCATATGGATAAGGTACCCTAGTGGGGTCTCCCGATATACTCAAGTTATGTGGGAGCTCGAATCGGTAGTAGTGTTGTCTAATGCATAATCATACACAAGGGGCCTTCTGATATACAATTGAGTACATGAAGTACCTTTCTATATACCTCAAGGGTACGTGAAAGGCCGTTTGATATACCGATGGTACGTGGAAGAAGCACATGATTCCTAGAATGTAATGCTGACAAATAGCGACAGCTCCTATGCTTAACAATGCCCGAACATGTCTCTAACATATCACTCAAGTTACTATGTAAATTTTAACCTACAACTATCATTAATTTTAACTTGTATGGTTAGGTAAATGCGTGATGTTTTGATAGAAAAGTAAAACCATGCAATATACTAGGGCAAAATGTTCACTTTACCGTTCAGTATGCCTACTTACGGGAGGGAAAGAGAGTGTTTTCCTTTTGTTTCAAAACCAAAAATACTTCCACACAACAGTCATGAACATCAAATCAAAGACAAGCAATCACTTTTCCAAACTGATTTCTTCTTTCTAAAAGCAAATGATAAGGGGAAGAAATATCTTTTCCTAAAAGAAAAACAAGAAGCACACCTATATGCAAATGCACTCTATTTTTTCAATTTTCTCAAAACATAAGCAAATCTAACTTAAAACTACCATTTTTATTTTTATTTTGATTGAGACAATTCTAAATGTATGAGAAATGAAAGATCATGAATGTCTTGAAAGCTTGTAAAGCCAATCAGAAAACCAATGTCCAACGCTCAATGATAATATCCTAGTCTCAGTCAAAAAATTTATTTTTTAAAGGAAGGAAAAAGAAGTTTACTATGCAATTAAGAAATGAAACCTAGAAACTAATGTAGTGTTCTTCTTTTAGTCTATGCAACAGAAATGAAAAGATATTTTAATAACACCCTGATCTTTTCAGAAAGAAAGAAATCCTTTCGTAAACACAACCAACAAGTCATAGAAGCAGATGAACAATTAAAAGACCTAATCAAACTTTTGAAATTCCACTCAAATCAATGTTAAACAATAAAATTATCAGACCACACGCATCAGATTTAGTAACACAATTCTGATAAGCAGAAGTGAAAGTAACAAAATCCAATTTTTTTCAAAGAAAAATGACAAAAAAAAGGCTTTGGAATGATGCCTACCTAGCACCGCGCTTCACAGGTGTTGACAGAGCATTTCCAACACAACACCGCTTCTCACCAACAGGTTGCAGACAGTGGCACCACGTACTACCCACTTTGTTTAGGTGATGGCACCACTTCTCGTACACAACATAGGTGTGGTTCCCTGTAGATGACCAAAACAAAAGAAGAACGATGGATCAAGTAAAAAAAAGACTAGATCAGGGAAAATACTGTTGAATTGAGTATGGAAACAGAGCACAAAAGACTGAAATGACTCAGATCTGAATAGATCTGGAAGTTTCAAACCCAAATGAAGCAAGTCAGAAAGTAGATCTGACTGAAGAGAGTTGAAGAAGGAGCCTAGATTCGTATAAGAGTTGCAAACTGAGGAAGGCTAGAACAACTTATATCACTCATCCCCAGCAGAGTGGCTAGATTTTTTAGCTAGAATATTTCACCTCCTGCGGATAGCAAGGTGTTCCACTGGTTTGAATGGTTCAGATCTAGAACAAATAGAGGACAGAGGTTGAAGACTCTCCCTAGACGCCGTAGATACCTGGAATGTAATGCTTCGATCGTTACCCTGTGTACCTGCAATAAGCTTCAACACACAAACATATCGAAACCACATGAATATAATATACTAATCTATGTTAGTGACTAAGGAATCTAGCAACATACATGTGAAATTGAACAACAACAATATATGTGGGACAGAGATCAACTTGCATTAAAGAAATATGAAGAAGTTTACAACCAAGCCTTAGTGTTGACATGCATCTCCATGAAACCAAGCATTCTAATCCCCAAAATATCTGACTCTAGCTCTCTCTATGCTCTCCAATTATATGGACCAAGTGATCAATCCAACAGCATAACAATACCTTAAGAGTCTCCCCCTCAACCATGGCCATAAGCTTGTATTTATAAGGCTAGATGGATAGGGATGGTTGAGAGATTAGTGGGTGAGGTGCCCTCTAAGATCCTAGGATGAGGGATCTCAAGCTCAACTAACCCACAATAGTAGGGATAAGGGAGGACACGAGGCTTATCATCTACAAGCCTCAAGAAACTTCTCTTTTTCCCTTTTCACCCAGGGTACCGCATTTCTCCTTCAATAACAGAGCGGTTTTGGTAATAACCACTTATGGACCAAGGGCCATAAGCAGTGGCACCACTTGTGGGAAACAAGGGATGGGTATTTAGAACAATGGTACCACTTCTGGATAAAAAGGTAAGAGCGGTGCTGGGAATTTGTATGAAAGATTGACATTTAGTATGGGTTTCCACTCCAGAAGCTGGGATTCAGGGAAAGTAGGTATGTCAAATGTATTGTCAAATGATGGTGATGGGATTTTGGTATATCAACAGTCTCATACCATCCCTTGCAGTTGAGCTCAGGGGAAAAACTATTTCTATTCAAGTATAATTAGTAGACGCCCTGTTAGATTACAACCTCCTTCTAGGAATAAATTGGTTTTACGCCATGACTGCTATCGCTTCGACGATATTTTGCACTTTCCAATTTTTGTATCTAGGGAGAATTGTCACCATTGATCAGCTTGATTTCTGTACATCATATGTTACTACCTGTACAGCTAATAACATCCCTGTGTTAGGTCAGTCCCCTCCTCCTTACCAGTCGATTGGGGTAGGCATGTTGAAGGATTCATCCCTTATGCGTATTTTTATGTCCACTCCTCTTAACACTAACACAGCGATAGTAAATATGATTGCATCATTTAATCATGATCTAAAGGTTAAACAAGTTGTTTAGTCCACCTCATTGAGTCCACATGAAGAAATGTATGACTTCATCCAAAACCTTTTCAATGATCACATTGATGAACTTCATCTGGTGACTTCGGACCCTTACCACCTATCCTACTGGTTAGAACCATCTCTTCCTATTTTGGATTATCTCTCTAAGACTTTTCCTACAAATGAGTCCATTATGGATATCATGAGTATGAATGAGCATATCTGGGAGGATCACCATCATAGATCCTTGTCCCTCCCCAACACCAGTTCAGCAGACCATGACTTTGCATCCCTATTTTCCACTGATATTTTCAATGCACCTCAAATTCCTATATTGTTGCAAGACACAAATTTTGAAGGAAACCCATGCAACATTACTTAGAAAAATCCGATTGACATATCAGCCAATCCTGGTACCATCGAGCATGTTCGTGTTGGGAAGAACTACTCGGTAGAAGAATCTGAAGCATACACAGAACTTTTCAAAGAATTCCACGATATTTTTGCTTGGTCTTATGAAGAAATTCCGGGGATAGACCCATCCATTATGGTCAATGAAATTAGAACCTATTCCACTACTAAACCTATTAGGAAAAAACTAAGGCAAGTCCATCCATGGAAGGCTGCAGCTATTAAAGCTGAAATAGAGAAACTTCTCAAAGTTGGGCTTATTTATCCTGTACCCCTGACGGAATGGGTATCAATTGTTGTCCCTGTCAATAAAAAGTAGGGCACCATTAGAGTCTGTATCGATTTTAGATATTTGAATAAATCTTGTCCCAAGGACAACTTTCCTACTCCACATATTGATCAGATTATCGACAACTGTGCCAGAAGTGTCTTCTTCTCATTTATGGATGGATTTTCGGGTTATAATCAGATTGAGATTTTACCCACTGATCAGCAAAATATGACATTCATTTTCCCATGGGGAACCTTTGCATATAGGAAGTTACCATTTGGATTAAAAAATGATGGAGCTACTTTCCAGCGGGCCATGTCCTATGCATTTCACGATATAAAACATATTGTTGAACCATACCTTGACGACCTCCCTGCCCATTCACAGCGATGGGAGGACCACCCTTTCATCTTAGAGACATTTTCCTAAGATGTCGTCATTATAATATACGACTCAATCCACATAAATGTGTTTCCTGCATTGAGACGGGATGCCTGTTAGGTTTTGTGGTCTCTAAGGATGGCATCTCAATAGACCCATTGAAAATTGCCTCCATTTTAGCTCTACTAGCCCCAACCAATCTTTTTGAACTCCAAACTTTGCAAGGGAAGAAAAACTTTCTCCGCCATTTCATGTGTAATTTTGCAGAGAAAACACACGGTTATATGCATCTCCTTAATAAGGACACTCTATTCTATTGGGATGACCAAGCCCAATGCACCTTTGGTAATCTCAAACACGCTCTGACTCATTCACCTGTGATACACCCCCCAAATTATTCAAAGGATTTTCTCTTATAAATTGTTGCTTCCACTACTACCATCGCTATGGTTTTGGTGTAGGAAAATCCCAATCGTTAGGAGCACGCGATTTACTATGCTAGTAAGAATCTTATGGATTTTGAAACCCAATATTCACGCGTGGAGAAATTATCATTGGCCATGGTCATTGCTGTTCAAAAATTTTGTCACTACATTTTTCTCCGCACAACCACTGTATTGGCAGACCATAACCCTATAAATTACATCCTGACTCGTCAGGTGCTCGGGGGAAAGTAATCCTGATGGATAGTCATACTACAAGAGTTTGATCTAGAATTTTCCAAAGCCACATCAAATAAATCCTTGGTCTTTGCTGAGCTCATGTGTGATCTTCCCTGTGCTTCGATGGAATCTGAGCCCAGTGATTCATTTTCGGATGAATTCCTGTTCCTGATAAGCACTACTGACCCTTGGTATGGATATTTTCTCATTTATCTCCAAACACAAAGATTTCAACCAAATCTATCCCATGATGATCACCACCATATCCGTCACCACACGAAATACTACCTCATCTTGAATTACACCTTGTATAGACATGGGATCAATTTTGTTCTCCGGCTATGCCTCACCCATGAGGAAGATGAACAAGTGTTGAATGATTGCCACTCTAAAGCATGTGGCGTTCATTTATCTGGGATGGCTACAACCCATAAAATCCTTCACGCTGGCTATTTCTGGCCTTCATTCTTTAAATACTATCACGAAGCTATCAAGAAATGCCCACCTTGTCAACATTTTTATCCGAAAAAGCACACTCATCCTACTCTGCTACACCCCTTCATTGCCATTGGCCCATTTTCCAAATTGGGGAATTGATTATATGCATTGTAATCCTACCTCAGTTGGGGGGCATGGTTACATCATCGTAGCCGTTGACTATTTTACAAAGTGGGCTGAGGCCATGCCTACACATGCGAAAGATGGTAAGACTACCGCTCTCCTCTTGTTCAATCATGTCATAGCTAGATTCGGAGTCCCACGGTCCATAGTTACTGATCACAGATCACATTTCCATAATCAAATGATGGAGGAACTAAGTTCCAAGCTAGGTTTTCACCATGAAAACTCTACACCCTATTATCCACAAGCTAATGGTCAGGTAGAGGCTATTAACAAAGTTTTGAAAACTATGCTTTGTCGAATGGTTGGAGACCATAAATCCAACTAGAACCATATTTTTTTCTCCACTCTTTGGCCTTATAGGACTTTGGTGAAAACAACTACTGGAATCACACCTTTTCAGCTTGTCTATGGACTCGAAGCTATCTTGCCATTTCAATGTCGGATTCCATCCTTGAAACTTGCCGTCAAACTTCTCCTAGACACTTTCGTAGAGGAAGAGATATTTTTATACTTGAAAAACCTTGATGAAACTAGGAGAGATGCTACCTTGGCTAATGAGGTACAAAATAAACGCATAAAGGTGCAGTATGACAAATCCATCCAACCTCGTGTCTTTAACAAGGGTGACCTAGTTTTGACTTACGATCAGAGATATGACAAGCTAGGGAAAGGAAAGTTCGAGTCCATGTGGTATGGTCCTTTCGTCATTTCTAAATTTTTTGAGAAAGTGGCCTACGAGCTCGTAGACTATGATGGAATCCCTTAAGGACAGCTTCGCAATGGGTTGTACCTGAAGAGTTACTATGCCTAGATCTCTCTCGGATAGTATCTTGTACATATGTATATTACTTGACTTTCAGTATGCTTTAGGTATTTTCAATATGGTTTTGAGTTTAGTGTCTGTATCTATTTATACCATGTTTTGGTCATGCAAAGCAGATGGATTTCTATGGCTTCGCTGATGGTGCTTGTCGCCACACCTTGAATCTTGCCTGAGCTGCTTGGGTTCTCTATTTCCCAGCTTACAATTTGGTCAGTTCGGGAGTGTTTTGTATTGGTCTTGCTACCAACAATATCGCCAAGTATCCAGCAGTCATAGGTCTTCTAACTGAAGCTACCTCCCAAGTTGTTCGCAACTTGGTAGTCTTGATGGACTCACAACTCATGGTTTTTCATCTAAACCATGTTTATACCATTAGGAATCCTGTTCTTGTCCATCTCTTTTGGAGGGTACACTTGTTAGAAAGGTCATTTGAAACTATCACCTATAGGAATATCCCTAAAGAACATAATGTAGTTTCTAACTCATTGGCTAATTACATCCTAGATTGGAATATTGCCCATTCATGACATGAAAATCAAACATGGTTCATTGTAAATAAACTATTAAAGACACATAAAACTCATGTAAAATACATTCACCATTTGAGACATATAAACACTAGGTAAAAGTCTATATATATATATGAACATGTTTACAAAAAATAGGTCACGAGACCTCATTTGAAGCACATGGGCTTTCAGGTAAAAATCACCATACAAAATCCTGAAGCTATCAGCTTTCAATGGACAAATCATGTATACATCATCTAGTGATGCTCATGTTAACACATCACTTCCCGAGCTACTCTCCATAGCAAACTACTAAACCGACCCGATACTCCCGCTGTAGGCCTCTGATACCTCAGAGGGAGATCATCAATGGAAGCATCAGGGATGTCTAGGGTCAACCTCTCCAGGTTTTCCTCTAACTCTTCGGTCACATCATCACCCTACAGTATGAAATGGGATCCAACTCATCTATCCAATGGGGAATCTCCCCCAGTTCATGCTGCTCCTCCGTCTGCATGAAAACGTTCAAGTCTTGTTACTTAACATAAAAATATAAAACATCAGAAACATAAAAACATTATTTCCATTTTAGGGTCTTTTGTTTCTTACCTAGATCACTCCACTGTCCACTAGGTGGGAGTGAAAGGTCAGGATAACTACTAAAGTCCATGCCCGCATATGCATAATACTCCACCATGAGGATCTGATCTCTCAACCATCAAAAGAATGGGTCACCGAAATTTACCTTCCCCCTGCCCACTCCAATACGGGCCATAATCTAGACCCACCTATGCATGTGAGGGTCCCGCACTCTCAGCTCTATAAAGACCACCTTAGGTCTCATCTATGGAACCTGCTCAAAGAAGAAGCAAGCTAGAATGGAACCAAAACCAAATTTCTTCAGTTCCCCCTGTCGACACTTGATCAGCTGATCCTTGAAGATCGGAAGCAGGGCTTCTGCCCAGTTAAAGGCTATAGGCTCCATGGCCTTTATGGCATAGAGCATGTGTGATCTGGATGCCTAGTGCACTACTTGGATTCCTACCACTCTCTACATGGTAAAAAATACAGTACATAGAGGTCCATCCATCACTGCTTTTATGGGGATTTTCTTCCTTGAAGTCCTTGTCCCAGGAATACAGTGGCGATCTATCAACTCCTGTGTAGTAATATCCCCTCCACGAGAACCCGTCAGCAAGATGGGAGCACCACTTCTTGAAAGGTCAATAAGGAAGTATATTTCCTCTACCTCCACTGTCAAAATGTGAGCACCAACCTTGAAATGTTGTTTCTCTGGATTTCGCATCCGTATTATATGCTCTAGAAATCGCTCATGCAATACCATACTGGGCATGTGGAAGAATTTCAATAGTTCGTAGTATTTCAATGCAGCTATGCAACCTACATTTCATTCGGTGAAGGCGTCATCATTATCATGTTGTCTCTCTTTTTGACCACCAAGAAACTGCCAAAAACAATCACAAGACTCATTAAATCATTCTTAATCATCCAAATCAAATGAAATTAGCTAGTTTTTCTTGTGTAACTATTTTTACTTCTCCACGGTCGGCACCGCCTGTGCCCCATTGAGGACAAGCAGTGGCACCACCTATATGCAATGTTTTTAGTGTGTTTCTAGTGAGGTACCACTTATCTCGTAAGGGATAAGAGCGGTGCCTGCTCCCATGATTTTAGGGCTTGCCATGTGAGCTCAAAACACCATTAAAAATCAAAATTGAAGACATAAAGATGAAAGAGTAGGGTCTAGGCTATTACCTAGAACTGGCGATGCTTGAATCTGATGGTGGAATCTCTCGATATCAGCAACTGAAAATATGACCACAAAAGTTCTCCAAATGCTCTCCACTATGGGTAAATAGTAAAATGTTTTGATTTTTCACTATTTACATGCCTTTTATACACATTTTTGGGTTTTACATGCTATAGTTTTGTTTTAAAATCGTCTTTTAATCAAAATATATTTGTCTTAATCCATCAATATCAGTTATTGGTTCAATTAACACCTATTTTTGATTTGTTGCGAGATAGAAGAACAGTAGCAGTAAAGTTTCAAGAGTTAGTTTTTGACTTTTTTTGTACTACCATAAAATGGAAAAAGTCCTTGAGCGTTGATGCGACACTTTGGTCATGCTATCGAAACTTAGTATCAAAGTTCTGAGTCCATTTCTGATTCTTTTCAGGCTCGTAAAATCTCTCATTGTGAAAAGAGACCTAGTGGAGTCTTCTTTAAACTATTTTCAAGCTCTTTAAATACGAAAAGATTGTCAAGTGATCTTGTCTTCTTCACACTCATTAAAGTATTTGAAGAGTCGTCTCTCCAACGGTAGGTTATCTCTTTTTTGGTTCAGATAGACTATTTATGAAAAAGGACACTCTAGACAATCATGCCTGGAAGAGTTCTCTAAGGTATTATTTTACACTTTTTCATGCCTTAGGGACTGAATCATACAAAAAAGGACCCTTTGGAGTCTTCTTCTATGGTCGTTCAGACTCTCTAAACATGAACGATACTAAGTTTTCTTTCATTGGACTTGTTAGATTAAATATTGAGAGACGCATTTTTGGGAACAAACCCCTCCTCTCTCAGGTTCATAAAACATATGATTTTGGACTTGTCTTTGAACAAGCTATACGGAGTGTTTGTTACCCTCTTTGAACTCATAAAAATGAAAAGAGGCACTCATCAATCATGATGGGGGAAATGCGAAGGGAATTATTTTGCAAATAAATGGTAGTAGTTTGTCATTACCTCTGAACATGGCACTTGTATGCATACCATTTCAGTCAATTGGGTATTTAGCTCATCTCCATGACAATCCACTTTCATGAGTCATGTCACTCCTTTGAGTTTTTCAAAATAATGCATTGTCTACTGTCACACTGTGTGTTTGTCTGGTCTAGTCATGCTACCAAGTCTTTTGTCGTGCCGCCTGATGTTCAAAGGGGAGTTGAAGAAGTTTCATCTATGCAATCAAAACTGTCTATGTGTCAGTACTTTTGAGTTAGTCTTATGGTTACTATATTCACATCATTCTAAGACTAATTTTTAAGTTTCGTGTCGTCGACGTGGGACTCATCATGGCCCTCCTTCGACGAGACTATTCCCGTCGACATCATCTCATCATCTGGGAAATAGACTTAGAAACAAAACTTAGTACCTTGAGATCTGTATGCCTTAATGACATATTCTCTCACTCTCGACATAGGTTCACATCATTGATGCTTGATTGATAACATCGGCTGGGTGTTCGACATCAGGACATCTATTCACACTTAGTAGATTGTACTAGAGTACCTTGGGAATCACTGACATTAATGGTGATCTCCCTTGCACTTGTTAACGGTTCACATCATTGGCCGATAATCAAGTGGTTTCTACCATGTTCGACTTCAGATCATTGTAATCACATGGACAAAATCATACTTTGCAGAAGACAATATAAAGACCCTGGGTATTTGTTTAGCATTCATTTCTTTCCCCGGGTTGCAATGGAGTTTTGTATATCTAGCATGGATCCACATTTGTATGGTCATGGCTATGCTCAAATTTGTGTCTATATGACATAGATCTATGTTGTATGTCTGGTATCTATGTCCAAGTTTGAGTCCTATATCACATGGATCTACACTATATTCTAGTAGCCATGCTCGTTTATTCCTCTCATGGATCTGCCTTTTATTGGTTTGCAGCCATGAGTTGGTTAGATGTGTCTATGAGTCAAAAATATTGATGTACTACAGATTCCTACTAGATGACATTCTCCAACTGAGCTGACATTTTCACCTCGAAGTGACAACTTGTTCTCTCAAAGCTCTCGCTAATCGTCTCCCTCTAATTCTCATGCTTTTGGGGGCATTCTGTTATACCTAAATCCTATCACCACCATGTGATAAGACCTTTAAATTCCATGTTTACCCTTAATCCCAACACTTAGAGTGGAAACTCACTCTATTTGTCAATTCTACCTGCAAAAACTCAGCACCGCGCTTTCCTCGTGGCTCATGAGTGGTACCTTGCTCCGCACTGCCTGTATCCTGTTGTTAATAAGGGGTGCCACCACCTATGGTCTTTGGTCCAAAATATTTTCTCATCTAAACTACTTTGTCATAAGAGAATAAAAGCGGTAACCTAGGTAAAATGGGAAAAAGAGAAGTTTCTTGAGGCTCCTAGATCATGAGCCTTGTGTCCTCCCTTATCCCTATCATTATGGGTCAGTTGAGCCCGAGATCCCCCATGGTAGGATCTTAGAGCCACCTCACCCACAATTCTCTCAACTATTCCTATCCATTGATCCTTATAAATACAAGCTCTTGTCCATAGTTGAGGAGGAGAACTATAGAGGTATTGTTATGCTATTGGATTGACCACTCAGCCTAAGTCATTGGAGAGCATAGAGAGAAAAGTTGGAGCTTATGGGGATGAAGTGTTTGTTTCATGGAGGTGCTTGTCGACACTAAGGCCATGGTTGTAATCTTCTCCATACATATTTAATGCAAAGATGATTTTTGTGCCACATTACTATTGTTTTGATTTCACATGTACATGTTGTTAGATTCCTCAGTCACTAACATGGATAAGTAGATGATTTTCTAGTAGCTTTGATGTGTTTAAATGCTTGATCTAATTGTAGGTACATAGGTTCACTATCGAAGTAGTATTCCAGGTGTCTACGATATTCAGGGAAGGTCTTCACCCTTTGTTGTTCACTCATTTGTTCTGGATTTGAACCATTAAGACCAGAGGAACAACTTCTGTCTGCAAAAGGTGCAGTATTCCTGATTATAGAAATTTCCACTCAGTTCGACACCATGGAGCAAGAGGATAAAACTATTATGGAGACGACCACTCAATTTTGGAAATGTATTGTTCAGGATGAGTAGCTTGATCAACTGGTTGTGCAAGTGAAAGAGGCATAGGGTCAGTTGAAAACCCTAAAGACATCGTTGAAGGCCATGCTACTGATGGTGTAGATCACCCAGGCCATCAAACTGAAGGATCTACCATAGAGAGCTTCCTGTACACAAGAATGCCAGCAAAAGTGTCATGAGCAGCTTGATTAATTCCAAGAAACTGGTGGCCAATTGGTTGTTAAGTCCGTTTCCACGCTTCATGTCATTCAAGAGAATCGACAAATGGTCGATAGAAAGGATAGTGAGGAACACCCCATCTAGCAAAATTTGACTAATTGTCAGAGTATCGCCAGCAAATTCCAACTATAGGTTCGTGAAGTTGCACAACAGTTTGAAGATTTTAACGACAAAACTTCAGCACACACCCTGTCGACTTGACATGGCTTGAGGGCAAGCCACAAAACTATGTTGGGGACCTATTGGAAAGGGGTTTGGGACAAGTGATTTGTGTAGAATCGTGGAAACTATGCAAGCTCACGTGGTACCGCACACGAGTAGATTGGCGCTATATGTGGGAAAATAATCGTTTCAATATTTTATGTATATTTAGACCAAGTTTTGTTGCAATAGATCAATAGTGGTTAAAAGTCAGTTATTAGTGGACCCTTGATGTAAAGGTGTAAGCCTATTTATAGATCTATTTTGGGGCAATATAGGAGAGTCATAGAGACATATAGATGAGCAGTTGTGAATAATTGTATTGCATGCACGATTGTAAGGGATAAGATCTAGTGTGATCTATTTTATGGAGACTTTCCTGTGTTGACTTTGATTTTATATGGGCTTCTTTTTTATGTATGCAGTCTCTGGTTTTGGAGAAGGATTATGTAATTTAGCATATTTGCACAAGATTAATATATGATGCAATGCATATGGCTCAATTCTTGTCTATTGTTATAGATTTGTTGTGATGCTGGAACTTTGTTGTGTTAAAATGACATGTTATAGATGCGATTCAATTTCTTCCTGCTATATCAATGCGATCTGTTGGTTTTAAGTTGTTGTAATTTATGCTTGATGCGCTATGATGTTCCTTGAAGAATGCTGTGATATTTTGGTACTGTATGAAATTGAATGAGTTATTATCTCCCTCCGTCAGATCCACATGTCCTCCTTCCCCACTTTCAGAAACTCAGTTCTGACATCTCTCTCTTGAATGCCTTAGGTGATACGTCGTTTGCTCTGTAGATGTTGCTGAGTAGGGTAAAGCCTATCTAGTCTGGTGCTCAGGGATATTGCACTACAGGGTGTTGATAGAGTGGGAACCCCTATCGACGAAGCTTTGTTGGTGGGATTCGCCAACACCTATGTAGAGGATCCTTCAATTCCATTAATGAGTTTGAAAGAATAATCAAACTTAGCAATATAGTCATATTTAGGGATTCAAACCAGATCTTAAAGGTAGCTCCATATAACTTTCCTGTAAAGTTTTAACAAGTCCATAAAAGTTAACTTGTGGCCTCGTTACTGTTTTCAACAAGCTCCAGGTAAAGATAGAAGAATTCTCTAAATGCGAGGATATGAGTGTAAGAGGAATGCATACTATACTTTTAAGCACAAGGAACACACCTAAGCATAGTGCAAGGAACATGAGAAACATAAGGACACTTGGGGAGCATCTCCTCTAGATGAAGGGTGTCAAGTTGCATTGACAAAATGATACAAAGTTGAGAGATGATGAGAGCAGAGATGATGGATTAATAATGATCTAAAAGCATGGAAGCTAACATTAGGATCATAAGAACAAGAAGGATATAGGTAAATGCGCTTATATATTGAACAAAAAGGCGAGCCCAATAAGAAGTTATGAATCCAACTAAGAATCCTATCTCTAAGAAAAAAGTTATCAATATCATATTCAGAAGAAGAGATCAGATCTAGGTCACTTTGGTAGAAACATTAGCAACTTTGTTATCTTCAGTAAGAGTCAGAATCAAGGAAGAGCTAATGAAGGAAGGCTCTATAGTTCCAAGGACTGATGATTTATAATAAATAAGATCAACCTGAAGAGGAAATATAAAGTTGACATAGGTGACAAATTCTGCAAAAATAAATTCATCATTACAGGAGTCAAAAAATATACAAGAAGAGTCAAACCCATCAGGATCGCCGGCTTGTTTCTCAATGGGCAAGTCCAAAGAATCAATAGTGCCAACATTGGAGGATCGATCCTAATAAATATCAGACTCAATAAGAAAGTGAGGTTTGGGTCTAATCACAACTGAGTCAACATACATAAGAAGGCCATATTGTATCATAGACTCTAGGAAGAATTCATCGAAAGGAAGAAGACTATCCTAAACAGAAGACATGTCTAAACATTTAGTTGGATCAATAGGGTGGAGAGAATGCTCCAAAGTATCCATTGGATAGATCACCTGGTAAACTATTAGGACCAACTCCCAAGAAAGTAAGCAAGAACACAAATGATTATTCTTAGTATAAATTTGACATGAGGGATATGTGGCCAAATAATTCACCTGTGGCAGGGTAGTGTCTACCGAAACACTAGGAATTGACAAAGGATAGACTTGGTATATAGTTGGGTAAGAAAATGGATCAACAAATTCTAGTTGATCAATAATGAAATGATTTCGTTGTGAGGAAAATACATCACACAAAAGAGATTAGACACCACAGCTTTCATAGCATATACATAATCGCTCCTAAGGAGAATATTGAATTCCAAGCAGTCCTCTATAACCATAAAATCAACTAAAACCGTCTTCCGACCCAAAGTAACATGTGTTTGAGTAAGAAATCCCAAAGTTTTACTAGGTCTTCCATCAAAGGCTGGCGACTAATTAACAGTCTACATGAGGCTGAGATATCCCACACCTCTCCAAGCAGACACAAATAAAATACTAACAAAAGAGCCTTCATTTATAATACAACGAGAAATCATGTAATGTTCAACTTAGACATTTATCTGAAAAGGTGCATATGAAGGATGGTGTGGAACACCACTAGAAGAAAATCCTAGGTATATAGACCAGGCACACAGGGATACCTTCCAAAGGAGAGTATGGGATGGTGAGGACCCATAACTAACCAGTGAAGGGAGATGGAGTGTTACCCGGGGTCCTAATACAATTTATTTAGGGAAAGTGTTTGAATAACCGATCACTTTTCCAAATAGTTGCATGAGGTTTCCTCCCATGTCCGCCTTAGGTACAATGGAAATATCCTTCCATTATCACCGATGTAGAGTCCTAGAGGTTGAGATACTAAGGCTACCAAAATCACAAATAAGGTCTAGTGGGACAGTCATCATTCCAACTGATACACATGTACAAATTAGCTAAGCCCGAAACTCAGACAATACTAGGCACCACATGTGGCCAAAATGAGGCATTGAGTGAATCCCCAAACACGCAGTAGCTCTAGTGTATGCTCAATTGAGTATTGGAATGGTATCTCCACAACTCAGTCTTGCATGACCTCGTGCTTGAATCCTATGTAAGAGGATATTTTTGGTTTACTTATTAGTGAGATTGGATTTCCTAAAATAAAGGACACTATGTCTGAGTTTAAAGTTTTGGATAGTTTAAAGATAACCCTAACCCAAAATACTAGTATAAACTAGTGTTGCCATCCCTAGAACGAAAATATTACTAATTTGTTCTAAATATTATTGTTCTTTTCAAGGGTTGTTGATTACTCAAAGGTAGTGGTAATGAAACTAATGATTTTTTTAACTTGAAAGTGGAAACAACATGAGTAACTATAAAAGAGGTTCAAATGTAAAATAAATTACTTCTCTTTTCTTTTCAAAATGGAAAATGGAGGCCACAAAAGAAAGATCTCTTTTTGTATTTTCAAAAAACAGATATATACAACGCACCTAAGCCTAAACCTTGTCATAAATGCATATAAATAAAATACTTGTTATTTTTACTTTTTATTTTTGAATGAAAAATAAAAACAACCTACAAACAAATGCATGCAGATGATGTAAAAAAAAAAGCAAAAGGAATTATGCTCTATGTCTACAAAATAGACCCTAAGCCGTCCTAAAGTCTTACTAGACCTCTCTTGTGAGGGAAACTTGCATAAGGGAACAATACAACCACTTTGGCATAAGTAAATTAATCATTAAGACTTAAGAGGACAAAGATCAAAAGGCTCCTAATTTCTGACTATAACTGCTAACAAAGGTTGATCAACACCTTACACAACAATATCATGCCAAGTAAGGAGGTGAGGCATAGAGCAATGGAAAAATAGAAAGGCTTCAAAAATGGGTCACAAATCAAGTTAAGATCACTATCAAGGGAAGACCCCACTTCCCAGTGGTCTTATATAGACAAGGGACCCAGGATGACCCCACAAACTACAAGCATACCACTCCAAAGAGGGCCAAAAAGTGAAAAAATACAAGGGATCTAGGATGACCCCACAAAATACTGAAAAGGGCCATATGTAGGTGCAATATAGGGAAATTTGTGTATGGTATGCTGGTAGGGGTACTATGTAGTTTCAAATTCACGTAAGGGTGGTGGAAGGCCCAGAAAAGGTGAAAAACAACCCCACATCAATACGGAAGGTGCCTAAAAGGGCTTAAGGATGGTTGTTAACTTGAAAGAAAGATTCATACCTTCAATTACACTGGAAAAAATAGACAAGGATATTCCAAAACAGACAAGAATTCCCCAGTGGAGTTTCCATTTCTGTTGTTAAGGAATTGATCCTATGGTTAGGGTTGAGGCCACCAAGATACTATGGGTATACAGACTAATATATAATACTCTGCAAGTATGAATTTAAAAAAGAGTTCAAGGGTTAGAATAGTTCATACCTTTTGCACTGAAGGTTGATCAAATATTTCTCTTTATCCCTCTTCTTGCTCTCTAACCAAGATACTTGCAAAATAACTTCAAACCTTCCTCAAACCAATTTGACCACATGCAAGGTGACAATATTTAATACAATATAAAACATTAATTAACATGCAAACAGAAAATGAGATTTAATTTCCATTACACCGTGATATGGAAAGGGAAGAACATAAAATATTTATTAATCGATGGAAGAAGTACATGATATACCTTTTCCTCATGCAAGGCACCTCATGAAACCTTCAATATGGATATCTTGCTTCTCTCCTCCAAGAATAACAACCTCCAAGCTCTGGAGAAAGGGTAGATGACAACTAGGGAATAGGGTTAGGGGGATGAGAGTCCAAATTCTTCCAACATAACATTACCAAAGGATAAGTTCCATTCGTGGTCCCTTCTCCCTCTCTTATATAGAAATCTAAAGAGTTAGTTTTGAGGATAGAGAATTTACAACTGAGGAGGTTGTAGTAGGGCTTTCACCCTAGCTACAGGCAGGAATAGCTCCCTTCCATCTATAGGACAAAAGGGTAGGGTTCCTGTTGGTTGAAAGAGAAAGAAAACTTGAAAACAATATTAGGGCCAAACTGTAGAAACCCTGCAAGAAACTGTTAGAAAAATAAATGGCTACAAGAGATCAATGGAAACCTACAACAATGAATGAGAAACAAACCTGCAAGCAAAATATGTTATAAAACTACAATATGAATGAAATAAAACACAAGTATACCTTCTCTGGGTGGAAATGGGTCACCATGCCCTAGCTTTGGGGAGCACCTCTCAATGGGATGGAAGCTTTGGCCTATGGATCAATGGAGGAGAGGGAGGGTGAATGGCTTGAGAAGAAAATGGTCTCAAGGCACTCACATGGGCAACATAATGATAGGGAGAGAACAAGTGTTTTGAGAGTGACCCCCACCCCTCTATTTATACTTTTACTTAGATATTTAGGGTTTTAAGCCCCTAGTTAGGGCTTTAGCCCCTTTTTTGAGCTTTTAGCACCTTTCACCCAATTCTTATCTCCTTTGGGGATTTTAAGCTCCTTTAAGGGGTTTTATCCCCTATGAGAGCTATTTTGGCTCTTTTTAGGGGTTTTTAATCCCTTTTTCATATTTTGGAGCCTTTTCGAGGGTGTGGGGGTCAAACAAGGGTCGTGCATGGATGTCTTTGGGTGGTGTAGGTCATGTAGAGCTCATTGGGGTATTTTTTGGGTTAACATATTTCCCCCTGATGTGTGAGGACAGGAACTCATTGTATGGCCAACAGACATCATAGGATTTTATGGAGAGAGGTGGTGCTTCCTGGGCTGGGGCATGGTGGCTTTTGGTTTTTGTATTAATATGGTTCCCATCAATGGGTGAGATACAAATAATGTGTGACATGTNTCATGCTTGTAACGATGTCAAAAGAATAATGTGATCTAAGATCTATAATACAAGAGATGATCATGTACAACTATTGTTACAATAGTGGTTGCCTCAATGAGAGGATGAATACAATACTGATGTGAAGAACTACTACTTTGGACCCATGGAATTCTCATGGAATGTTATATCTTCATGACTGACGGTATGATGGATCTGGAATGGTACGTAGTTGTAGGGACCTACCGACGGAGAGTCAAAGTCTCTATGGTACACTATGCTACATCAATCATGAATCTATATAGAAGCACTGCTGGAAGGGCCACTGCTCCCATGTATGCCAAGCGGGACAGTGTGAGTGGACTGGCCACTACCACCAGGAATGACAGGTGGGATAGTTTGACTGGTAAGTATGGGTGGCAAGAGATGACTTATGATAGTCTGCATGATGGTGCTAGGACCACCAGCAGGGGTGTTGGAGGTGTTGTGGGGTATGGACATGGCTCTACTACCAATCACCAAGCCGTAAAATGGATCCGAGTTTGCACCAGCCATGGGGCTAGATGGTGCAGTGTGTAGATCTTGCTTAGATTGATATGATTTTGAGTCTGAATCAGAGGCCGTGTGGCCTTCTGATGGTGTAGAGGGTCATCGATAATGGTCTTGATGGTGTTGGTTGAAGGACCCGAACTATGGTGGGTTGCCTCTTACGTGTGAGGAAGAGCATGGGGGATCAATTGTGTCTGGTTGGTATGTTAGGTTGTGAAATATGGTAGTGACATTTTGGACCTCGGTTTTAGTGGTTGCCTATTTTCTTTTAGGTGGTCACTTGGCCACCAAGACTTCTAGGAGACAATGCTTGGATTTTTCCTCATGGGAGTGCTAGTCAATCAGTAGGGGTCGTTTCCCATTTCGCTTGGCAATTCCTCCCAGTGACCATTGAAAGTAGTAAATTGTGAATAGAAATTTAAACAAATGCCATACCTGAATTTGAACTATGGTAGACTTACTAGGTGAATGCCTTACACCTGTATTTCTCTTCAACCAGGTAAGAGTGTTGGGATCTCAACATAATGGGACTAAGCCCATTTGTAGATCCTCAGGTCACTCTTTGGGTGCAAGGTCGTTCAACAGGGAGGACGTGAACACCATGAAACCCCCATCGGTCTCCACCCCCTCTACCTTCCAATTCACTCTTTTTTAGTGGTCTCGAAAAATCATAGATGAAGTGCCTATTACTATATGAGAATCACCCTTCGTCTTATCCTAGAATACCCCGAAGGGTGATGACTGGGTAGAGGAGGAAGGGCTAGGAAAGATATCAATTTCAAATTAACAACAGAAACTTAGCCTATAGTAATTTTATTCAATCTTTGTAATCATATTCATTAAACCATTAACCATTTGATTTATCAGTTATTTACATAGATTTATGAAATAAACACAGATTGATGGACAGAGGTGGATGAGCCACACTGACAGTCCAAATAACTTAAAAATCTGAATCTGAGAGACAGATCGCTCTTTTCGGGGGAAATTTGGCGAGGGGGTCACTCAGAAACTATAGACAGGAGCGATATGCTTTCTAAGAGGAATTCACACCTTTCATGCCTAAATGAGCAACCTATTTGCTCCTTTCATCCCGATACATGCAACCTGGTCCGAAAAATGAAATTTTTTTAAACTTGAGCTAGGAACGGCCGACAGTAACCTATACTGTGGCTGAATGGGCTCGGTTTGTCCTTAAGGAGGCTCAGATGTGAATTAAAATATAGAAAAAGATAGATCTAAACTAGATTTGAAAGAAAATTAAACTAGGGAAAATAAAAACTCAAACACAAAAATTAAATCCAGGGATCTTGTGGGATCGACCTGGTATGGTCTCCAAATTTGTAGTAGGGATTTCACCCTAGCTATAGGAAAGGGTGGGGTTCCTATTGGTTGAAAGAGAAAGAAAACTTGCAAACAAGATTAGGGCCAAGCTGTAGAAACCCTGCAAGAAACTGTTAGAAAAATAAATGGCTACAAGAGATCAATGGAAAGCTGCAACAAAGTGTTATCAGGAATATATCACCTTTTGTGGATAGAAGTTGTTCCTCTAGTCTGAATGGTTTAGATCTAGAAAAAATGAGTGAATAACTCAGTTGAAAACTATCCCTGAATGTTATAGATGCCTGGAATGTGACTCTGATGAAGGACCTGTATACTTGTAAAACATATCAAACATACAAAAACATCAAAGCTACCAGAAAATCATCTACACATCCATATTAGTGACTAAGGAATCCAATAACATATATCTGAGATTAATGCAACAAACATGTGGGAAGGAAATCAACTTTGCATTAGAAAATAAATGAAAGAGCTTACAACCATGTGCCTTAGTTTCGATGCACTCCTTCACAAGACTAGCACCTTGTCCCCGATAGCTCCAACTTGCTCCACAATTGCTCTCTGATGGATTAGGCCAGGGTGTCAATTCAACAACATAACTCTACTTTTCATCTCTCCCCCTCAACCATGGAGTATGAGCTTGTATTTATAGGGCTCAAATGGATAGGATGGTTGAGAGATTGGTGGTTGAAGTAGCCATAATATCCTACAAAGAGGGATCTCGACCTTAACCAACCCAGGTGAGTAGGGATAAGGTTAGAAATGAGGCTCTTGTTCTAGAAACATCGAGAAACCTCCTTTTTCACTTTTTATCAAGGGAACTACTTAAACCCCTTTATGATAGAGTGGTGATGGGTAAGAACCATGCCAACTACATAGGTTAAAGGAAGTGGCACTGCCTAGTTCTCACACAACTAGGGCGGTGTTGAACAAGGTACCGCTTATCTGGTTGAGGGTAAGAGTGGTGCTATGATTTTGTATGTTGAAACCAACACCTAGAGTGATTCTCTTCAAGTTTGGGATTTGAAGGAAAATGTCTGTGTTAGGGATCCTATCACATGCTGGTGACAGATTTTGAGTGTAACAGAATTCCCCCCAAAGCATGAGGCTAGAGGGATACAATAGGTGAGAGCTTTGATAGAGCAAGTTATCACTTCAAGGTAAAATCTTTCTTGATCAGAGAGTTTCATAGAACAGGCATCTGCAATATGTTGAGCCCAGAAATGGCCTCTTTTAACCACCTTTAATTACCTCTTCTTGCCCCATTTCACCCCATTCAGCATACCAATTAGACATGTTATCCCCACTCTACTCTTCAAACCACCAAGGTATGATTGGTCATTGCTTTATTTTATTAATACTTATGATTGTGATAATTAAGGTTGTATATCTCTCGATGTGCTAACATATTATGGTTTATAAAGGTAGTTTTAGATAAGTGGACTGCAGAAAGATTGGGCTGAACAAGTCTTGAAAAGGATGGATATTCACTGCTCAAGCTGATCCTCAGCCATCCTATCATCACCCAAGGCATGCGATATCTCGGACAAAGCTGTGACAAGGCAGCTACAATAGAATGTGCCAGATCTAGAGATCCATAGTACATTTCTTCTCGGGTGTAGTCGTAATAAAAAAATATCACTACTCCTGGGGCAATTAACAGTTTTCCTATGCTTTCTATTTTCTTATCATGCAACATTTGTAACAGCTAGTGTCATTTAGGGCGCCTGAAGATCAGTGATCTTCATGGCTGCCCCATAATAGGATCAGATGTTACAATCCACATGGTATAAATATGGAGAATTGTCTCGACCCAGGGGGTTGTTGAACATATAATTCATTCACTGTATTAGCTGTGAGGAGGGAATTGTGTAATGACTATGTCTTTTAATACAAGGAGTTACTTCTGATTTAAGGGTTTTTACGTTTGTTCAGCCAACATCTCTATGTGAAGGCTGGGCCTTCCTTCCACAGAGATTGCTGAGTTAAATTAGGACTTTTTAATTCAATTGTCATGTGATGTTATGTTAATTCTATTTCTTCCATAAGCAGTTGTGGAAGTGTGGATTTACAGTGTGTTGTGATTGCATTCCCTGGAGATTTGTAGTGGCGTAGTGTAACAGTCGACTGAGTAGGTAATCATCCTTTATGGAATTTGTGTGGTAACTGTAAACAACTCTATTCATCCTAAGGTCTTAGTTGTTGTTCCATGAATCTTTGCAACTTGTCTTCATTATTATGATTGCTGAATTTCATTCCTGCACTTCAGTTTTCTAGAGTAGCCGAACTCAATCTTCTCATTTGAATCCCTAGATCAATATCCAAATTCCTCTTGTGGTTTTCTAGATTAATTAGATTGGATAGGTGAATTAATCATTCAAGGACATGAATAGGATTTCCTTTTATCTGCAATTGTAATTTAGATATGATGTTTATCTTTCCATTTTTAAATCAAAGCATAGTAGAAAGTAATTGTGATTGTAGTGCTAGGAGATAAATGGGATTACATAGAGTCTTTGGATGAGCATAGTTGAACAGAGGATAGTATTGTTCAATTTTATTGACTTTGTGTTTAAGCATATACTGTGCATTTTATCCTTGAAATACAAGACTTTCCCAGGTTGACAATAAATATTGTACACTCTGTACGTTGGTAGTAATCTACTTGCATATTAGGTGCCCGACATTTTGGCGCCGTTGCTGGGGAAGGATAAAGATTAAACACCATCATTAGTTACATTTTGTAATTGTTTCTAGTCAATATTTTCTATTTCCTTTGCTATAATGATTTGGGTTGCATGAATACGAGAAGGGTAAAGCATGATCATCTTTCAACTCCCAAAACCCCACAAAATACTAACAATGCAGGTGGCTTGGGTCGCGGTCGAGGTCCACAATTGGGCCGAAGGACATTCATTGACGATCTTATTGACAAAAATGATTCATCTAACATGGCTCACCATCAAGAAACTCCTATCAGAAGAAACCCTGCCGATCCTGGGGTGCCAATGTCAGGATCCACAGTGGAGAACACATGAGCAGCCATGAATTCCTCAAATATCCCTGCAGAAGAGGACAAAGCTAGAACAACTGGACCTTCTAGTAGAGGCCCGATCTACCACATTTACAGGAAGGTTGTAATTGAAGAAGAGTGGACGCAGTTCCACAAAAATATTACTGATCAGTGGAGGAACAAAAAAAGGAACAAGGAAAAGAACGAAGAAAAGAATGAGGAAAAGAACGCAGGAACGAACGAAGAAGAGAAAACAAAAGAGAAGATGAGTAACAAACATGAATCTAATGAGGAAGAGGCAATGGGGGAAAACTATCATCACGAAAATCACTCCTTACCTGAAGGAACAGTGGCTACACTACAATTTCTGATTCAGAAGCCAGAAGGGACAGCCCCTATGAAAAATATTTCACCATCGGTGTTGCCTCGCTTCCATGGAAAAGCGGCAGAGGATCCAGACGAATTTATTTTTGAATTCGATATCCTTTGTCACAGCTACGATTACTTCACCGATGCACAAAAGCTAAAACTCTTCCATGCCACCTTGAAGGACAACGCATTACGCTGGTTCATGAGCCTAGGAGGAGGAATTATCGCTAATTGGGACAGAATGAAATAGGTGTTCCTGGAGAAATATAAGGAATATTGCAACACCAAGGACAAAAGAGAATAATTGTTCAAAATGGTACAGAAGGAGGACGAGAGTCTGGAGGATTTTGTGGAAAGGCTTTTATACAATGTGCAAAGAGCTGGGCAGACAAACATGGGGATAGATGTGCTCAAGATAATCCTACTTCATGGGATTAGGGATGATTGTTTAGATATGCTAAACCTGTTAGGAAAGGGAGATATCTCCAAGGAATATTTCAGGAAGATTGTGGAATTATGTAAGAGTTACTCAAGGGGATCTTCCAGGAACAACAGGTGGGACAAATGGGATAAGCTAGAACATGATGTCTTTGAAAAAACTCAGAAGTCATCTAATGGAGGAGCCACCCGTGCAGAGATAGGAAATCTCGTTGAAAATTTTAAAACAAAAATGATGAGCTCTATCTCCTTGAAAATCGACGTCCTGAACGAAAAACAAAAACAGGCAGTGGAGGACCTCACATTAGGTGTGTTCTGCCCTCGATGTAGAAAGAACCATCCTCTGAGGGAGTGCCCGCTTGATAAAGTGGAGGTGTGTCAGCTGTGCAAGCTGAACCATGACACAAAATAATTTCCCTCATTTCCCCAAGTGAAGGCTATCCTGTAGGCATCAAATTCGGAGGTGGAATCGACCTATTTCATTGCACAGAAGAAACCTTGGCAGCCTTGAAACCCAGGTATGCCCCCAGACTCATTTCCATTTTTGAATAATATGAGCAATTGGAATAATATGCAAAATATGAATACACAGTTCCCTTCAAATTATGCTCAATGTAATCCTTCCCAACCTGTAATACAAAATTATAACTCATGGAGTCCCTAGACACAACCAACACACCAACCTACTTTGTGGTCTCCTAGATGGAGGAATTTCCATCCAGGGAACTAGTTTCCTCAACAACCTCCATCACAATAGTCACCGTACTTTCCTCAATACCCTCAATACCCTCAATATCCTCAATACCCTCATCAGCAGTCGTAGCTGTAGTTATAGAACAATTCTATCCTTAATGCACCAATACGACCTCAGCTGCCTGCTCAACCTAATCCTAACCCAAATAATAAAATAGTCCATCAATTGGAGACTGTCAACATGCCAGCCTACTCCCTTTCCCCTGTACCTTGCAACGATATTCATTTACGATCAGGGAAAATAGTAGAACCTGTAATTACAGAATATGCTTCACCTTCTGTGCATGAAGCAGGGGTGAGTCCACAACATCCATCTGATACAATTCCTATTATTGAAGATGCTGAACATCCCATAGATGGGACGACTGAAACAAAAAATGACAAATCTGGCGATGAGCAGCCTGCCCAGCTGATTAGGAAACCACCGTACCCCGAGAGATTGATGCTACCAAGGGCGGGGGGGCAACCTCAGTTTAACCTCCTAGAAGAGTTAAAGAATCTTTATGTTAAAATCCCCCTCCTTCAAGCTCTTCAAGATGTACCTATTTATGCTAGAACTGTTCGGGACCTGTGCACCAAGAAACCAGGAAGGAAGCCCAGGGATCCTCCCACTGTTCATGTCATAGGGAAATTATCTGCATTGATAATAGGAAAAACCCCAGTGACTAAGTATGACGACCTTGGAAATCCCACTGTCACTGTGCAGATAGGGCATACACAGATACCCAACGTACTAGTACATTTAGGGGCAGTGATTAATGTCATAGCAATTGAGACTGTAAGAAAACTTGGGCTCACTAATCTTAGGCCGACCCCCACTATTTTAGAACTGGCAGATAGATCCACCATTAAACCTGAAGGAATTCTAGACGATCTCGTCATCTCAGTTGATTCATGGGAATATCCTACTGACTTCTTGGTGTTACAACCAAAGTCGCAGCTAGGAGGACACCCATTAATCTTGGGAAGACCTTGGTTGGCCATAGATGATGCTTGCATCAGCTGTCGATTTGGGTCTATGACCATATCTGATGGCACCGAGACTAAGAAACTCACCCTTTATCCTCCATCTCGGCCAAGTTTAGAAGCTGAAACCTCTTTTTGGATAGAGCCAAAGGAAGAGGAGGATGTTCAGCCACTATTAACTATAAGGAAGGCCTTAACGTTTAAGAATGAAACGGAAGACAATGCTATTAATAATTTCATCAGTGAACCCACTTCAGTCGATAAAGAATTTTATCAAATCCTGAACATTACTCTGGGCAAGGATGGACAAGAAAATCTCATAGAAGAAACACTAGTCGGTGACACACACATAATCCAAGTATTGGAAAACTCGAAAAGTATTCCTGTTGAGGTAGAGTCTGGAAAGAACTTAAATATTAATCATAATCTCTCCTTAGATGAATGGAAGTGCTTGATCAATATCTTGAAAGAACATAAGGGGGCCTTCGCTTGGAAGTATACAGACATGAGGGGTATTCCCTCTAACCTATGCACCCATCATATTTATATTAAAAGTGACTCTCGGCCTGTGTGTCAGCCTCAATGATGAATGAACCCCAATCTGAGGGACATAGTGAAGGAAGAAATTCATAAAATCTTGGAAGCAAGATTTAGATATCCTATTTCATATAGCGAGTGGGTTTCCCTGCTCGTAATTGTACCCAAGAAAAATGGTAAATGGAGAGTCTGTGTCGATTATAGGGAGCTGAACAAAGCCACACAAAAGGACCACTTCCCTTTGCTCTTTATTGACCAAGTACTCGACACCCTATCAGGGAAGAAGTTCTTCTCCTTCCTGGATGAGTTTAGCGGGTACAATCAGATTCAGATTGCTCCCGAGGACCAGGATAAAACTACCTTCACTTGTCTGTGGGGAACGTTTTCCTACAGGGTGCTTCCCTTTGGTTTATGTAATGCACCAGCAACATTTCAAAGAGTTGTAATTGGCATATTTTCTGAGTTAGTTAATGATACTATGGAAATCTTTATGGACTATTTTACTCCTTACGGTAGGGATTTTGAGGAAGCATTGGAAAATTTAAAAAAAGTTTTAACTCGCTGTGAACAGACCCAGCTCTCTTTAAGAACTAAAAAGTGCCATATGATGATGTGTGAAGGGGTAGTATTGGGGCACTTCATCTCTGTCAATGGCATTCAGGCAGACCCCTCAAAAATCAAGGTGATAAAAAAATATACCTACCCCTGCAACTCAAAAAGAGGTGCGAAGTTTCCCGGGGCATGTTGGATACTACCGAAGATTTATAGAAATTTTTTCCAAACTTGCTTCTCCTTTGTTTTCTCTATTAATGAAGGATGCGTAGTTTGTTTGGAGTGAAGCATGCCAGATAGCGTTTGTTAAGGTTAAGGAGAAGCTGTCCACAGCTCCTATCTTAAGAGGACCTAATTGGACCCTACCCTTTCATATTTCTTCAGATGCTTCTGATACTGCCATTGGGGCATTTTTAGGACAACAGGATGGTCAAGTACCCTATGCAATTTATTATATTAGTAAAAACTTAGCCCCTGCCGAACTTAATTATACTGTCACTGAAAAAGAATTCTTACCTATCGTTTAATCCATTAATAAATTTTGACATTACATTACTGGGTATCCTACGTTTGTGCACACTGACCACTTTTCCATTAAATATTTAATGAACAAACCAGTCACTAATGCTAGAGTGACCAGGTGGCTCTTATTACTACAGGAATTTGATATTACCATTATAGATAAACCTGGGAAAGAAAATGTTGTTGCTGATTTTTTATCTCGTTTCACTAATAGTGATGATAATTTGCCTGTTGAGGACTCTTTTCCAGATGAACATCTATTCGCACTTTCAGATCATTCCCCTTGGTATTCAGACATTGCTAATTATCTGGTTGCAGGAAAGCTCCCACCACATATGTCTAAAAGAGAAAAGAGGAAAATCATCCAACAAAGTGCCAGGTATTGTTGGGTAAACGGTCATCTCTTCTACACAGGTCCTGATTGTTGGTTCTCTACGGCAGACCCGGGTTTACTGTGGTGTACCAACAACACCCCTAGCTCACTGGCCCTTTCGGCAACAGACCATAGAACGGCCTGAAGTCTCACCCGAAGTGATCCTAGATGGGGTGGCTGAAGACTCAAGTGTCCTCAACCGGGTTCTGTATCATCCTATGTTTCTCTTGACTCTTCTCAGCCAGTGGACCTCTCAGAGATGCGTTGTTTCTCTCCTCCTAGCTGAATCTGCTAGAGGACTGGCTCTATCGCATTGCGGCTTCTAGGACGATGCACAAACTCTCCCTTTAGCTTAACTCTTCTCCTACGATATCTCACACCGCGGCTCCTCCGACAGTGTGATATCGCCTTTCTATGCTGCGATAGCTTCAATGGTCAGAATCAATATGACTCTCTTGCTCTCACGACCCAAAGGATTTATTTCTGGGGATAATGGCTCAGTTTACCTTTCACAAGGGTGTTTAAACCTCTTCACCTCGGCTTCTTCAGTCTATTATGCTTAACATCTATTGCGCTCAACTTGATGAACTAAATATATAGAAATCCCTTAACACAATAACTGTTAACTATCATGAATAAAGCACTAGTAAACTCATACATAGAATACTTAATAGATTCAACTCGTAGATAACCTCCTAAGCTACTATAAGCTGATAGATAGCATACATAAATTCATTAATTGTTAAGCAAAGTTCATGTAATGAATAACAGATAGCAAATAAGGAACACAATCACACGAACAGTCGCACAACACACGGATTTTACGTGGTTCACTTCCAGGGGGGGAAGCTACATCCACAAGAACTAGTTTTTATATTATATCTTGAGAGAGTAAACACAGTTCCACTGCAACCTATTATGCAGGTTGAGATCTTCTGGGAAATGCCTCGTACACAACTGGGAGCCCTTCTCTCTTAGATCTCTTCTCCTTCTATATTGCTTCCTCTTCTTACAATATATTCTTCCTCTCTCTCTCTCTCAATCCCTGCAAATTGTTACATTCATACTCAAAGAATAGCCAACTCTCTGCAAGCTAACAGACCAACTGATTAGCTATCTAGCTCAATGTTCTACTAGCTAACTCAACTGACCCACTAGCTAACCTTTCATTATACAAAATACATGCTTATATAGGCGGCCTGAAGGTCTCGCCCTGTTACAACACTGTGGGCCTTTCCCAACAGTAACCCAAAACCCTAACTTGTGACAGTTGGCCTATGTGTACTTTGAACTGCCGCTTTTTGTCACACCACAGCTTCCTGCAGTCTTCCACGCTTCCCGGCGCTGATCGTGGGTATGGGCGCCGCTTCCTCGGTCGCTCCGCTTCTGTCCTTCATCTTCAATACCTCGGCCTATTGCTCCTTTTCCTTTATGAGGGTAGCTGATCCCTCCTGTCTTTTCCACTTCCTTGAATGTAGTGGTTGAGCTCTCTCTTCTCGGCTGCTGCCTTAAGTGCAGTGGTTGAGGTCTCTCTTCTCGGCTGCTCAGGTACTGTTTCCTTTGACTCTCTTATCCCGATATAGTATCTTTTCCTGTAGCTATGGGGCCCTGCTCCAATAGCCCCCTAACACTTACTTGTGGCTCATCCCTGAGCCACTAATAGCTGGCTTCTCCTACTATAGCTTCTCCTTGGCTTCCTGCGAAGTCCTTGCGAATCTCTCTCGAAGTCCTGTGACTTCGTTGTTCATAGCTTTGACACACTCTTGTGTCATTTCAAGCATAGCTTGACTAATGTTGGAATCTTCTATATCATCAATTTCACTCTTGCTGGTTGTGAACTCCTGGACCTTCTGCTCAACCACATCAATCAGCTCTGTGATTTGTTCCTGATATGGTTGAAACAGGTTATTGAATTGTATGTATTTTTCTCGTAACCGCTGCGCTTCTTGTTGCAAACGGTTCATCTGGGTCGTCTTCTTCATATTTGCAAGAGCTCCTAATCTATTGACTTCTTCTTTCATTGCTTTTGTGGGCTTCTCTATGTGCTGGATGCTCTACTGCAATTCCATTCTATCTGGGAGCTCATCTAGCTCTGACCATGTCTTCGTTACATCGGCTAGCAATGACTCTGCGTCATCTATGTGACTCTTCATCTATGTTGAAGTGAGTCTAAAGGTCTCTGCCCTTGCTTCCTTGTCTACCTAGGGTGTGCCTAGTGCTCGAGCCTCAAGCTCAACAATCTGCACTTTGTGGTCTTCCTCCATCTTAGTCACTATCTCTTCCAGAGCCTTTTCTCTTTCTACAACTCTTCTTACCTTCTGCGTTAGAGGTAAGGAAAACTCAATGTTACACTGGGGTAACTCCAATGCGATGCTCTGCAGGACCTAGCTAAGATCCTATTCTCTTTCTTCATATGTTCTTAACTCTTCTACCTTTGTATGAAGGCCTGCGGTGAGTTCTACATTCTTCTATTTTAGCTGGGTGTTCTGTTTATAAGTCGCAAGCTCTCTATCCCTGAGCTCTGCGGCTAGCTGCTGCTGGATCATTTGTAATTGATCAATGGGGAACTCTGCGAGATTAATCTAGACAGGTTGTCTAATCTGTATCTGTACATCAATCATTGAATCAGGGAATCAGATTCTCCCTGGCGGTATCAACACTATATTGATGTGATCCTTTACAAGGACTTCCTCGCGGGAAATCGATTGTTTTGAGCTTTCTCCTGCCGTCGCCCTGGCTGGCGGAATCTGCATCATGGCAGTCTTTTCAGTGAGTGCTTTAAATTCCAAAAGTTGCTTATCTACCATGCTTTGCATCTTGTCCTGCAATGTTTGCATCGCCTAAAATGAGTCTTTCATTTCCTCCTTCAATCTTGCTGCGATTTGATCATAGTCATTGTCTGTCAGTGCGGTCTCTAAAGTTGGCTTTGAGGCTTTTTCTTTTTTCTTCTTTGGTGCCTCAAGTGACACCTCTTCTGCATATTTCCTATTTTGTGCCGGTGGTGGCACTTCTGATGTATATTTTGTCTCGAACCCCGCTTTGTCTTTTCCTTTGTCCACTGGGTCTATCTGTGCAGATCCTAGTGGTAGTGATGTGGTATCTTCTAATGCTTTTTTCTACTCATCATCAAAGTATTTGATGACATCTTCTACATCCTGTGGTGTCATCCTGAACGATCCAGTAGCCCAGTTATCCGTTCTGAACCCTTTTGGCCTCAGAAAGATTGTATGCTTGTTCGCAAGAAAATCAAGCCGATTGTCATACATGTCAACAGTCTCTGTGTTGATCCACAGTGTCTCCTGGATGACTCGCTTCAGCAGCTTATAGTATTCATAGAATACTATCATATTGATCTTTTTCTTAGCTGGGCTATTGGTTTCCCATAAGTTTTCATAGCGCGCGCCTCTGTAGCCGCCGCTTCATGGCTGTAGAAACTGGGTATGGGGCGGCTCTTTCCACCCGATGAATGCACATAATATAAGCAACCATGAAAAATGGAAGGGGTGGTTTGCCTCGTCTTGTGCTATCAAACAATATTGGGTAAAAATATTTAGTAAAAATAAACACCAATTAAATTGTTCACCTTCTGCAACTTGTATGGCAAGGTGAATTACTGATCCTGTGACTTATTTTGGGTGAACCTTGGTTAACAGTCTTCCTGCAAGCAGACTGGCTATAAATCTGAGTGTATCGTCTGTTAAGCTTGTGAGGTCATAAGCCTGTCCTCCTCTCTGTAGCTTATACTTGGTAACTAGGGTTGCTGGTAGCTTAGTATCCTTGCTCTTACCTGATATATGTGTCTTAGGGTCCTTACCAGTCTTGGACAGCCCGGTGATGCGGTGTATCAGATCGACGTTTAGATCGACCTTGTTGCCTAGCCAGAGGTAACCTCCATGTACACAAGAAAGTAGCACGTGCACCACGGCATTAACCTCTGCACCTTGTCCAAAATGTGGTATTCTCAACAAATTGAGCAAGCCTGACCGCTCAAGAATATGGACATGTTCCATAGGAACAAATTCATCTGCACCGGTCCTCGGGTTCCTCTGAACCGTAAGATACCGATCTGGTCAAAATTGAGGATATGTCTTACTATATCCAAGGTTATAGTCTATAAATTTGAGATTAGGGGCATATCCTAATAGATCTCCATCTTCCTTTACACGAGAATCAATCGGCGGTAGGGGAACAGGAAAATTAGCACCCTTGGGAATGGTTACCTCTGGTGTGTCTTCAACTCGTGGCACAATGTATTCTATTTCCATATGAACTTCTTCCTCCTGCTCCGGGTTGGACTCTTCTACTATCTGAGCTTGACTCCTCGTCCTTGGTGGCTGTCTGACCTGTTGTGTACCTAATTTCACAACCTTGGGCGGCGGCGTCATAATGGACACAAGGCCACCACACTGGAATCTTTGCACAATGTATTCTAAAGGCTCCATCTCAGATAGAACCCACTCGGTGCAATACTCTGGACTGGCAATGGCTGTGAAATTAGGGAAAACTAGCACTCTGTAACTGAAGTATCTCTGCACAGGGAAAACTCTTACGAATTGCTCTAGAACTCTCAGAAATCGCAAAAGTAACCCTTCTGTGTGAATTATCGGTGTATTTATAACGAAAGCGATAATCTTTGAATCAACAGTCATCTAGGCTAGACCCATCATCGGTATTAATTGCATGGATAAGACAATACCCGTCGTTTCGATCCTCATTAATTGCTGAAAATATGATCAAATTTCCCTCGATACTTGTGTGCAGGCGCCAGTCTCGACCAAGATTTAGCAAATCTGGGAGAATCATTATACTGTTGCCAAATCTAGGGTAACGTATACCGGTCATATTTATATTAATTGATTGTCAGAAGGCGAAGTGACTGGCCCTCTATCCCTTTTCAAAATGGTCTACGTGGTATGGGGAACATCGCATCACTACAATTCCACACCGCATCGTTCTGAACCAACATGCTGGCATGAAACTTCGCAACATTCAAAAAAACTTGTGTAACATAACTTTTCTGATGTGATTCCTCATACTTGGATTTTTTTTTTTTTGAAACTCCACAAGCATCCTATGACTTGCGCAAAATAAACTTTCCTCATGCAATTCCTTATACTTAGAATACTTAGAACTTTTTACCTACCGGTGTAGACTAATTACCGGTGCGATGCCTCCTTTCAACTACACTGGACATCTGCACTACTTAAACTATCTGAGTTAGGCCTGGGAGGTGGAGTGGCTATCACTATAAAGCTTAATCCTACTGCCATTAATGAAGGTAGGAACAAGCTCCCCATTCATTTTAATAAGCTGAACGACACCTCCTTCTGTAACTTGCTGGATCTGATATGGCCCCAACCAATGCGTCTTGAATTTTCTTGATGCATCATTGAGTTTGCGCAAATCAACACAAATCCTGATGTCTCCTTTAGTTTTCTTTTCCTGCACAACCATGGGACTAACCCATTCACTCTCTTCTATGGGCTCAATGATGCCTGCTGCTATCATCTTATCAATTTCATCCTTAACTTTTTCTTTATAGAGAGGATTCAATCTGTATGGACGCTGCTTAACTAGCCTAGCATCCTCTTTCAATGGTATCCGCATTACTCCCAGATCTCCTACTATTCCCTTCATCTCTGTGAACTTAGTGGGAAATAAGTCCTGATGGTTGTGTAAAAGATCTGCGAAGTGTCCTACTGTTTCATCATCCCAATAGTCTCCAATAGAGGCAAACTTGGGTTCTGTTTCTGTGCCAATATTGATCTTTTTAATCTTGACGGGTTCTATGACAGCTGGAAACTCTAGCTTTAGTCCATCAACGTAGCGAGTCCCTTCTGACTCTGGAATGTTGATGCTGTGAGGATTCTCATCCTCATCATCTGGCTCTGCTACGAAGTTGTAGCACTCTACCGCATGTTCTAACTGGATAGCCCAATCAAACTGAGCAGACACTGATTGGGTACAGTCATCAAATATCTTTCTTTTTATAACACCTAGGGCTTGATCAATGCTTGGATACCAAGATTCAAAAGTGAAAGTGAGTAGAAATCTGTCTATCATAAGTGGCCATGTGATGGTTCCTCTGTGCAACTCAGTCTCAGTGTACCAATTCCTTGGTACTGTGTCTAAAGTGTGAATGAATAGGTGAACCCATTCATCCTCTGGAATGTCTAACCAAATCTGCTCACAAGTCTGAATATGTGACCTGGGGTCATTTTCTCCTGTATATTTCTGCTGTATAGGCTCCTTGTCATTAGAGAACCTGATCTCCATAAATCTCTTGAAATAATCCCATGATGTGATATTTTCTTTATGTGCATGCCACCATCTTGCAGGTGTGGCTTTTACTGCAAGGTCAATAGTTGTCATCCTCTGCTCCTGAGGAATTTTCTGCTCAAACTACTGTAAAAATTCATTGACATCCATTAAGCCATGAAACGACGGAATATCAATAATCTCTGGACCAATCCATTGCAGTGACTTAGTCATAAATGCACATCTATGCATTGAGACTTCGTAAAGTCTATTCTGCCAATTTTCTAAACCAACCTCCGAATCCGATGTGCATGAGCTGTCGCATTTCCAAATGATGTTAGTTTTTAATCATTTAAGCTAGCATTGTGATCTTAGTATCTTTTAACTAAGAGAATAACAAGCACAGTAATAAAACATAAGCACATCACAAGAGACAAGAGACACAGAGAGTTTTCCTCGGGGAAACCATAAAGGAGAAAACCCCGCAACTTCCTCAGAGATAGAATCAGCACCAAAATAGTAAAAGCCCCAAAACAGTAAGATGATCTCCACATAGTATCAGTCTCTCTCTCTCACATTGAGAGAGCTTCTCCTCTCACTCATGCACCCTCAATGAGTGAGTGTGAATGTTGCAAGTGAGATAAATAGAGAGGCTCACTCTCTATTTATATTCTTTCATTCACTTGAAGTACACTCCAACATGTCGGCCTTACTTAACAATTACCTACTAGAGCCAACATCTCTAGGAGTGTCTAATAACCCTAGTGCCCCACCAATTGGGGGGACTTTGCCTCCACTGACCAATAGGAGGGTAACACAAAGGTGGGGACTATTGCCCCAACTTACAATGACTCATCTATGGTCGACTTCACTAGGATAGTATAATAACCCAAGGGCCCCATAACTGTGGGGACTTTAACCCTTGACCAATAGGAGGGTTACCCACAATGACTTGACATGACTTTCTCATTATAGAAACTTCCCAGAATAAACATCGGGGTATGACATGACTCAAATACATTACAATACATCCCAGAATAAACATCGGGTTACAATAGATAAGAAATACAAGTGAATACATTCCGAAGTTACAATTACATCAACACTCCCTCTTAACTAGGAAGGTATTCTCTTGACACAATTTATCAACACATGTATTCTTCTCTATATCATCTAGGTCATCATCAGGTCTTCATCATCTTCAAAGTCATATTCATCTTCAAGTCATCTTCATCTGTAAGTCATCTTCATTTGGATCTGGATCATCACTTGATCTAGATCATCACTGAACATCGTAACTGGATCTGGATCATCACTTGATCTGGATCATCACTGGACATCATCATCGGATCTGGATCATCACTCGATCTGGATCATCACTAGACATCATCATCGGATCTGGATCATCACTGGGTATCGTCATTAGATCTGGATCTAGATCATCACTGGATCTGGATCATCACTGCTGGATCATCATCACTGGATCTCGATCATCACTCGATCTAGATCATCCCTGGTGCTATCTCATGATTCTTCTCATCACAGGAAGTTATACAGAGCTAGCCCTTTTTCATGCTAGTTGTAGGCATAGCCTCCATGTAGGTCTTTGCCCAGTACTTATATCTGACCTACTCGTTAGAAAGGTATGCCCAACACTCACATCTGATCATGTAATGAACTACAATCACATCAGAAAGGCCCAGCACTTAAATCTGAGTATGTGGGAACACATCCCTCAGTCACATCAGAAAGGCTTTGCACTTACATCTGAGCACATGGGAACACATCCCTCAGTTGCTCTAGAAGGGCTCCTGCACTTACATTTGAGCATGTGGGAACACATTCCTCAGTCACATCAGAAGGGCTCTTGCACTTACATCTGAGCACGTGGGAACACATCCCTCAGTCACTCTAGAAAGGCTCCTGCACCTACATCTGAGCACGTGTGAACACATACCTCAGTCGCTCCAAAAAGGCTCCTGCACTTACATCTGAGCATGTGGGAACACATCCCTCAGTCACATCAGAAAGGCTCCTACACTTACATCTGAGCACATGGGAACACATCCCTCAGTCGCTCTAGAAAGGCTCTGCACTTACATCTGAGCACGTGGGAACACATCCCTCAGTCTCTCCAGAAAGTCTCTGCACTTACATCCATCTAGGTGGGAACACATCCTACTCATAGTGATGGAAGGGCTTGCACTCACATCTGATCATGAGGGAACACATCCCAGCAATCATATAAGAATGGCCCCTAGTCCTCGACTGAGCTACCTGGTAATTGACCAGGTGCCTCCATTCTTAGAATGGCAGTTGCACTTATATCTGACCTGCTCATCGGAATGGCCAACACTCACATCTGACATGGAAGGAACTTAATCCTTTAGCCATGACAGAATGGTTCAACCCTTACATCTGATCAAGTGGGAACACATCCCTCTATCACATCAGAATGGCTACTCAGTCCTACACTGAGTGATTCTGGTAACTGACCAGGTGCCTCCATTCCTAGAATGGCAATTGCCCTTACATCTGTCCTACTCGATAGAATGGCCAGCACTCATATCTGACATGGAAGGAACCAATCCTCTCACCATGATAGAATGGCTCAGCCCTTACATATGACCATGGAAGGAACCAATCCTCTTACCATGTCAGAATGGCTATGGGTCTCATCACTTTCTCTTGGAGGAAACCTCAATCTGGAGAACACCAAGATTCTCCCTAAAGTACTCAAACTTCAGCCTAGCCAATGGCTTCGTCAATACATCAGCTATCTGTTCCTCCATCAAAACATACTGGAGCTTCACTGCTCTCCTCTGCACCATATCCCTGATATAGTGGTACTTGATCTTGATATGCTTCGAATTGTCATGGAACACTGGATTCTCTGACAACTTCATGCGACTCTGGTTGTCACAATGTATACAAGTAGCATCCAACTGAAGATCAAATATATCAGACAGTAGCTTCCACAGCCATACTGCCTCACAACTAGCTGAACAAGCTGCGACATACTCTGCTTCAGTTGTACTCAGTGCCACACAGGATTGCTTCTTACTAAACCAAGAGATCACACCTGATCCCATACTGAAGCAACATCCTGAAGTACTCTTCCTGTCAATGGCACTTCCTGCCCAATCTGAATCAACATAACCTTCCAGGTTAATCTTTTGATTCGCATTGTACTTGAGCCCATAATCAACTGTACCCCTTAGGTACCTCAGAATATGCTTTGCAGCAATCAAGTGAACATTTCTCGGATCTATCAAGAACTGGCTCAAGGTGTTCACAGCAAAGAAAATGTTTGGTCTCATGTTCGTCAGGTACATCAAGGACCCAATCATCTGACGATACATCATGGTATCAACCGACTCTGATGAAGCATCACTCAATAGCTTCAAGTTCGATGCCATCGGTGTGGTCATAGCCTTGCATTCCATCATCCCAAACCTCTTTAGCATCTCTACTACATACTTCCCTTGTCCAAGGAAGATTCCATCTGTACTCTGCCACACCTCCATACCTGTTACAAATAGATCATCTACATATAGTAGAAGCATCACTGGGTTGTCATCTTCAACCTTGTAGCAAAGGTTGGAATCTGCTTTACTCTTAGTAAAGCCTAGATTCATCAGTAATCTATTCATCTTATTGTACCATGTCAAACCTTAGATATTCTACAGTCACTCCCTCTGAAGTGGAGCATCATACTCCCTCTGTCTTCTGTACTCTATGCACTGAAACATTCTATACCGGAGTGACAAGTAGCTTCCTATGCTACTAATATTCTATGTGACCATCTAGTGTATAGACTTGCATCTTCAACCTTGTAGCAAAGGTTAAGATCTTCATCAAGCTCATCATGTATGTGTTATCCCATGGGTGTCTTCTGAACTCATACAAGGCCTTCTTTCATTTGCACACATGATTATGCATGTGGATTCACTTCCAGTGGCTACAAATATCTCTTCTTAGTCTAGGCCTTCTTTTTGTGAGAAGCCTCGTGATACAAATCTTTCTTTGTATCCCACGATGTTTCCATATACTGCATGATGGAGCTATGAACTTCCCTTCATGTATTGATACTGCATCCTAGACATCATTCTTCTTGAACTGGTCTTCTCTTTCTTCTTGGTGGCTGGAAGGTTCTGCATCAATGATGTCACTGCACTCGTCATATTATTCTTTGTCTTTGAACTGTCGTCACATGTTCTTCAGAACAAGTCTTCATTCTTCTTTGCTTGTAGGCGATTATGTATGCGATCTTTCCTACAAGTCAAATGAATTTATATGGTTAGAAACATTTCATAAGAAATATTCATACTGGCAATTTATTATGCATAAATATATGATCATGCAACTACTTTATCCAATACAACATTCAACCATAACTCACGGAAACTTTCTAGATTCCTTCCATCTCTACCAAGACAACATTGTGATTGTGCACTAATCCAATATGTCAACAAAGAGGTTTCATTCTAGATAAGTAGCAATGGAGAGTTGTATAGCACCATGAGCTACTTACCCATCACATGCATATTAGTAGTATACTGTCATTAATGCAAACATCCTATCATGCATAATACATCAACTGAATATAAACAAATGCATAACAAAACAATATCATGAAATGACAATTGAATACTTATCTTTATTTGATTCGTGGGTGTACTCCTTCTTGAGCCTTCAACTTCATCGTCTTCTTCATTCATGATAGCATCGTTTCTTATCCAAATGCTAAGGTGGATAAGAAGTTATTCAAGAGTTGAGATCTTCATATTCCTCATCACTTGAGGGATCTTCTTTGGATGGCGAGAGCTTGATCTTTAGTTTCTCCCATCTTCTCTTCTCTTCTTATGAGTTGAGCTTTTTCTTCTTCTCGAAGTCTGCTGAAAGTAATCACTTCGTTCTGGCACACATTCCTGGAATGAATGAATCCCATGATCCTGGGAGGCCATTCAAGGTGGCCATCACTACTTCTACATTCTTCACTTCTTCTTTTACCGCTTATAATTGTTCTTTGATTTGAGATACCCTTATGACTGCATGGTCTTTGCATTCTGGATCTTCACTTCCTTCAACTGGTTTCTTAAGGTCATATTCCAATCTATGTTCTTTCCTTCAAATAGCTTGGTCAAGGAATCAAACATCATTGGTGTCTTTATGGAAGACACTTGTAGTACAAGTTGATTCATGACTGAATCAGCAATGATCTTCTTGGCCTTGACCACGTTCTTCTTGTATAAGGCTTCTAGCCTCATCTCCCTCTGGAACTGGAACCTCTATACTCATGTAGGTGTCCAATCCATTTTCTTCAGAGAGATCAAATACTCTTATGCTTGGAAGTTGTGAACTTCACCAAGCTTATCATCAAGCTGATGTGATAGATCACTTTGAAATGAGAACCTCAAATGAAAATAGCAAAGGATTAGATCTTACCGATTTGAGGTGTTCATCTTGGTTCCGGAGCTGGCTGATCTAGGGTTTGTCACAGAAACCCTAATTTTCAAAGCTTGGAAACTTTTAGATATGATTGGATAAATATATAGATCTCTTCAAATGGAGCTGTCCAATGTACTCCTTTTCTGAAAACAGTGGAGGGAAGCTCCCGGAACACGAAGCCCTAATTTTCCAATTTCTTCTGCAGAAATTCCTGTTACTATTTCTATTATATCTCCAAAATTTCTACTCCTATATGTCTTAAATTTCTCAATACGGTAACCTCGCATGTTCCTGATCCAACACCACAGGTTTCATCAGAATTGGTTTCACCATTTGGGATTTATGATCATTTTCCCAAGGTTACCTGTTACAAGACTGTTCAAAACAGCGAAGTTGTACAGAATGCCACGTGTCACTGGTTGATCTCCTAAGTTTGATATTTGGACCAAAGAAATTAAAGTCTGTGCCCTTTATGGAACATCTTTATGAATTCCATTTGGACCTCTGTAGCCCAAGATATTGCAATTATCCCCAAGTGTCTTGTTTAGGGATGAATTCTAGAAGAGGCTAGAACCCTAACTTGGAGGGATCATATCTCCCAGAATATAGCGAATATGAGGCTGATTTTGGGACACAGTGTTCATTGGGATTTTAGCTTCATCCCCTGAAATTTACAGCTTTTGGGACTTTTCCAAACTTGTAATATATCGAATGTACCAAAACTTATCATTTTTAGTATTTAGGGTTTTTCCAGCTCAGGGTCAAACTAGGGTTTGACTTTCTCAGAGTTTCACCCAACCAAATTTCTTGATCCAGGACTCTAAACTTTGGTTTTGATGAGGAGAAAAATCCTATGCTGGTCTCACTCAAAAAATTCCTCTTCTATAGAAATCCCTAATTTCTGCATCGAAAACTGAAAATGCTTGGAATCGAATTCCGCTTCGACAGAAAGATGCGCCCTTCAATGGAGAGTCAGCCTAACATACTTTTGCTGATGGATTGTGGAGAGAGACCCAAAAATTAAGAAGCCCTAGCTTCAACAGCTGCACAATGTCTTCTTCTCAGTTTAGCTCTGATACCATGTTAGTTTTTCATCATTTAAGCTAGCATTATGATCTTAGGATCTTTTAACTGAGAGAATAACAAGCACAGCAATAAAACATAAGCACATCACAAGAGACAAGAGACACAGAGAGTTTTCCTCAGGGAAACCATAAAGGAGAAAACCCCGCAACTTCCTTAGAGATAGAATCAGCACCAAAACAGTAAGATGATATCCACACAGCAGCAATCGCTCTCTCTCACACTGAGAGAGCTTCTCCTCTCACTCATGCGCCCTCAATGAGTGAGTGTGAGTGTTGCAAGTGAGATAAATAGAGAGGCTCACTCTCTATTTATATTCTTTCATTCACTTGAAGTACACTCCAACATATCGGCCTTACTTAACAATTACTTACTAGAGCCGACATCTCTAGGAGTGTCTAATAACCCTAGTGCCCCACCACTTGTGGGGACTTTGCCTCCTCTGACCAATAGGAGGGTAACACAAAGGTGGGGACTATTGCCCCGACTTACAATGACTCACCTAGGGTCGAATTCACTAGGATAGTATAATAACCCAAGGGCCCCATAACCGTGGGGACTTTAACCCTTGACCAATAAGAGCGTTACCCACAATGACTTGACATGACTTTCTCATTATAGAAACTTCCTGGAATAAACATCGGGGTATGACATGACTCAAATACATTACAATACATCCTAGAATAAACATCGGGTTACAATAGATAAGAAATACAAGTGAATACATTCCAAAGTTACAATTACATCAAAAACTGATATTTCCTTCTGCGGTGGGGTTGATATAGTCACTCTAATTAGCAGTCATCTGATAAAGGCTTTCCATAGTGCGTACCTCTTCCTCTACGCGGATAGGTTAAATATATCTAGGACCCTGAAAAGGATCTAGTGGTGCGATGACCCGGATATGGCTATCCTCAAAGGTCATTTGTCTTCTCTTTAAATCGATAATGACCATGTTATCGATTGCCCAATCAATACCTAGTAACGCTGGATATGGTCTACGATCGCCAATGATTTATATGACTTCAAAGTCTGCAAAGCTGCAAACTCTGTCAATATCAACTGGTACCTACGGTAATCGACCCAGTGATGATACCCTCTACTAATTGGCTAGTCATAGATGGATAGGTGATCTTGCTAACTTAGGACTACCCATCTATTCCCATGTCTGCTTAGTCAGAACATTTACCTCTGATCCTAAATCTAGGATTACCTCATCCATTTCAAACTCTCCAACTTGCACTGTGAGTCTCATCTTTCGTCCTGTTCTGGTATGGCCCATAATATTATGAACAGCACGCTGCGTACTACTCTCGGAAGAAGACTGCTGACACTGGTCGATGATGTGCTGAAGCTCTCCGATAGCTTTCTCATTTCTAACAAGTTTCAAGCAACTCCACAGGAAGGATTGTACACTTCCTGTTGACTCCTCCTCTTCGCACCTTCCCGATGTGGTAGCATGCGATATCTGCACAGGCCTAATGCCACAAGGTGTTTGCTGCTATGCTACGCCCCTACAAGGCAATACCTACGATCCCGATAGTGTAGGCTCAGTAAATAAATTTTTAGCATGCTGAAACGTTTCTTTATTCTTTTGTAGGTCAAGTGGTGTTTATTTATTAGTAGCTTTACGCACCCACTCCAGACCTGTATTCTTCTCGGCATCCTACGATGTCGAACTAGTAGAAGCACCGCTGTGAGTCACAATATTGACTCTCAGTTCTAGTTCTTTTTGCTCAGCAGCAATAAGCTAAATGTTCTAGTGTACTGCTGGTTTAGGGTCCCTAATCTTGGCTAGAAAGATAGGACATTCTTTTATAATATGCTCATAGGACTTGCAATATTTACATGTCGTACTAGGGTTCTGACAATCCCTAGTGTAATGTCCTATAGCTCCATAGTTGTAACAATTAATGGGTCCATGGCCATGGCCAAATCCTTCTCCATGACCAAAGCCTCCACCTCGGCCTCATCCTCTGAATCCTCCACCATGGAAAAACTGAGCCGGTTCATGCTGTGGTCCTGCTGCTGGACCTGGTGTTTCTGACTGGACTCTATATAAGTCATGTTTTCTCTTTATCATAAGATCATAAGCTTGGAAATTATTATCGTCATGACCTACTAACTTACAAAAGTTATAGTATAAGTTCTTAGGGGTCTGTACATACTTCTGAAGTAAAGGGCATTCCTGTGGTCTATGTCTCCTGGTTCTGCAGAGTTCACACCACGGCCCTTGAATCTGTAATAAGGGGTTAGGAGGCCCACTTGCTAAATACTCTACAAATACTGGACAGTTATCTTTAGTATGGCCCTATCCTTTACACTTGGTACACCATAGTTCTTGTGCAACCTCTTTTCCTTTCTTAATCTCATGCAACTGTAATGTGAGATTGGCTAACTAGTTCTGTAAGATTTTCATTCCTGTGCTAGTCTCAGCTAGAGGTGAAGCCTCTAGTTTCATTGCCATATCCAACGCTTCATCCTACATACAGAGTCTCTGTTGCATTAATGGAAGTCTGATGTGAGGGAGCAGTGCTGCGATGAACCATTCCTTGTGCTGCTCCGGTGCAAACTCAAAGCTAACTTGGTCTATGAGAGCTTTAAATCTCTGATCAAAGTCCCATACAGACTCTATGGGTAACTATTTGATGTCTTTGAGCTCTATGATGCACTGTGACTCAGACTTAGGTTTCTTAAACTCTTTAATCATGGCGGTTCTGACCTATACTAGCGTTCTGGCTGGCACTGTCGTATACTTCATATACCATGTTAAAGCTCTGTCTCTAAGTGTAGTGGCGATCTGGACAAGTTTAATATTATCATCTTGGATCTATTTAATATTCCATATAGCTTCTCATAGGAACCAATGTTGTTCTGGGTCTTCTGCCCCTGTACCCTTAAAGGTAGGTAACTTCATATCATCCCCCATTCTGTTTCTACGTGGTGGATTCTGATTTGCTGGGTTACTACCACTTGGCAGTGTAGATGTAGGTGATGTAAAGGTAGTATGCACTGTGTGTGAATTACTAGACGTAGTTCCTATGGGATTATTCTGAGTCTCGGTTGCTTTCTGTGGGGTATAAGGGTGGTAAGGTATACCCCCTACTGTGTTTTCTCTATTATTTTGACTGTGTTCTCTAGTATTGTCTGAACTGTCTTCCAAGAAGGAAGATTTGAAATCTACTTTATATTTCTTACTGCTATGTGTACATCCAATTTCATCAAAATCACTCTCAAACTCTTGTGACATTACACTTATTTACTTATTCATCTGAGAATATATCCATTACTCCTTTTTCATGTAATAACATCTTAATGGACAAGTTTAAAGAGCTTAGGTACTTACCATGATAGCCTTTGAAGAAGTACCTCTCTGCTTCCCTGAAGCTCTTTCTTTGATCGACTGCAAACTCTGTAATGAAGCCTTCCAGCAAACTCACAAGCCAGAAGTCTATTACCTGCGAAGTGGGATTATCAATGCTTTTCACGGTCTGAATCAGCTCCGGTGTTTAGACAATGTTCCTTTTCTTCTTGAATATGTTCTTATCATTCAACTTGGATAACCAGTCATACAACTCGTTTGCATAGGTCGCAAAAAATATCTCATGCAGGTCAGTGAAGATATGTTTTTGTAACCAGTCCTCTGTACTCAGTCTAGGACTCTTGTTTTCTCTTTCAGCAAATGCTTTCTCTTGAGACTCAACCCAGTGGTTAAGTTCTTCTTTGGTAGGATGCCAACAGAACATTAGCTCTTCAATTTGTTCAAAACCGGCAATGGAACCATTTGTTGGTTCTCTAGGGTAGACCCAAGTTTACTGTGGTGTACCAACAAAACCCCTAGCTCACTGGCCATTTTGGCGACAGACCATAGAATGGCCTGAAGTCTCACCCGAAGTGATCCTAGATGGGGTGGCTGAAGACTCAAGTGTCCTCAACCGGGTTCTGTAGCATCCTATGTTTCTCTTGACTCTTTTCAGCCAATGAACCTCTCAGCGATGCGATGTTTCTCTCCTGCTAGCTGACTCTGCTATAGGACTGGCTCTATCACATCGCAGCTTCCAGGACGATGTGAAAACTCTCCCTTCAGCTTAACTCTTATCCTACGATATCTCACACCGTGGCTCCTCTGATAGTGCGATATCGCCCTTCTATGCTGCGATAGCTTCTATGGTCAGACTCAATATGACTCTCTTGCTCTCAAGACCCAAAGGCTTTCTTTCTGGGGATAATGGCTCAGTTAACCTTTCACAAGGGTGTTTCAATCTCTTCACCTCGGCTTCTTCAATCTATTATGCTTAACATCTATTGCGCTCAACTTGCTAAACTAAATATATAGAAATCCCTTAACACAGTAACTGTTAACTGTCACGAATAAAGCACTAGTAAACTCATACATAGAATACTTAACAGATTCAGCTCGCAAATAACCTCCTAAGCTACTGTAAGCTGACAGATAGCATACATACATTCATTAACTGTTAAGCAAAGTTCATGTAATGAATAACAGATAGCAAATAAGGAACATAATCACACGAACAGTCGCACAACACATGGATTTTACGTGGTTCACTTCCGGGGGGGGAAGCTACGTCCACAGGAACTAGTTTTTATATTATATCTTGAGAGAGTAAACACAGTTCCACTGCAACCTGTTATGTAGCTTGAGATCTTCTGGGAAACTCCTTGCACACAACTGGGAGCCCTTCTCTCTTAGATTTCTTCTCCTTCTATATTGCTTCTTCTTCTTACAATATATTCTTTCTCTCTCTCTCTCTCAATCCCTGCGGATTGTTACATTCATACTCAAAAAAAAACTAACTCTCTGCGAGCTTATAGACCAACTGATTAGCTATCTAGCTCAATGTTCTACTAGCTAACTCAACTGACCCACTAGCTAACCTTTCATTATACAAAATACATGCTTATATAGGTGGCTTGAAGGTCTCGCCCTGTTACAACACTGTGGTCCTTTCCCAACAGTAACCCAAAACCCTAACTTGTGACAGTCAGCCTATGTGTACTTTGAATTGTTGCTTTCCATTACACCGTAGCTTCCTGCAGTCTTCCATGCTTCCCAACGCTGATCGTGGGTATGTGTGCCACTTCCTCGGTCGCTCCGCTTCTGTTCTTCGTCTTCAATACCTCGGCCTGTTGCTCCTTTTCCTTTATGAGGGTAGTTGAGCCCTCCTGTCTTCACCGATGCCTTAAATGCAATGGTTGAGTTCTCTCTTCTCGACCGTTGCCTTAAGTGCAGTGGTTGAGCTCTCTCTTCTCGGCCGCTCAAGTACTGTTTCCTATGACTCTCTTATCCCGATATAGCATCTTTTCCTGTAGCTGCGGGGCCCTGCTCCAACACTAATCTTGATATTAGAAGGTGTGTAAGGGAAGATGAAATATTTCATATATTGAAAGCCTGTCACGATGAACCTTGTGGGGGACACTTTGCAGACAGAAGGATAGGACACAAAGCGCTGATGATGGGCTACTATTGGCCAACTCTTTTTCAGGGATGCTAAAAGGTATGTTTAGTCCTATGATAGTTGCCAAAGGATGGGCCATCCCAACAGATTAGATCAGATGCCTCTACAACCTCGAGCAGTACTTGAACCATTTGATAGATGGGCTCTAGATTTCGTTGGCCCTATTAGCCCTCATTCCAAACATAAAGCCTAGATTTTGGTCTGTACCGATTATATGACCAAGTGGGTAGAAGCTATAGCTTTGGCTAAGGCTAACGACCAGGCTGTGATTGATTTTCTATGCAGTGAAATCTTTACCCATTTTGGGGTTCCTAAGGAAGTAGTTACTGATGGGAGACCACAGTTTATGTCGCATCGATTTGAAGCCCTGCTACGGAAGTATCATGTTCAACATAGGGTAACTTCCCCTTACCATCCCCAAGCCAATGGCCAGGTGGAGAGCACTAATAAAGTTATTGAAGCCATCCTTACCAATACAGTTAAGAGCCATCGAAAAGATTGGACTGACAGGCTTCCGAAAGCACTGTGGGCATATCGCACCACTTGTCGTAACACCACAGGTTTCTCTCCTTATGATTTAGTGTATGGAAAAAGTTCCATCTTTCTGATTGAATTTGAAATCAAGACCCTGAAGACAACCACCAAAGTGAATCTGGATGTAACTGAAGCACATAAAAGAAGATTAAATCAACTGAACGAACTGGACGAGAATCGGTTAGCTGCAGTAGACCAGACTGTGTTAATTCAGCATCAGAGATCCAATTGGCATGAACGATTCATTAAAAAGAAGGTCTTATGTGAGGGAGACTGGGCATTACTATACAATTCCATATTCAAAAGAGATTTCAAAGGCAAATTACGCACAAGGTGGCTGGGCCCATACCTGGTAGACAGGGTATTTGATAATGGCACCGTCCGCCTGGTGACCATTAATGAAAACCACGTACCATTATTTGCTAATGCTCACATGCTGAGACTGTACCATAAGCCAATTTTAAAGGGTTCATTTATCTCTCAAATCACCGCCAACCCAGATTATCAGCTAGCACCAAGGCAGGAACTTCTCTCTGCCTCTATCAATTCTTAAGTGATCACTGTAAATTGTGCTTGAATTACTGTACATAAATAATTTCTATTTTTTTTTTCTATTTCATTATATTGTTTTTCTTTTGAATTTGATCTTCTTTGTTTGCTGTTGTTTTTTTAAGAATTGCAGGGAAGCGCCCAGGAATATGATCAGATTGGGCCTGTTGAATGGGAGTCATTTTTTGTGCCTTCCCGCGCTATATTTTCCTTTCCTTAAATAAATTTGTCGCGGCTGCGACACATTTTTCCCGGCAGCCGTGATCTTTTTTCGACGGCTGCGACACCTTTCCCAGCAGCCGTGATCTTTTTTCCGACGGCTGCGACATCTTTTCCGGCAGCCGTGATCCTTTTTCCAACGGTTGCGACATCTTTCCCGACAGCCGTGATCTTTTTTTCCGATGGCTATGACATCTTTCCCGGTAACTGTGATCCTTTTTCTCGACGGCTATGATATCTTTCCCGGCAGCCGTGATCTTTTCCTGATGGCTGGGACATCTTTCCCGGCAGCCGTGATCCTTTTTCCTGATGGCTGGGATATATTTCCCGGCAGCCGTGATCTTTTTCTGAGGGCTGCGACATCTTTCCCGGCAGCCGTGATCCTTTTTCCAGATGGCTGCGATATCTTTCCCGGAAGCCATGATATTTTTCCGATGGCTACGACATCTTTTCCGGCAGTTGTGATCCTTTCTCCAACGGCTGTGACACCTTTCCCCGCAACCGTGATCCTTTCTCCAATGGTCGCGACATCTTTCCTGGCAGCTGCAAATCTGCTATATCTGGCTGATGTTTCCAGCATTAAGGGCCGCATCTCTGTTTCAATTTCTTCATAACCTGTGGTGGTAACTCCTGTGTTATTGGGAGAATTGCTTTTTATGCCATTAAATCCTCTAGATATGGCTCCGATTCCTCCTCCTTGTGCCGGCAATCTGGTCCATAAGGTGACTTTTTTTTCATAATTCCGACCATTTGGACGCGATGGTTTGTGCTTCACTCATGGAAAGAATTATTGCAGTATCCTGGTTATAATGATTATAATTAATGACTGCGCACAAGTTCGGCTTCCGTAACGTCAGTAACCACACGTTCCATTCTTTTTCGAAGAATATCCAGCACGCAATCTCAAAGGTATGGCTTTGATTAATCACGTGATTAAGTATTGATATGATTTAACAATATCAGTCGTACCTCTATTTTTATGCCCATTATTGCCTGATTAACTCTTTCCCCGTGCGACGTAAAGAATAATAACCGCCACCTTCCCCAATTCAGAATGAAATTTCAAATAATATGGTGTGCTGAGACTTTCCAAATTTTCCTAACATCACCTCGCAGTGATCTGTGTATCTTCTGTGTCGTAACCTCCATTGTCAGAGTCTGTAATCTGTGGAACAACAAATTCAGTCTGAAGCCAGAACCATGGGGATTCCAGCTCGTTATGAACCTTCAAATACACAGGCGCTCAGGAGAAATGCTGCTGTCTTCACCATATTTCAAGCTGCCGGTTGGACGGAATTTTTTGAATGTCTGGACGGATTCAATCGTGAAGCAGCCTTACAATTTGCTATGAACCTTACAGAAACTTACTCAGAGGTTTGGGGGTTGTGCATAGAAGTTTCTGAGGCCATTATATCTAAGGTCACTGCCATCCCTCAGGTGGGAAGGGCTTGGTTTGGACATCGAGTCCCCACTACTACAACATTGCAAGACTTTTTAATAGAGGGGGAGCAGGTTCAAACGTCAAGGAGAGGGATAGCACTGCAGTCATTGACATAGCCATGGGACCAGGTTGCTGTCTTCCTCAATAAATATATCACTTGTGAAGATAGGTACCAAACCTTTTATAATTATTAACTGCCTTTACTATCTCATCTCCGCCATAGGATTCTGTTGAACATTCCATATTATCTACTTCATGACTTGCATCATATGGTGGGGTTTGTTCAATCTGCTAAGCATCCACTCGCCTCACTGACCCACCATGGCCTCATCAAATTAATTATCTTGAGAACCCTTGCTCAATATAATATAACCTGGGAGCAATTTACAGCCCGAGATCAGGAACCCGCTCCTTTTCCCGGTGTCCCAATAGAACAAGAATAGTCCCGTCCACAGCCGGGGGGACACGAACCACAATAGGAGGACCGAAGTCCCTCCAATGTAGTTGGGGTGGGAGATGAAACTGGATCAGAAGAAGATCAACCAGGGGCACAAACAAATCAATTGAGAGAGGATTTAGATAAAAACCCAGTGGAAGACCCAAATAACAGGGTAGCTCTGACAGCAGAAGGTGAAATTGGAGCAGCACTAAATGCTGCGACAATTGAACCCGAGGGTGACAGAGCCATAGAAATGGAAGGAAATATTGAGCCGGTGACCATTGAATCCTCACCTGAGTGGGGAGGAATTTTTATTGAGGAAGAATAGCCCGAGGAACAAGAAAATGCTAGAACTGGGGACATTCCTTCTACCTCATCTATGAATCCTGATATTCCAGCATCACAAAAGAAAAGGAAGAGATCAATTGATGAAATTAAGATAACCCCACCAATAATAAGGAAAAGAACCAGGTTGGTTGCAGTAGCAGAAGCAACAAGAAAAAGATGGGCAACCTTAAAGGCACAGACTGAGTTCCCTACTCTTGAACCCAGGCCAGTTGACGCTCCACAAGGGCCAGTCAAGGAGGAACCCCAAATTGAAGGACTTATGTTTGAGAATACGCTATTAAAAGAGGAAGTCCAAATACTTAGAAGGGAATTGGAAAATTGGAAAGAAACCTATAGGAAACAGGGTGAAAGGAAAATGCACACATTGGTGGAGGCCGCGGACCAATTGGAGGGATCAAATTCCACTGACCCTGGCAAGGAAGAAGAGAGAGTGGGGTGTCCCACCTGTGGGGAAATATTTAAGGAAGCAGGCCACAAGATTGTAATTCATGCTTGCACAACACAATAGTCTACACCTACAATAGAGGGAGCTGCAGAAAAAGAAGATGATGTCACACAAGAACCAACATCTTTGAATATTCTTGCTGAAGTTGCCACCAACTCCGGGACAGAGAAACCAAGGGATGAAATCATTCTTGATAGTGGGGACAAAGATTGTACTTTGACCCCGGAGTGCTCCCATGACACAAAAATTATAGAAGTGGAACCACAAAGGCAAGACAATGATGAGATTGAACAGGGTGCTGTCACACAAGAACCAGCATCCCTGAGTGTGCTTGTCCAAATAGCTGACCAAATGAAAGAAGAACTTGGGATTGAGGACACTCTGGAGTTTAATAAAGAACTCTGTATTACAACTCTAGAATGTTCCCATGACATAGAAATCATAGAAGAGGAAATGCAGCAGCAGGGAGATGAAGAAGTGAACCAGGATGTTGTCACACAAGAACCAACATCCTTGGAGGTTGCAGCAAGGACTCTTTAAATGAAACTAGAAGATAATATTGAAGTGGATATCATCCTGGATATGCATTGGAGTGAATATGAACAAGTCCAAATGCAATCCTTAGGCGATACTGAAATCCTTGAGGAGCAGCTGCACATTGAAGAAGACATTCAATATCAGTAGCAGAAGGACAAAGAAGACACTGTTAAACAAGAAGCAGTGTCTCTAGGAGTTATGGATGTGGTTGTTGAAGAAACTCCAGAGGAATTTGCTGTCACACAAGAACCAACAACTCTCAAAATAGATTCAGATGTGCAGGGTGCCCAATGGGGCACATCAAGCGACAAGGTGAGGACTGAGTCCCTTAGATATTTCATTGACCTGGAATCGAACAAAGAGGAACATCATAAAGAATAAATCCTGAACCTTACAACAGAAGTCTCAATTCTGAGAATGGAGGTGATCAAATGGAAGATCCAGGTGGAGGAATACCAGGGAGGGATGATTTCTCTTAGTGAGCATAGAAAAATTATCAGGGGATTGGAGGAGAATTGGGAAAAAGAACGTATGACCCAGAGAATTCGGGAAGAAGAGCTATAGAGCAACTTGAGAGAGCTGAAAAAGTTCCAATTCATGCAGAAGGAGAAAGAGCAGATGTATGCTCTCTCTCAAGAACTCCTGGGCACCAGGATGCCTTCTTCCTCTTACCCCATCTTCCTATTTGAACAATTTTTCTGGTTTAAGTTGAAAGCTGTGAAAGAAGGGAGGTCATTTGAGATAACGAACTCAGCAAAGTTTTTGGAGACATTTTTTGGAAGTAATTTTGAAGATCAAAATTTGCTGTGTGAACTCTACTTGCATGAGATGGCTTTCCCTTTGGACCGCCATTAAAATCCTGTCCCTTTTTTAGGGGATGTTCAGCTGAGGGATTTTGCTTCTTTTGTGAGCAATCATGCTCAGTGGGAAAGGTATTTTCAAACCTTTTCTCACAATGAATCTCACTCTAACTTGTGCATTCGAAGTGATCCTCAGAATCCTGGTATTCTTCTTGCTCGGTATAAGAGTTTGCTTTCATGTCCTATCCAGGCTCAACACATAATGAAACTTCAGGAGGAAGTGATTTCTACTTGCACCAACTATATTTCCATACACCAACAAGCAACATTGGAAGGGAGTAAGCACAGATGGTAGGTTGCCTCTCCTATACTCAGAAGCCGAGACCCATATTGTTACAGGAATTTTGAGCAGGCACTTTCTAGGGTTAAGGGCTATGCTGGATGTATCAGGGAATGTGGAGCTAATTGGTTGGGTTTAAAATTTAAATTCCCCCTAATTTGGTGGCCAGCAAAACCATATAGAGTGGACTTCTCACTAACTAAGGAAGAGGAACAGCAATGCTGGAAATATTGGATTGCTCACAGAGGGTTCTTAGAGAAAGAAGGGGTGCCTGAGTTCCCCTACAACTTCTCCTCTCTTCAGGAATAGAGCTCAGTACAAGACTCAGATTCTGAATAATGGAGGTTGTTGCATGAGAACATGCAATAGGATAGTTGGGGGGAGATGTTGAGCCTAGAAATGGCCTATTTTAACCACCTTTAATTACCTCTTCTTGCCCCATTTCACCCCATTCAACATACCAATTATACATGTTATCCCCACCCTACTCTTCAAACCACCAAGGTATGACTGGTCATTGCTTTATTTTATTAATACTTATGATTGTGATAATTAAGGCTGTGTATCTCTCGATGTGCCAACATATTATGGTTTATAAAGGTAGTTTGAGATAAGTGGACTGCAGAAAGATTGGGTTGAACAAGTCTCGAAAAGGATGGATATTCACTGCTCAAGTTGATCCTCAGCCATCCTATCATCACCCAAGGCATGCGATATCTCAGACAAAGCTATGACAAGGTAGCTACAACAGAATGCACCAGATCTGGAGATTCATAGTACATTGCTGCTTGGGTGTAGTTGTAATCAGAAAATATCACTACTCCTGGGGCAATTAATAGTTTTCCTATGCTTTCTATTTTCTTATCATGCCACGTTTGTAACATCTAGTGTCATTTAGGGTGCCTGAAGATCAAAGATATTCATGGCTGCCCCATAATAGGATCAGATGTTACGATTCACATGGTATAAATATGGAGAATTGTCTTGACCTAGGGGGTTGCTGAACATATAATTCATTCACTATATTAGCTGTGATGAGGGAATTTTGTAATGACTCTATCTTTTAATACAAGGAGTTACTTCTGATTTAAGAGTTTTTACGTTTGTTCAGCCAGCATCTCTGTGTGAAGGCTGGGCCCGCCTTCCATAGAGATTGCTGAGTTAGATTAGGAATTTTTAATTCAATTGTCGTGTGACGTTATTTTAATTCTATTTCTTCCATAAGTAGTTGTGGTAAGTGTGGATTTACAGTGTGTTGTGATTGCATTCCCTGGAGATTTGTAGTGGCGTAGTGTAACAGTCGACTGAGTAGGTAATCATCCTTTATGCAATTCGTGTGGTAACTGTAAATAGCTCTGTTCATCTTGAGGTCTTAGTTGTTGTTCCATGAATCTTTGCAACTTGTCTTCATTATTATGATTGCTGAATTTCATTCCTGCACTTCAGTATTCTAGAGTAGCTGAACTCAATCTTCTCATTTGAATCCCTAGATCAATATTCAAATTCCGCTTGTGGTTTTCTAGAATAATCAGATTGGATAGGTGAATTAATCATTCAGGGACATGAATAGGATTTCCTTTTATCTACAATTGTAATTTAGATATGATGTTTAACTTTCCATTTTTAGATCAAATCATAGCAGAAAGTAATTGTGATTGTAGTGCTAGGAGATAAATGGGATTACATAGAGTCTTTGGATGAGCATAGTTGAACAAAGGATAGTATTGTTCAATTTTAGTGACTTTGTGTTTAAGCATATACTGTGCATTTTATCCTTGAAATACAAGACTTTCTCGAGTTGACAATAAATATTGTACACTCTGTACGTTGGTAGTAATCTACTTTCATATTGGGTGCCCGACACAATACATCAATACTTTGACTCATGAATATATGTAACCTCATCATGGCTGTAGACCAATACAAGACAGATCCATGAGAGGAATAAACAACCATGGCTACTAGAATACAATGTAGATCCATGTGATAGAGGACTCAAACTTGAACATAGCTACCAGATATACAATGTAGATCTATGTCATATATACGCAAATTTGAGCATATCCACGACCATACAAATGTGGATCCATGTTGGTACTTCATACAATATACTCCATCGCAACCTGGGGAGCAAGCTATGAGCGCTTAACAAATACCCAAGGTCTTCATCTTGTATTCCAAAAAGTACTATTATATCCATGTTATTACAATGTTCTAAAGTCAAAAATGGTAGAAACCACTTGATTACCAGTCAATGATGTGAACCGTTAACAAGTGCGAGGGAGATCACCATTGATGTCAATGATTCCCAAGGTACCCTAGTACAATCTACTGAGTGTGAATAGATGTCTTGGTGTTGAACACCCAACAGAGTATTTCGATCAAAGGCCAATGATGTGAACCTTTGTCAATAGCAAGATAATTTGTCATTAAGGCATATAGATCTCAAGGTACTCAACTTGTTTCTAAGACTACTTCCTGGATGATGAGTTGATGTCGACAGGAATAGTCTCGTCGAAGGAGGGCCATGATGAATCCCACATCAACAACATGAAAATAGGAGAAAAGTTATAGAATATTATAGATAATGTAACCATAGGAATGAATCAAAGGACTGACACAAAGGCATTTTTAGCTGCAAGGGTAAACTTCTTTCTTCCTTTGAACATCAGACGACACGACAAAATACTTGGCAGCATGACTAGACCAGAGAGACACACAATGTGACAATGGACAATGCATTCTTTTTAAAGAATCAAAGGAGTGACATGACTCATGAAAGTGGATCAACTTTTAAGTCAGCTAAATACCTGTGGAAATTGAACCCAAGTGATAGAACAATTGTACTCACAAAATTGCTAATCAAACATGCAAATTTACACACAAAGGAGACTGAAATTGGAGCATAACACTAATATGTATTGAATAAGTGTACAATATCCAGCCTTATGAATTCATAGGATGCTGCAATATATAATTACATGATATATTCGAATGCATAAGGATTCCATTCGAAATAGTAAAAAAGTAGGCTTACTAAATCTAGTCAAATCCCCCATAAGTGCATAAAGCAGTTTCCAAATCTACCTAGAGGCTCATGAATTGCAAAAGTCAAGTAGGCAAGATAATAAGTGATGGAAAGAAAACTCATACATGCTTTTATTAGGAGAAAATAATGGAGGATTATGAGGGGAAAAAAAGTTCAACTAAACCTAGTCTTACTTTCCCTTTTGCCATAAATCTCAATAAAGCATGCAACTTAGCAGAAAAAGCAAATATTCTCTAGGGAGGATCTAGAATAAATAAGAACTGATAAATATGGTTTCTAGGAGGTTTCCCAAGTGCTCCATGACTTAGTTTTAGTAAGTTTTACTTCTATGGCATGTGGAAGACAACTTGCATAGAGTGGAATATTGGAATTAGGCAAATAAGAAAAAAATGGATTAATTAATGTCTAAGGTAGGTAACTATGGGTTGATTATTCTAACACCCCCCCTTAAGCCTGAATTTATGAGTAAATATCATAAAAATATAGATCCTAGAAACAATGCTTAGTCACCCTTTACATAATGCATGTCCATTTAACCAAGGAAAGAGGCAAAAACCCAGTGGGAAAATCCTCCCTTAAACATGGACAGTAAAACAAAATTTGAAAAATCTTGTCATCAATCATGCTTCATAGTATGATCAGCCATCCCCAGTAGTGATTTGAGATTCCTGAATGTATTCTCACAAAAAAAAATGGTGAATATGTCTGCTACTTGTTCTGAAGATGCACAGAATAGTAGGTGAATGGTGCCATCATGCACAAGCTGTTTGATGTAGTGCATATGGATCTCAATGTGTTTGGTTGTCTGTATATGAATTGGATAATTGAAGATTCGAATGGTACTCTGACTATCACAATAGATAATAGTTGAAAACTCTTATTCGGAGCCACACTCACCAAGTATCCCCTACAACCATAAACATTGAGTTGTTGCATTTACAACTCCTCTGCACTCTGCTTCTGTAGATGAGAGTGCTATGGCATTATGTTTCTTGCTTGACCAGCTGATTGGTCCTTTAGCAAGAATGAGCACATATCCTGATGTTGACTTTGTATCTATGTTGTCACCTACCCAATCACTATTAGTAAACCCAATCAAATCAAGATCAGATTTAGCTTTGTAGAAGATCCCATGAGTTCTTGTTCCCTGAACAAAGTTAAGGATCCTTTTGGCTGCTCTCCAATGGATCTCATGAGGCTGATCCATTTATCTTGAAGCCACACTTACTGCATAAGAAATATCATGTCGAGTGTTTGTAAGTTACAACAAACACCCAATCAATAGCCTATATAGTGTATTATTTACCATAGGAGAAGAACCTGCTTCTTCAAGCTTAACTCCTGAAAGGAAGGGAGTCTTGCTTGGATTGCAATATTTCATGTTGAACTTGTTCAACAAATATAAATCATACTTGTACTGATGTACTTTTATTCCATGTTGATATTGAGCAATTTTGAGACCCAATAATTGGCTCAACAACCCCAAATCAGTCATAGAAAATGCATGATTCATTGCATCCTTCAAGGAGGCAATTTCTTTCTTTGAACTTCCTATAATCAAAAGGTCATCCACATAAAATAAAATAATCATCAAATAACCATGAATCAGCTTCAAATAAACATTAGTATCAGACTTGCATCGAACAAAACTCAATGACAGCAGAAAGCCATCAATCTTGGCATACCAAGCCCTGGGGACTTGCTTAAGCCCATACAATGATTTCTTTAACCTGCACACAAAAGATGGATTAGACACAAACCCTTGAGGATTATGCATTTAAATCTCTTCAATAATACCTCCATTCAGGAAAGCACACTTCACATCCATGTGATGTACCTCCCACTGCTTCGAAGTTGCAATGGCTAAGGCTAGCCTGATGGAGTCCATCTTTGCCACTGGTGAAAAGGTTTCATTGTAGTCAATACCATGTACCTATGAGTATCCCTTGGCTACCAATATTATCTTATATTTCAAAGGTTAACCATCAGAAAAAAACTTGGTTTTGAAAACCCACTTACATTGAACTAGATTCTTCCCTGGGGGAAGATCAACCAGTTCCCAAGTGTTGTTCTTTTGTAGTGAGCTGAATTCTTCTTTCATGGTTGTTTTCCATATTGTATCATGTGATGAATATTCATATGTTTGTGGTTCTGATTCAATAATTAGACAGCACTTCTCTGCAAACAAAGGGTCTTTCATACACAGGGCACTCTCAAACTGAGATCTAGTCCTCCTAGGATCACTAGGATTTTCAGCTAGTTCCCCAGCTACATGAATGGTATTTGCTGCCAATTTTGGTCTTGTAGGACTATCAGGATTTGAAATTAAATCATCATTATCAAAAATATCAGAATCATCAAACTCATTTGTCTCTTCACTTACATTCAATGGTTCTGGTGGTGAAGAAGACTCTCCAACTTCAACTGCTGCTAAAGGCTCTTCTTGGAACTAAACACTCCTTTCAATGAAGGATTTGTTTGTTCTCAAGTTTATCAGATTGTACCCTTTTGAATATTTAGAATACCCAAAAAATAGGCACTCTTGCCTTTGGGGCTGCAAATCCTTTCTCTTTTCAGTTGGAATTCTAGCCCAAGCCTTTGAGCCAAAAATCCTGAAATGGGTCACATCTGGCTTGTGCCCACTCCATGATTCGAAAGGAGTCATAACATCAAGTTGTTTATGAGGAAACCTATTCTTGATATAGGATGCACAGTTTATAGCCTTGGCCCAAAACATTCATGGCAAATTCTTAGCATCCATCATACAGGTTTCCATCTCCTTCAGTGATCTGTTCTTTCTCTCAACAACACCATTTTGTTGTGGTGTGTAAGGGATTGAATGCTGCATCCGAATACCTACATCTTCACAATTTTAAATGAACTTAGACTTGACATACTAACCACCATTGTCATATCCAAGGATCTTGAGTCTCCTCCTAGACTGGTTTTCAACCAAAGCCTTAAAGACTTTGAAGAGGCCAAAAACTTCAGACTTATGCTTCAGGAAATAAACCCAACAATACCTAGAAAAGTCATCTATGAAGGTCAATGCATATTTGGATTGACTCATTGACATATGAGGAAATGGACCAAAAACATTACTGTGGATCAACTCAAGAGGTGTAGAGGTTCTCTCATGATTAGCTCTCTCAAATTTATGCTCTGGGTGTTTTCCTAGGATACAACCTTGACAGACTCCCTTGGAAAACTTAATCATGCGTAACCTTATGACCATTTATTTTTCACTTAGATCAGAAAGATACTTATAGTTAATATGGCCAAATATTTCATGCCAAATCTTGCTTGCCTCATTAACATGAATCAGAAGAGCAGAGGGGTTTGAGTAGGGTAGAAAATGTGAAAACATGTATACCTTCAAAGTGTGATCTACAACTCCTTTTGGAATGACTTTACCGCTCGAGATCTCTGTGATCTCAACATCATCAGGGGAGAATATGACCTTCTTTGGAGACCCTGTGTGAGTCATCTGATACACTGACAAGAGGTTAGAGGCAAGACATGGAACATACAATACATTACTGAACTTATCATGGTCAAGATCAATCCTTCCTTTCCCAAAACTGTCAGTGAGAGAGTCATCTCCCAGCACTATTGGTGGACCTTTCGACATGTCAAGAGAGGATAATGCCTCCTTGGTCAAAACAATATGTCTTAAAGCTCCAGAGTCTATGATGAAACTAGGTGAGCTTGATGTGCCAACAACCAATGCATGTACTCTCTCTTTGTCCTCTGAATTTGATCCTCCTTCCCTCTTCTTTGAGCAATTAGGAAGGGAGATGTTATTCTTCTCTAGGAGCTGGGTCAACATGTCAATTTTCTTCTTCATGTAGGAGCTTTTAGGATGATAGCCCTTACTGCAGTATGTGCACTTGCTCATTTCTGCTTTGTTTTTCTTCCCTTGGAAGTTCTTCTTGGAGCTTTGGGGCTCCTCTTGAGACTTGTTCTTGTCTCTCTTTTGCTCAGGTGGCTTCTTAGATTTCTTCTTGCCTTTTAAATCCACCCTTGAATCTCCAACAACCAAAGCTTGGTCTTTGGAATGTTTGATGGTTCCCATCATCACCAATTTATCTTGTTCTTGTGTGAGGGATTCCATGAACTTTGCAAGCTTAGACATCTTCTAGGCTCGACCTATCAACTTGGTGGCATGGAAGTTTGAAACAAACATAGAATAGTAAGGGCCAAGCTTCGAGAGTATGGAAAAAACTAGTTGATCCTCCTTTTCAATTCCACATTGTTTTAGCTGCAAAACAAGGGCTTTAAACTTGGAAAAGTAGAGTTGCAGGGATTCGAAGCTGTTGGGACTCAAAGAGATCAATTCATTCTCGATTTGATGTCCTCTCATCTCATCTGTCTTACCAAAAATATCTACAAGAATCTCCTACACTTCATTAGGTGATGTCAATCCATCAAGATGGAAGAGAAGGTCTCTGGATATGCTCATACACAAGAGACCATAGGCCTCATTCCTCCTGTTGTGCCATTTAATTTTCTCTGCATTTGCATTGGGATCTGCCTCAATTTCCATAGTCACCCTATAGATACCTTTCTCTCTCAACAGTATCTCCATCTCTTCTTTCCATTCAAATAAATTAAATGGAGTCAAGATGATATTCTAAGATTGATCCATAGCTCAAAAACTGTCCCTTCAGTCAGCAGAATAGCTCCTAGTCAAGACGTCGAACCTACAATAGCAATATGGAAGGAGAGAAATTGATCTACAAAGGCTCTAATACCATGTGGAAATTTAACACAAGTGATAGAACAATTGCACTCACAAAATTGCTAATCAAACATGCAAATTTACACACAAAGGAGACTGAAATTGGAGCATAACACTAATCTGTATTGAATAAGTGTACAATAGCCAACCTTATGAAGTCATAGGATGTTGTAATATATAATTACATGAGAGATTCAAATTCATAAGGATTCCATTCGAAATAATCAAAAAGTAGGCTTACTAAATCTAGTCAAATCCCCAATAGGTGCATAAAGCAGTTTCCAAATCTACCTAGAGGCTCACGAATTGGCAAATTCAAGTAGGCAAGATAATAAGTGATGGAAAGACAAATGATACATGCTTTGATGAGGAGAAAATAATGGAGGATGATGAGGGAAAAAAACAAGTCAACTACACCTAGTCTTACTTTCCCTTTTGCCATAAATCTCAATAAAGCAAGCAACTTAGCAGAAAAAGCAGATATGCGCTAGGGAGGATCTGGAATAAAGCAAAATTTCTAAATATGGTTTCTAGGAGGTTTCCCAAGTGCTCCATGAATAAGTTTTAGCAAGTTTGACTTCTATGGCATGTGGAAGACAACTTGAATAGAGTGGAATATTGGAAACTAGGCAAATAAGACAAAATGGATTAATTAATGTCTAAGCTAGGTAACTATGGGTTGATTATTCTAACAATACCCAATTGAATGAATGATATGTAGACAAGTGCCATGTTCAAAGGTGACAAATAGCTACCATTGGATTTGCAAGATGGTTTCCTTCCCTTAATTCCCCCATCATGATTGATGAGTGCCTCTTTTTATTTTTACGAGTTCAAAGAGGGTAACAAGCACTCGTTTAAGCTCATCCAAAGACAATTCCATTCCCATATATTTCATGAACTTGAGAAAGGAGGGGTTTAATCCCAAAAAAGGGTCTCTCATTGTTTAGTTTAACGAGTCCAATGAAATCAAACTCAGCATCGCTCATATTTAGAGAGTTTGAACGAAGACAAAAGAAAACTCCAAAGGGTTCTTTTTCGTAAAATAGTCTATCCGAACCAAAAAAGAGATAACCTACCGTCGGAGAGACGAATCTTCAAATACTTTTACAAGTATGAAGAAGACAAGTACTCAACAATCTTTTCATATTTAGTGAGTCCAAAAATAGCTTAAAGGAGACTCCATTAGGTCTCTTTTTAACGATGAACAATTTTATGAGCCTAAAAAGAATAAAAAAAAAGTCTCAGAACTTTGACGCTGAGTTCTGAGAGTGTGACCAAAGTATCGAAACAAACGCTCGAGGACTTTTTCCATTTTGAAGAAGTATGAAAAATTCAAAAACAAACTTCCCATAGATTTTTATTGTTTTCATTTCTACCCCTATAAAACTCAATAGCAACGTTAATTTCTCGAAAAATGACTTTAAATGAGTCATATGGATGGATTTTATAACGAAAATGATTTTAAAATGTTAAGATGACATTAAAAAAACCCTAAAAATAGCTATAAAATTCATTTTAAATAGTAAAAATCAAAACATTTTACTATTTACCATTTGTCAAGAGCGTTTTGGAGCAACTTTGAACCAGATCATCAACTGTTGATTCCGGGAGATCCGACCATCCGAATTGAGCACCGTCAGAGCCAGGTAAAAGACAAAACCATAACCTTTCACTTTTAAGCAGTTATTTTTTATTTTAGGAGGGTTTTTGGCCATTTTAGGCAGGCCCTAAACTAAAAATGTGGGCACCGCTCCTGCCCCTTACGGGATAGGTAGTGCACCATGAGAACCGTGCTCATTACATTGCGCTCAAACGGTGCCACTGCTCTGTGCAAAACAGAGCTCATGCAGTGTCAGTTGTAAGTTGGGAAAAATGTGTGGATAGGAAAAAACACAAGCTTTTAATTCATTTTGATGATTGGATATGTTTTTAACTGTCCATTAATGGTTTTTGGTAGGTTTTTGGTAGGTTTTATGCAGGTGATATGCAAGGAATGACAGCATGATGATGATGATTCCCTTGCTGAAAGAAATGTGGGATGTATAGCTGTATTAAGGAACTCTGGCCTCCTCAAGTTATTCTGCACAACTAGTATGGTGTCTCATGAGATATTGCTAGAGTATATACTCCATATGTGGACCCCAGAACAAAAATACTTCAAGGTGGGGGCACATGTGTTGACCATTGATATAGAATAAATCTACTTCTTGACTGGATTGTCGAGACGAGGCACCTCGATTTCATTGACTGGTTCCCATGGAGGGGACGTGACTACTCAGGATTTTATTGACCGCCACTGCCTTCCCAATACTAGAACTTCAGGGAAGAATATTCCCATTAAGGCAGTAGTGGATGTTCCTCTTCACACTCTTCTTTTCACCATGCAGAGGCTGGATGGGATCCAAGGGCCTCATCAGGCTTCTAGGGCACACATGTTGTATGCAATAGAGGCTATGGCACCTATAGTTTTCAACTGGGCGGAGGCATTATTACCGGTCTTTAAAGACCAGCTGACCAAGTGTCAGTAGGGAGAACTAAAACAATTTGCCTATGGTTCTATCTTAGCCTGTTTCTTTTTTGATTGGGTCCCTCATCTGAGGCCCCAAGTGGTTTTTACTGAGATGAGGGCGAGAGACCCTCATATGCTAAGGTGGGTCAGGATCATGGCCCATACAGGAGTAGACAGAGGGAAGGTGAAGTTCGAGGCTCCATTCTTCCAATGGCTTAGTTACCAGATCCTCATGGTTGAGGATTATGCTTATGTAGGCACTGATTTCAGGGGTGACCCTGACCTACCACTTCCACCTGGTGGGAAGTGGGAAGACATGGGTAAGAAACAAAACCCTAAGATAGATATTTTTATTTTTTTTTCTTTTAATGTTTTTTATTTTATTTTTTATGTATAGTAATGAGACCTGAAATTTTCATGCAGATGTTGGAGATGCACAACCTAGGGGATCATCCCCATTGGCCCATAGATGAGTGGGAGTTCAATTTGTTCAACAAGGCGATGACGCTATGGGAGAGCTATAGGAGAACCTAGAGAGGTTAACTTTGGACATACCCGATGCATCCATTGATGATCTCCCGATGCGCTATTAGAGGCACACAACAGGAGTGCCAGGCCGCTTCAGCCGTCTGCTACGTAGAGTAGTGCGGGTTGTTATGTGCTACCATGAGAATCACTAGTTCTTACATAATGTATCAATGAAAGCAGCCATAGATTCATATTTTTTGTATGATTTTGTGCTTCCTGAAATCCAGAGTACTTTGGATGAGGTATTGTGACCTATTTTTGTAAAAACACTTTTATATATATATATATATATATACATACCTTTGCCTCCAATGTTTATGATTCAAATGGGAAATGTATTTACATGATTTTTTACATGTCCTTAATATTTATTTACAATGTTATGACCCATGTTTAACTTTCATGCTATGAATGAGCAATATACCATTCTAGGATATAATTTTCCAATGAATCAGCAACTGCATTGTCTGCCCTAGGGATATTCCTATAAGTAATAACTTTAGATGACCTTTCTAATAAACATATCCTCTGATAGAGGTAGAGTAGTATAGGGTTTCTGATGGTGTAAACCTGGTTTAAATGACAAACCACCAATTGTGAGTCCATGAACACTACCAAGTCACGAATGTCCTGAGATGTAGCCTCAGTCAAAAGACCTATAATTGCTTCATACTTGGAGATATTTTTGGTAGCAGGACCAATACAAACTACTCCTAGACTCACTAGATCGTGTGTAGGGGAATACAAAACCCAAGCAGCTAAAGCAAGGTTCAGGGTATGGCGGCAAGCACCATCGAAGAAGCCATAAAAATCCATCTGATATGCATAACCAAAACATGGTATAAACAGTCTAGACATAAACTCAAAACCATATTGAAAGTACCAAAAAACACTCAAAAGTCAAATAATGTACATATATACAAGGTACCATACATGAATGATCTATTCATAGTACCTCTTCATGTACAACCCATTGTGAGGTTGCTTGAAGGGGACTCCATCATAATCCACGATCTTGTAGGACCCTTTCTCTAAAACTTTGGAAATGATAAAAGGACCATACCACATTGATTCAAAGTTCCCTTTTGCTAGATTATCATGTCTCTGATCATAAGTCATGACTAGGTCACCTTAATTAAACACATGAGGTTCAATATATTTATCTTATTGCACCTTGACACATTTATTCTGTGCCTCATTAGCCAAGGAAACATCTCGTCTAGTTTCGTCAAGGTTGGTTAAATATAAAAACCTTTCTTCCTCGGTAGAAGTATTAGGGATAAGTTCAACAACAAATTTCAAAGATGGAATCTGACACTGAATAGGTAGGACATATTCTAGTCCGTATACTAATTGAAAGGGTGTAAAACCAGTTGTTATTTTCAATGAAGTTCTATAAGCCCAAAGAGCCGAAAAGAGAACCTGCTGCCAGTTGGATTTGTGATCTCCAACCATCTAACGTAGCATAGTTTTTAAAACTTTGTTAATGGCCTCGACTAGACCATTAGCTTACGGATAATAGAGAGTTGATTTTTCATGGTGAAAACCTAACTTAGCACTTTACTCTACCATCATCTGATTCCGAAAATGTGATCGGTGATTAGTGACAATAGTCTGAGGAACTCCAAACCTAGCCATTACATGCTTAAAAAGGAAGAGGGTGGCATTCTTACTATCCTTTGCATATGTAGGCACAACCTCAACCAACTTAGTGAAATAATCCATGGCTATTATGATGTAACCATGCCCCTCGGCTGAGGTAGGCTTATAATGCATGAAATCTATCCCCCATTTGGCAAAAGGGACAACGACAATGATGTGGTGTAATGGAGCAGGGTGGGTGCACTTTTTTGAGTAAAACTGTTGGCAGGGTGGGAATTTCTTAACAACCTCATGACAATATTTAAAAATAGGAGGCCAGAAATAGCCAACGCACAGGATTTTCTAAGCTATAGCCATCCTAGAAAGATGACTACCACATGCCCTAGATTGGCAGTCATTAAGAACTTGTTCAGTCTCAGTATGGGTGAGGCATCATCGAAGAATGGTATTTATACCATGTCTATACAATGTATCATTGAGGATAAGATAGTACTTTGCGTGGTGATAAATCTGACGACGATCCTCATGAGATATAGTAGGTTGAAAACACTGTGTCTAGAGATAAATGATTAAATATCCATACCATGGATCAGTTGTGATTATTAGGAACAAAAATTCATCTGGGAATGAATCACTGGGCTCAGAATCCGTTAAAGCATAGGGAAGATCACACATCACCTTGAAAAAAACTAATGACTTCTTTGAAGTAGCTTTGGAAAATTCAAAATCAAACTCCTGTAGGATAACAATCCATTAGAAGTATTTTCCCCCTAGTACCTGACGATTTGAGATGTAGTACATAGGGTTTTGGTCAACAAGTACAGTAGTGGTGTAAAGCAGGATGTAGTGATGAAATTTTTGGAAATTAATGACAGTAGCCAATGCTATCTTCTCCACACACAAGTATCGATTTTTAGAATCAAGAATATTCTTATTGGCGTAATAAATCACATGTTCTAGGCCGTTCTGGTCCTCTTGAGCTAAAACCATTCCGATAGTAGTAGTAGAGGCTGCAACATACAACAGAAAATTCTTCGAGTAATTCGGGGGGTGTATGACGGGTGAATCAATCAGAGCATGTTTAAGATTATTGAAGGCTCGTTGGGCCTATTCATCCCATAAGAATGGAGTGTCCTTCTTAAGGAGATGCATATAACCATGCATTTTCTCAGTGAAGTTACAAACAAAACGACGAAGAAAGTTTTCCTTCCCTTGAAAACTTTGGAGTTCAAATAGGTTAGTTGGGGCAGGTAAATCAAGTATTGCAGCAATATTTAAGGGATCAATCTAAATACCATCCTTGGATACTACGAAGCCTAAGAGATGTCCTATCTCAATACAAAAAATACATTTGTGTGGGTTCAGTCGTATTTTGTAAGGCCGACATCTCAGGAAAATGTCTCTAAGATGTCGAGGATGATCTTCTCGTAGCTTTGAATGCATAGGGAGATCATCGAGGTAAGTCTCCACAATGTTCTTAATGTCATGAAATGCATAGGACATGGCACGCTGGAATGTGGCCCCAACGTTCTTAAGGACAAAAGGTAAATTCCTGTAGGCAAAGGTTCCCCACGGGAATATAAATGCCATCTTATGCTGATTGGCGAGCAATATCTCAATCTGATTGTAGCCGAAAAATCCATCCATAAATCAGAAGATGACACTCCCAGCATAGTTATCGATAATCTGATCAATGTGTGGAGTCGGAAAGTTGTCCTTGGGACAAGATTTATTCAAATATCAGAAATCGATACAGACTAGAATAGTTTCCTGCTTCTTGTTCACAGGAAGGATATTCAATACCCATTTTGTCAGGGGTACAAGATAGATGAATCCTGCCTTCAGAAGGTTTTTGATTTCGGCTTTGATAGCCGGAGCCTTTCGCTGATGGACTTGTCTCAATTTCTTCCTAACCAGTCTGACTATAGGATAGGTTTTGATTTCATGGACTACAATGGATGAATCTATCCTAGGAATTTCTTCATAGGACCAGGCAAAAATATCTCAAAATTCTTTAAAAAGTACTTTATACTCTTCAATTTCATCTATTGAATAGTTTTTCCCTATGTGAACATGTTCAATAGTTCCAGACTTGACTGATATGTTGATTGGAACTATTTTGGTAATGTTGCATAAATTGCCTTCAGACTCAGAATCTTGCAACAAGACATGTGTTTGTTGATTGTCGACAATATCAGCACCCAAGAGAGATACAAAATCATTATTTACCAAACTGGTATTGGGGAGGAACGGATATCTGTGATGGTGATCCTCCCATATGGATGTACTTGTATTCATACTCTATAATAGACTCATCCAATGGAAAATTATGGGATAGATAATCCAGAGTGGGAAGCGAAGGTTCTAACCAATAGGGTAGGTGGTAAGGATCAGAAGCCACCAGATGAAGATCATATGTAGGAACATCGAAAAAAAATTGGATGGCATCATAAACTACTTCATGCGGGCTGAGGGAGGATGTCTCAACAACTTGTTTACCCTTAGGATCATAATTAAATGAAGATATTATATTGGTTGATTATGTTTCTATGCTATAAGGGGTTGAAAAAAACACGCCCATGAGGGTGGAGCCTTTCAACATCCCTACCCTAATCGACTAGTAAGGAGGAGGGGACTAACCTAGGAAAGGGATAGTATTCATTGTAGGAGTGGTAACATCCGGTGTATAGAAATCAAGTTGATCAATTGTTACAATTTTTTCCAAATGCAGAAATTGGAGGGTTCTAAATACCGTCGAAGCAACAGCGGTCATAGTATAAAACCAGTTTCTTCCTAAGAGAAGATTATAGTCTAACGGAGAATCCACTAATTCCACTTGAATGGAAACAATTCCCCCCCCCCCCAGCTCAACTGAAAGGGATGGCATGAGACCGTAGGGATGGAAACCTCTTCCATCANAACTGAAAGGGATGGCATGAGACCGTAGGGATGGAAACCTCTTCCATCAAAGGATTTTAGTGTTGTCAGTGATTTTACAAGCTTGGGAGAGCCACTGGCTTTCCAATAGGACAAAGACAAAACAGAGGTTGAAGCACCTTCATCTAGAATAGTCCTAAAGACCTTTTTCCCAACTACTCTAGTTATGAATTGAAAATCAAGTTGGTGAGGTAATATAGGTTTAAGGTTTTCTGGATTAAAATGAATCAGATTTGTCTCGCTTAGGTCTGTGGCTCCCAAAGAGGTTAATAAGTTTTTGTATTGTGTGGGACAACTTTGGAGCACTTCTAAGGTAGACATTGCACATGGTGCCTGAGATAGGTATTCTACAACATTATATAACTGTGCAGCTCAAGAATTAGGGTTAAAAACAACCTTCCTAAGAGTACTCTTGGGTGGACGCAAAATCATGTCGATATTAGGCTTCTTGATCGTTAGGGGACCATTAGACGAGGATGCGGGAGAACCAATAGAAGGAGCTTTATCAGGAGAAGGTTTCTCAATTTTCTTCTCCTATGGTTTGTCATATGATTGACTTCGAGTTGTTAGATTAACAGTTTCTAATGAAATCATTCGATTTTTCTCTGTAGAACTAGAATTTCCCTGGTTAGACATGTGGTCTACCAGTTGTTGCTGAGAAGGAAAAGGATCAATGAGAAATGTTGAAGCGGGGTTACTCTTTAAAAAATTATTAATTTCATTATGTCGAGGACACTCTTTCATGAAATGATCACCACCACACAATAGGAAAAGATACTTAGCTTTCCTTTTTCCTTTATTATCATTCTTTGGGGCTATAGGTTTGGGGTTTTCCTGTTTGTTTCCAGGTTTCTTATTTTTACCTTTTCCTTTCTTCTTGTTACTGGATTATTGTGTACTTTGAATAACATTCACCTCGATAGAAACCGTAGGGTTGGAAGGAGAAGGAGTGGAAGGATTGGGTTGTTTGGTAGCTTTAACTACTGACGGGCACTGGATTGAACCAATAACCCCATCAACAGGAGTTTCTACAAGTGGCTTTGCCGGGTCAATGCTGGTCGAGGAGCTTGAGGAATGAGGTCGTACAAATTTCCATACTGGGAATAGACCAAGTCTAGATATTTTGCATGACTAATGGCTTTCTCTTTAGTAACAACACCCCCCATAGCCACATCTCGGGCAATGGGTGGCAACAAAGATTTCCTAAACCAATCAGCTAAGAGTTGGTCCAGGATAGGAGCTTTAATGAGCCTTCTTCGCCTTCTCCATTCATGAATATGATCTAAAATGTGTGTTGAGTTGTTTTGATTCAGAGAGGTTAAAAGGTATGTACCTATTTCGTATCGAATGGGTAGCTGAAAGTGTGTGAGGAAAATAGTTGCCAAAGCACTAAAATCCACAAACGAGTGTTGTGGAAGTTTGATGTACCACTTCGTGGCCATGCTAGTCAAAGTGTGTTGGAAGAGTCTTAATCAAATAGAATCATCCATTAAGGAATTAGACAAACACCATAGATGGAAAGTCATAATGTGATTTTTGGGATCATCTCCTTGTTTTCCATCGAACTTCAGGATATCCGATGGTAACTTGACTAGAATGGGGGGCCATGCAAGATTGTGTTGAATGGGGTCATTGATCAACTTATACAAATGAGGACTATCCAAATTTGTTAGGAAAGGTAACTGAAAATTTGGTTCAACATACTGGTAATACTGATAAGGCATGTAACCACCAATAGGACCATAAGTGGATTGGTACACAAGCTGTTGAAAAGGCTGATGAGACGATGAACCTTTGGAAGATGGACCTCCAGGGTTAGGGCCACGAAGACCACCAAGGCCATTAGGAGGATTAGTAGGAGGAACACCAAGACCTCCAAGACCACCAGGACCTCTGGGGCCACTAGGACCACTAGGACCACCAGTGGGAGGACCACTAGGAGGAGGACCTCCAAGACCCCCAGAACCACCTGGACCCTTGGGACCACCATGAGGAGGACCACCATAAGGTGTCCCTCTAGGACTTACAGGGGGAGGACCTCCATAAGGTGGCCCTCTGGCACCTCTAGCGATATGAATAGGTATTCCTCTCAATGCTGACATGTAGGACCAATTGGGTTTCCCCCATGGAGTAAACGTATTTCCAAGATATGTAATTCCATTATCTGACATGCTTATAAGGGTAGGTTGGTAATTGACATTTCCTACAGTTACTTGATTTGTTGGGTGACCATACCCCCCGGAATCTTGATTAGCAACAGGTTGTGCCCCTAAGGGTTGACCTGAACTTGACGGAGGGTTAACTATATTTGTAGGAGGAACGTAAACTGTGGATGTGCCTGCATTAGAGGCCTATCTATTATGAGTAACAACTCCACCAGAAGGTAATGTAGATCATGTCAAGGGTTTCCCCCCGACACTATAAGGTACTGATGCAACCAGAGTTAAAGGTTCCCCCCCAGCCATAGAAGACCTAGAACGACTGGAAACAGACCTAACATTTGCAACCATAGGGTCGGTAGTTTGACCTGGGTGCTTTAAAGTCTCAACGGGATCAATAGGTTTCATAGAATTAGCCAGTGAATGATATTTATTTGGACAAGGGTCCATATTACAGGGAATAAGAGCTGACATATGTTCTTTATGAGGGATTGGGGTTGCTAAGATAGTATCTAGTATTTTCATTCTCTCATGAAAATATTGTGCAAGGTGAATAGCTAATTGAATTTGTCTATATTCCTCTTCACTTGGTGATAAATGTTCAGGAGGGGGCCTACGTACTCCAAATGAAACAATGGCTTGTCCCATAGAAGTTCGCCAAAATAGAGCATCTGGACCATAATCCGGATGAACAGGACTATCAACACGACCTTCCAGAGGACCATGGAAAGAAGTGTCAATGAAAGGAGGTTGTTGGACCAAGGGAGTAATGCAAGAAGCAAATTGGTCTCCACTTTCTACAACTAGGTTCTCTTCCACATGGGAAGTAGTTGTAGCTCCTTGGTCAATAGCTTCCATAATACCTTCTCCTGTAATGGGAGGAAAGTCAAGTGCTAAGCCATGTGTTCTTCTAGATCATCTCAAATGAAACTCAGCCAGATTGCACAGTCACTATTCTAACCTAGGGTTTCAAAGCTAAGAAAAAACACACCAATACTTTCTCCTACTCAATCTACAAGCCAACAAGCAAATTCAAATGATAGGATGAGCTCAAATGTTTGGTCTCTCACCAGGATTGTCAAGTAGGTGCAACTCGCGATATATCACAAGGGTACGTGCGTAGTAATCTCTCTGAATGTTGTTTTCGGTGTATTTCTCCACACAAGATGGCCAAAGGGATTTTCTCAAATATATAGGGTATCCTAGTGGGGTCTCCCAAAATACTCAAGGTACGTGGGAGCTCAAATCAGTAGTAGTGTTGTCTAATGCACAACCATTCACAAGGGGCCTTTATATATACAATCGAGTGCGTGAAGCACCTTTTTATATACCTCAAGGGTATGTGAAAGGCCATTCGATATACCGACGGTATGTGGAAGAACCGCGTGAGTCCCAAGACATAGTGTAGGCAAGTAATGACATCTCCTACATTTAACGATGCCCAAACACATCTCTAACCTAGCACTCAAATTTATATACAAATTTTAAGCCTATAACTACCATTAATTTTAAAGTGGACGGTTAGATGAATGCATGAGGTTTTGACAGAAAAGTAAGACCATGCAGATATGAAATGCAATTTCATTCACTTTACCATTCAGTATGCCTAATTACGGGAAGGAGAAAGAGTGTTTTTCTTTTCAATTTTGCTTTAAGACCAAAAAATACTAAAACAACTATACTAGAAAATCCTTTTTCTGAGCATACAATCAAACAACATTTTATTCAAATCATCTCTTTTGAAAGAACACAGGTAGGGTAAGATCTCTTTTCAAATGAAGAATAAAGAGAAACAACACTCACATATGCATATGCAAGCTATACTTTTGATTTTTTTCTGAAGCATGGAAAGATCTAACTTAAACTATGGATACTTTTCCTTTTGATGAGATAATAATGAAAAAGAGACAAAAGGACAAAGGAGTCTTGAAAGCTTGTGAGGCTAATAAGAGATCCAATGGCTTAGGCTCAATGAAATAATGACCTAATCTGAACAAATTTTCTTTTTAGAGTGAAAATAAGTCTTTCTCACACTTAACGAGAAATTGAAACAAGCAAATTGATCTGATGGAGTCTTTATTTTTAGGGCTATTCTATAACAAGTAGAGATCTAATCTGACCTATAGTTTCCAACTAACTCCTTTCAAGAAAAAACAAACTGACAAGCAGTAAAAAAATGATGAATCTAACCTAGCTTTTTTTATTTGAACAAACAAGCAATTTCCACATAAAAATTCCATATTTCAATCACTCAAGCAAGTTAAAACAAGTTTGGACAAAAGCAACTGAACACACAAAATCCAAAAAATCACAATGTTTTTGCAAAAACTTTGTAAAAATCAAAGTCTGGGCTAGGCCTACCTAGCACTATGCAGAAGAAGTTGCTGACAGAGTGGTTTTGAGGAAGAACTGCTTCTTGCTCACTAGACTTAGGCGGTGGCACTACCTATTGCAAACTCGACTCAGGCGGTGGCACCGTTTCTTTCCAAAGGCACATGTGCGGTTCTCTGTAACAACCCAGAACACAAGGAGAGAAAAAAATTAAGTTAGAAATGCCAAAAACTTCATAAAATATGATGAATCAACAACAGTACAGAGCATAGAAAGTCAAGGTGGCTCAGATCTGAAGAGATCTGAATATTTCAAACCAAAACTTTAGTATATCAGATGTATATATGACTACAAATATGGGAGGTTGGAGCTTGGATTCAGAAAATAGTAGTTTCAGAAACTGAGGAAGAACAAGACAGATCTCTCCCCAACAGAGTCACCACATTTTTTATCAGGAATATATCACCTTCTACGAACAAAAGTTGTTCCTCTGGTCTGAATGGTTTAGATCCAGAATAAATGAGTGAATAACTCGGTTGAAAACTTTCCCTAAATGTTATAGACTCCTGGAATGTAACTATGATGAAGGACCTGTATCCCTGTAAAACATATCAAACATACAAAGACATCAAAGCTACCAGAAAATCATCTACACATCCATATTAGTGACTAAATAATCCAATAACATATACGTGAGATTAATGCAACAAACATGTGGGAAGGAAATCAAATTTGCATTAGAAAATAAATGAAAGAGCTTACAACCATGTGCCTTAGTGTCGATGCACTCCTTCACAAGACTAGCACCTTGTCCCCGATAGCTCCAACTTGCTCCACAATTGCTCTCTGATGGATTAGGCCAGGGTATCAATTCAACAACATAACTCTACTTTTCATCTCTCCCCCTCAACCATTGAGTATGATCTTGTATTTATAGGGCTCAAATGGATAGGATGGTTGAGAGATTGGTGGGTGAGGTGGCCATAAGATCCTACAAAGAGGGATCTCAACCTTAACCAACCCAGGTGAGTAGGGATAAGGTAAGACATGAGTCTCTTGTTCTAGAAGCCTCAATAAACCTCCTCTTTTCACTTTTTACCAAGGGCACCACTTATACCCCTTTATGACATAGTGGTGATAGGTAAGAACCACACCAACTACATAGGTTAAAGGTGGTGGCACCGCCTGGTTCTCACACAACTAGGGTGGTACTGAACAACGTACCACTTATCTGCTTGAGGGTAAGATCAATGCTGCAATTTTGTATGTCGAAACCAACACCTAGAGTGATTCTCTTCAAGTTTGGGATTTGAGGGAAAATTTATGTGTTAGGGATCCTATCACATGCTGGTGACAGATTTTGAGTGTAACACAAAGCATGAGCAACAAAATTGCAAGAAAAATATGTTAGAAAGCTACAATATAAATGAAATAAAACACAAGTTTACCTTATTTGGGTGGAAATGGGCCACCATACCCTAGTTTTGGGGAACACCTCTCAATGGGATGGAGGATTTGGCCTATGGATTAATGGATGAGAGGGAGGGTGAATGGCTTGAGAGGCAAATGGTCTCAAGACACTCACACGGGTAGCATAACGATAGGGAGAGAAGGAGTGTTTTGAGAGTGACCCCCACCCCTCTATTTATACTTTTTCTTAGAGATTTAGGGTTTTAAGCCCCTGGTTAGGGATTTAACCTCTTTTTTGGGCTTTTAGCCCCTTTCACCCAATTCTTTGCTCCTTTGGAGGTTTTAATCTCCTTTGAGGGGTTTTAGCCCCTATGAGAGCTATTTTGGCTCCTTTTAGGGGTGTTTAAGCCCTTTTTCATATTTTTGAACCTTTCCGAGGGTGTGGGGGTTAAATGAGGGTCATGCATGGATGTCTTTGGGTGGTGTAGGTCATGTGGATCTCATTGGGGGATTTTATGGGTTAACAAAGGTAGTTCCAAAACCACCCAAAACTCAATAATTTTATATTTTTTTTATCAATTATGAGGGTACACGTGGGTGCAACACTAACATCCTATGTATGCAAAGTGAAAAATATAGGTATTACACTGACAACCTGTGTATTTGCAAACTCTGCATTTTTAGGGTATTTTCAAGGGGTTTCAATAGTTGGTCTAATCTAGAAAGTTGTTCCTTATTCTCTTATGTCACCTCCCCACCCCCTCTACATCAGCATATAAGGGAGGGACGTGGCTTCACTCCTCGCTCTGAAACCTTTGTGTACATGTATCCAAGTGTCCATACACCTGACTGATATGCATAATAATTTAAAATTTATATTTACTATATCTTTAAACACATTCATGGGTCATTTTCATCCTTTAAGATTCAAGATTAAGCACGAACACCACTATAACAATCGTTTTGCAGCAGACAAATCCACTCTGCAACCAAAAAAGTCATTTCGGCACTAAAAATCACTTTTTTGAATTTCTCCTTCCTACTTTCGACTTTCCAACTTTTGATTTCTAACTTTGGGATTTGAAATTTAGAAATACCAAGATACCATACCTTTACTCGTTCATTTTCCTCTTTTGGAATTCCAACTTTTCGATTTCCACGAGTCGACTTTAGGATGCGGAAATCCATGAAATGACTACTTCATCTTTTGGTTTCCCACTTTCTGACTTCCAACTTTCTGCTTTTTGTTTTCTACTTTCCTCCTTATGTCGCAGGCTTCAAGAATAAAAAACTTAAAAATACGACATAATCATTTATCCACATTCCACCTTCTGCATTCTACTATGGACTTTGGATCATGCAAAACCAACAAAATGATCCCTTTACCTGTTCACCTACCACTTTCCACCTTTCGCATTCTGCAGGCGGATTTCGGATCATGGAAAACCAACACTTGGCCTCATTTCTCTTTTTGTTTTCCTATTTCCGCCTCTCACCTTCTGCCTTCCACAATGGATTTTGGGATACGGAAAAATTACCTTTTACCTTATAATTTTTGGTTCTTTTCCGTTTCTGCCTTCCACCTTCCGTGGGTAGATTCTAGGGTGTAGAAAACCAACATTTTTCCTTAGAATTTTCAACTTATCTTTCCCCCTCCCACCTTCCACCATCTGTAAGAGGACTTTGGGGTGCGGCACTCTCAAGTTAGATGTATTATGACTATGTAACTAAGATTCTAGCCTCCATGAACTTAATAAAAATGAAGTGGAAAAATACAAATCATATATAGATGTGAAATAAAGGGACATTTAACAACAATAAACTCTAATTAAATACTTAATAATCATTCACCATATTTAGTACATTCATAAGAAAATACATTGCAAAAATAAGAATAACCAAAGAATACTTATCTTGAAGATGAAGATTCCCTGCAACTAGCTATGTCGCTGCAATGTTCCACCCAACCATAGGCCATTTGTGTTCATCAATCTCTCAACACAAATGCCACCCCCGAGCTGGGCATGATTTCCACAAGGAACTAGGGAACAACAAGATCACACATATCTAGAACATATCAAACATAGTCAAGCAAACCTACAATTTTTTTTATCAGACTATCCAGCCAAGCCAATACACAATTGGGTTTATCAGGATGCAGGAAAAAAGATAATAAAATAATAAGTTTATCAGGATACTCATCCAAGCCATATAATAGTTGAGTTTATCAGACTTCAAGAATCCAAGGAAACATTCACATTGAGGACCAACCAAGCCAACTAACAAATGGGTTTAGCAAGATACTAAGGAAAGATAACTAATAGTTGGATTTATCAGGATGTTAAGGTAGTGGAGAGGTAGAATGAATAATATAATGGCTCATTCACAGAGCTAGAGAGACCTCCATAAGATCTATATGGCATGGCATCCACAATACCTAGACACCCAACACAAGGAAGTATCCACTTCTTTGCTACACATTCCCATAGAAGATTCACTAGCCACTCTTATATTTTTGTGAGGTTCCTCTCTTCACTAGGTTTATCAAGCCAATTCGACATCTCTTCCACTCATAAGTCTTACATATAGTTTAGACCCAAACCAGGGCATGCATAAAAACAAACCACAAGGAGAAACATCAACACAAGGATCCACTCTATAACATAGAGAACCAAGGTTGTATACCACTCTGTAACACATGAGAAACAAGGTTTTACTTGTACATAAGAGACCAGGGCTGCATACCATTCTGTAGCATAGAACAATCTTTCTGCGACTCAGGATAGTGAAAACATAATGAATCGAAAATGGAATGAAAGAATGCCAAAAAATGTTTTGGGAGACTCAGGAAATGACAGGATGTGCATGCATTCAGGTGATTAGTTTCTTCAGAATAAATAATGTGGCTTCCCCTAAGATGCAGGTTTTCTCATACTACAGGTTGTCCCAGTCACGAAATCGACTGCCATACCTTGCCCCGCCTAAGGAATTAACTACCTCAACCAAATTCTAGAAGAATTGAATAATTGAGTGCAGATTTAAAAAAGGGTAGTTGAGAGCTTGAGGGTTCTCCCAATGACATATTTCCTCACCCTATGGCTCAGGGGTTCGAATAACTCCCCTCCCTTTTCCTTTTGAAATCATGCCCCCATCTCTTTCGTTGTAGTGCATAGCTAGTTGTGGTATTTTATTAAATTGCATATTTACATGATATATTCAAAATATAATGTGACATACTTAGCACTATAAACATCAACATAAACCCTTATTGATGATACATAAAACACCAAATCAATGGCAGGGCCTTGGCCTTGAGCTCTTCACCATGATTTAAATACAATATATACATCATGTACAATTTTAATACCATGGATTCAAAGCCGGGTTGTTACATTCCCCTCCCCCTTCATTAGAACTATACTCAGTGCTCTGAAAATTGAACAAAAATGGATGTGCCAATCGCATGGAATCCTTCAGCTACCATGTAGCCTAATCAAGACCGTAGTGATTCCACTACACCTTTTCCTACCCAACGGTTCGATTCCGGAGCACTATGACCTTCTTGTCGAGGATGCACAATGGCTCAACTTGGAACTCTCCATCGGGCTCCACCTAGATCACATCCCAATTTATCACATGGTTAGGGCCATGTACATATTTCTTAAGCAAAGAAACATGAAAAACATTATGAGCTCTAGTGCTAGCCAGAAATGCAAGTCTATATGAAACTATCCCTATACTTTCAAGCACTTCAAAAGTCCCACAATATCTAGGTGACAACTTGGCACAACTCCCAAGCTCCAAGGAACTCTTCCTTGGCCTCACTCTAAGGTAAAGATGATCCCCAAAAATGAATGCTCTATGCACTCGATGCTTGTCTTCATATCTCTTATGTCTATCTTTGGATTCTTTCAGGTTCTGCCTTATCTTTGCAACCTCTTGCTCCATTTCCTTAAGTGATTTTGGACCAATCACAATCATGTTCACTGGGTTATCCCAATTCACACATGTCCTACACATTCTTACATAGAAAGCTTCATATGAACTCGTTCCCAATTATGCTTGTTGTTCATTATTATATACAAATTATACAAAGTGTAAATAGTCCTCCCACTTGGATTGTTTGGCCATCACATACATACGAAGCATGTCTTTAAGCACCCGATTAACTCTCTCTCTCTATTTTCCCATCAGTTTGAGGATGGTAGGTGGTGCTAAAGTTCAACTTTGTACCCAAATATGCAAACAAACCCTTCCAAAAATTGCAAGTAAACTTGGTATCTCTATTAGAAATTATTACCTTAGGAAATCCATGCAATTTGAAAATCTCCTTCATGAATATTTTTGCAATGGAATCAGCCTTATATGTGGACTTTGTTAGAAACAAGACCACAGAGGAATAACAGATATACAGTTAAATCATTAAACAAGATGCAAAAACCACATTTAACACATTACAGAGAGACACAGATATAACGTGGTTCACCCAAGAGATGGGATACATCCACACAGAAGTTGTCAGTCCTCCTATTAGAGTCTAGAAAGATGAATGGATACAAACTACAACTCTAATGCACTTCCTCTTCACACTCTCACAGTCTCTCTCACGCAACCACAAAGATTGTTTAAAATACAATACCCTCCACAACCGTATTACAATTCTTTTCTTTTATAGGGGAAATACAATGGGAAAATACTACGGTGAACCCAATATAATGGGTCCACAAAATTATTGGCCAACAAACATCCCAAAAATGTTTCTCGGGGGTTTTTCCCTTGAACCCCCATATCTCGGGGGTTTTTCCCCTGAACCCCTGTATCTTGAGGGAGTTTCCCCTGAACCCCATTTTTTTGGGGCGCTTCCATGAACCCCAAAGTTGGGGAACAAGTGTATAGTAAACCTAGGGTAAAAACATGACTGAATAACATCTTTGAAATTGGAATATTAGGCTCCACAACCAACAATATCCCACTTGAAGACTAATCACAACAACTCCACCACTGCTACACTTGCTGGACTATTGTCTGGACATTGGAATTGGATAATTTATTATTTTCACCTTCATGTTTGAAGGCCCATAGAAACTGAGCAGAAACCCAGTTTCTCTCTGGTTACTCCCTTTTTCAACATGTCTGCAAGATTTTGGCTAGTATGTATCTTTTCCAACTTTAACATTTCTTCATCTAGAATAGATCATTTGAAATGGTACTTGAGATGTATATGTTTCATCTTCAAATGAAAGGTCAAGTTCTTTGCAAGATGAATGGAACTCTAGCTATCGTTGTATAACTTTCTATTCTCCTGTTTCTTACCCAAATCCTCCATGAACCTTTGCAACCAAATCATCTCCTCACTAGCCTTTGTAGTAGCACCATACTCTGCTTCCGTTGTTGAAAGTGCAACAACCTGTTGCAGTTTTGAAATCCAACTTACTGTTGTTCCACCCATAGTAAACACATACCCTATGGTGATCCTATTGCTTTCTTTTATCACCAACCACATCTGCATCAACATATCCTTGTAGAACAGTGTTTGAACCTCCAAAACATAATGCATGAGAAGTGGTACCTCTCAAATACTTGAGAATATAATGTACTGCTTTCCAATGCTCTTTACTTGGATTATTCATATAACTGCTTAGAACTCCCACTACATGTGTAATATCTAGTCTTGTGCACACCATGGCATACATCAAGCTTCCAACCACTGATGAATAGGGAATACTGGACATGTAATCTATCTCATCCTATGTCTCTGGACATGTCTCCTTACTTAGTTTGAAATGGATGGATAAAGGTGTACTAATTGGTTTTGTATTCTGCATTCTAAACCTCTGCAACAGCTTTTCTATGTACTCACCTTGATACAAATCCAATTTGCGATTTTTCCCGTTTGTTTTTATTCTCATACCAAGGATTTTCTTTGTAACATCCAAATCCTTCATCGCAAATGATTTAGCTAGTTTTATTTTGAGATCATTTGTATCCTGCATGTTAGACCCTACAACAAGCATTCCATCCACATACAATAACAAGATAATATATCTTCCATTATCTAGCCTCTTGAAATAAACACAGTGGTAAGAATGACATCTACAATAAACTTGTTATGTCATAAACTTATCAAATTTTAAGTACCACTACCTTGGAGCTTGCTTCAGGCCATACAATCTCTTCTTCAACCTGCATACCAAATTCTCCTTTCCTTTAACCTCATACCCCTGTGGCTTCTGCATAAAAATATCTTCCTCCAAATCCCCATGGAGAAAGGATGTGTTTACATCTAATTGTTCAAGATGTAAATCTTCTATCGCCACTAGACTTAAAATAGTTCTAATTGAAGTAATTTTAACAATAGGAGAAAATATTTCATCAAATTCTATACCTTTCTTTTGTGCAAACCCCTTTACAACAAGTTTAGCCTTGTACCACTTCTTTCCTCCATCTTCTTCCTTCAAACTGTAAACCCATTCATTTTGCAATGCCCATTTTTCTGTAGGAAACTAAATCCCAAGTCTGGTTTCTTACCAATGATTCCATCTCCTCATTCATACCTTGCTCCCATTTCTTTGTAGTTTCTATCTGCATTTCCTCTTCATAACATTCTGGTTCACTATAATTAGTCATCAATAAATAATACAGTGAAGGAGAGAATCATTCAGGGGGTCTACTTAACTTGGTAGAGTTTCTTACATTTGCAGGAGTTTCAAGTACCTACTGCTATTGTTGATTTTCTGGTGCCTTTGGAACTTCATTTTCTTTGATTTCATTAAGCATTGTGTACTCTGTATTCTCATTTGCCACTTTATTTCCCTACAACTAATATTTGTACATAACCTTTTCATCGAATACTACATCTCTACTCCTAATGATTTTGCAATTTTCAAAATCCCATAAGCGATAATCAAAATCATCAACCCCATATCCAATAAAGGTACGTTTCTTGGATTTAGCTTCAATATTTGTTTTATCATCTTTATCAATATGGAAAATTGCTTTACAACCAAAAGTTCTCAGAAATGAGTATTTTACCTGTTTACCTGTCCATTCCTCCTTTGGAATCCTACCATCCAAAGCGCTTGAAGGCCCTCTATTTATTAAATAAATAGCAGTGTTTACAACATCATCCCAAAACTATAAGGAAAACCTTGCTTGCAATCTCATACACCTTGCACACTCGGTGATTGTTATGTTCATCCTTTCTAACACACCATTTTGTTGTGGTGTTCCAGGTACCGTCTTCTCTTTGTGAATCACATTGTGTGAACAATAACTGTCAAACTCCTTGCTGCAGCATTCACCTCCATTATCAGACCTGAGGCATTTCAACCTTCTTCCTGTCTCATTCTCATCCAAATATTTCCACTTCTTAAAAGTATCAAACACATCATATTTCTTTCTAATGCCATAAACCCAAGTTTTTCTAGTTGCATCATCAATTAAAGTAACATAATAATGAGAGCCACCAAGAGATTGTACCTCATATGGTCCCCATATATTTGTATGGACAATATCTAACTTTTAACTCTTATTTTGTTTCCCAACCCTAAGAAATTTACCTCTCTTTTGTTTTCCATAAACACATTTCTCACAAAATTCAAAACTTACCTGCTTCAGATTTGAAAGCAGTTTCCTTGAGTGGGGAATCTGCATCCCCTTCTCACTCATGCAGCTAGGCCTATGATGCCACAATGACACGCCTATTTATGTGGAATCTAAAGTTATAGAATAATCATTATTATGAGGACATAGATATAACGTACCTACCCTATCTCCTTTTTCCCTTACCAGTGATCCTTTAGTGATCTTCCACCACATTTCTCCAAATGTAGACAAACAACCCCTATATCCCAAATTCCCTATTGAGATCATGTTTATTTTCATAGCAGAAATGTTCCTTACATATCTTAGCATCCATTCACTTACATTATTTAACGTAATTCATACCTTACCCTTTCCAACAATTTTACATGGTTCATCACCCCCCAATAAAACATGTCCAAAACCATCTTGAACATAATCATGAAATAATTTCCTACGGGATGTAGCATGACATGAAGCACCTAAATCTACTACCCAGTAATCACTAGTATTTTCTAATACAAGAATCAAAGAATCTTGTAACATATCACCTACTACATTCGCTTCCTGAGTAGTCTCTTGTTTCCTCTCACCTTTATTCTTTGGTACTCTGTAGTCTTTCTTCAGATGTCATTTCTTACCACAGTTTCAACACTCTATTTTTCTAAATCTAAACTTGGATATGCCCTTTTTAGACTTGCTGTGATTTCCTGCACTCTTTCCTCTCTCATTTTGTCTCCCTCTTCTCTCCATGGTCAACACATTACCTGATGTCTCACCTGTTCTTTTTCTTCGCAATTCCTCGCTAAGAATAACACCAACAACATCATCAAACATAAGAGTGTTTTAACTAGGGAAAAAGTTACTTACAACCATGACCAAGCTATTCCAGCTTTCTAGCAATGAGGACAAGATTAGAAGATCCATAACCTCATCATCAAAGTTCACGTTTACAGAACTTAAATGACTCGTAAGTGTATTAAACTCATTTAAATGGTCAGCCAGATCCACCTTTCGACATCTTCATATTAAATAAACACTTCATTAAAAATACCTTCTTGGAAGCCGAGGTTTTTTCGTCAAGTTTCTCCAATGTTCTCATCACACCCTCTGTTGCTTTTTCTTTCGAAATATTGAAAGCAACCGATGAATCCTTGCACAAACGTATTGTTCCCAGTGCCTTTCTATCAAGAACCTCCCATTCTTCTTCCTTCATAGCCACCAACTGTTTTTCTTTTCCACCCAATGACAGGTACATATACTTATGGTATAGATAGTCCTCCATTTTCATCTTCCATAACTGATAGTTTTGGCTATTAAATTTCTCGACCCTAAACTTTACCTCTTCTGCCAGTGCTTCCACTCGAACCAGGAACCCTTCTTTCCTGCGATTCAACCATCCAAATAAACCTTTTGGCTCTGATACCAATTGTTATAAACATGACCGTAGAACAATAAAATATATATAGTTAAATCATTAAACAAGATGCAAAAACCACATTTAACACATTACAGAGAGACACATATATAATGTGTTTCACCCAAGAGATGGGATACGTCCACACAGAAATTTCCAGTCCTTGTATTAGCATCCAGAAAGATGAAGGGATACAACCTGCAACAACTCTATTGCACTTCCTCTTCACACTCTCACAGTCTCTCTCACATAGTCACAAAAATTGCTTACAATACAATACAATACCCTCCACAACTATATTACAATGATTTTATTTTATAGGGGAAATACCGTGGGAAAATACTATGGTTAACCCAATACCATGGGTCTGCAAAACCGTTGGCTAACAAATATCCCATAAACATTTCTTAGGGGATTCTCCCCCAAACCCCCATTTCTCGAGGGAAATGCCCCCAAATCCCCGTATCTCAGGGGCATTGTCCCCAAACCCCCATATCTTGGGGGCATTGTCCCCGAACCCCATTTTTTGGGATGCTACCCTGAACCCCAAAGTTGGGGAATGAGTGTACAATAAACCTAGCATACAAACTTGATAGAATAACATCTATGAATACCAAATATCAGGCTGCACAACCAACAGACTTAACTAGTATAAAATGCGATGTGTTTGTCAACTTGTCCACCACAACCATGATGGAATCATGTTGTCTCACATTCATTGGAAATCCTGTAATAAAATACATGGAAATAACTTCCCATTTCCATTCTAGGACTGGAAAAGGCAATAATAAACCTATTGGGTGTTGATGCTCAATCTTCACCTGCTGAAATTTCATGCGCTTAGAAATATACTTGGCAATGTCCTTTTTTATTCCTGTCCAAAAATACTACTTTCTACCTGTAGAAATTGTTTTCTAACACTAGTACAAAATGAGAAATTAATGACTAAAATCAGGCTATAAATGACTATTTTTGAGTCAGTGACTAATAGTAGCTAATTTCCACTATCTTATAGCTAGTCATATTTCTCTTAGTAATTAATAGCTTGACTTATTATTCATTGATTTAGTCATTGATAGTCAATGATTTAGTCACGGATTTAGTCACGGATTTAGTCACTGATTTAGTCACTGATTGCAACAATTAATGACCAAATATACGACTAAATAAACTACTAGATGGTAACATATTAATGACTAAGCTAAATACGACTAAGTTACGAGAAATTAGCTACTAATATTTGTATTTATGCGAATTTAGTCGTTTTTGTAGTCACAAATTTATGATAGCGCACGGAGGAATCAAACCACCAACCTCTTGCCTATAATTAGGCATATGCTCTACCATTGAGCTAGCACCCTTTAAGAAGTTGTTATTGCTTGAAAATGATGATATTCAAACAAATTTATGATATATAGCAATCTAAAAAATACATTATTATTACTATTACAACCTACCGGTAACTAGTATTTATGATAAACTAATTCCTAAGAGCTATGTATAATTTTCCCTATCTGACATATCCATTCATGTTACCAAAGAGAATGGAATACCTCTGTGATGGATGTGATACTATTGTAATCTCATAGATCACATAAGGTTACCAATAATACATACTAAAACATACATACATAATAGAGACAAGAGATACGAACAAGTAGATAGAATAACAGATTATATTAACATGAGAGGGTCCATACAATACAGAGAACTGAACCGAGTTCTCATCTGGCTCAACAGCCTAATATATATGAATTACAAATAGTTACAAATAACTACCTACAGGTTCACTCAACCAACACGACCTTAGGTGGCCGACCTAATCTCTAATTAGTCGGCTGATCGACTAAGTCGGCTATCATTCAAGTCGGCTTACTGACTTGCTCCTCCAACATTTCCCCAATGAAAAAAATGTTTCTTCATCCTGAAGAAATAGGGAGGTACCCCAAAATTTCTTTGTCCGTCTAAGTAGTCATTCTTAGTGATTGATCTTCAAGGGATGTGTGTTAGGATTATTAATCCTCCCTTGTCTAAATTTGGTCATATGTCTAAATCGGGAGTCATGTCTAAATCGGGAGTCCATCCAGTCTATTTATAGTCATTAACGCCAGTGAGTCCACTTAACCTAATTGGGGCACATGTTTCAGTTACTAAAGTGTGGGGAAAACTAATTGAGGCTCACTGCCACTGATTGCACTTGATTGCATCAGTTTAGGAGCCTCCTAGACCAATCCCTACAATTTAGGAAGCCACTAGGAGTGTCGAAACCAACCAAGGTCAGTTCACTTCAGTTAATGACTAGTCAAGCTAAGTTAAGAGTCAGTTACATTTAATTCTAGTCCTCTACATTCAGTTAGAGCTAGGTTTACTTGACTGAACACATGTGGGGCGCATTTCTCACCTACCACTGTCAGTTAACCTTAGTCAGCACTGAATGTAACACTTGAGTTATGTTTTAGAGCTCTGATGAACTCCAGTTATGGTTTAGACAAGGTCAGTTAACTATTGAGTCCTCCAATAGTGATTTAGACAAGGTCTTGGTTACCTATAGTCAAGTAGAGTCTAATCAATTCGAACTTCCTCATGTGGATTCAAATTTCTTGTGGCTATTAAAGCCATTGTACTTCATTGTAATTATCTATCTAATTACTCTTTGATTAATGAAAAGCATTCACAGCTGCAAGCCATTTTTGCACTGTTTCATTCTTCAATAACTGAGTAAATTGTGTGATATATCATGTGAGTTGTGTGTTTTTCCAGAGATCTATGTGCTCAATTTAATATGGTATCAGAGCCTCGGTAGACAAGGCACTTCTCCTCCTCAGATCTCCTACTGGATCATTTTTTGTTTTGCAGGTACAACTTCGAAATGATTTCATCTTTCATGAGACAAGGTCTCTTTCAGGTGTCTATTGGGCTCGGCAAAGAGTGTTTTAGTAATATTAACTAGCTGAATAAAAGTGATGGAGCTTTTGGAACAACAGCAACAGGTCTTTCTCCTAGCTTGCACTACCTCATTAGATCTATTGAAGACCAAAAGGAACTCTAGAAAAGATTGGACAGAACCTTTGGAATGATTTATGAGGATCATAATAGCACTTTGGAGAGAAAATCCAGCACCATAAGCATCCTTGATCCAAAAATATCGGCCTCCACTCTCTCTAATGAAGTTGTTCAAGATAAAGAAGAAGCAGAAGCTTCTACACAGTCAATTCGAATTGAAGACAGTCTCGATGCAGTGACTCCTTCTCCTGATGCTCCAGAAGTTAATTAGATCTCTGATATCTCATATTCTCATATTGCTGAGATAGAAGAAGACATTCAAATCTCTTATATTGAATAAAAATTCTGCTGCACTTCCATGCAAACATTCATCGGTGATTTTCCTTTAAATTCTGTGCAAAATTTACTAGGTAATTGCTTTCGAAAGTGAAGAGAAATTTGATTTTTCTCCCTCTAATGTTGCTTCTGGTGTGAAAATATGTGATACCTTGGATATCTTGGAATAAATATCAGTTTACCAGAGTGATCCATTCGCTCCCCATGATCTATATTTTCTAGCAAATTCCTACAGGATTGCATGTACCAAAATTCAGAATTTTGAAGAAGAAGAAAGTTGTGCATCCACCGTCTCGTTTAACCATTTATTTGAATATGATATTAACCTTATTGGATCTGATATGATCTTATTTATATCTGATCTGATATTTCTTGGTTTAATATATCAAATTCATAATCTTTCAGTACCACTTGTAGCTGTTCTCATCAACGGTGTGAAGAAACAAGTACCACAAGTCTCCTACAAAACTACTGCTGGGGATTTGATTCCATTTCATAGTTTTGGATATATTTTGAACCTATTTATATCTGATTTACTTTCTTATCTGATATTATTTGGTTCATATTTTAAAATCCAAAATCCTTCAGTCATGCTCGTAGCTGCTCTCACCAATTCCGGTGTGAAAAATCAAGTACCGCACTTTCTCTTCAAAACTGTTGATGGAGATTTGGTGTTAGTTTCCTCAAATGAGGTTGCTGATATTTTATTATGTGATTCATTATATATTTCAGAAGATATATCAGAATATGGATCTCAAGTATTCACTCTCAATAGTCCCAGTGCTTCTCTACCATTGATCACATGCTCATCTCCTCATAGAACTAGTAAAGAGGAAGATTTTATGCATCCGCCTGGACACCTACTCTAACACTTGGGGCTGTGCTTACCACTCATGGTTTTTTGTTCATGGATGCAACATATCAGTTTCTTGAGTGTTCCTCAATTTCTCTGAATTCTCAAGAACCTTTTCTCACTTTTCAGTTGACTTCAGTTGCTCTACATGGGTCCAGTATTCATCTGGCAGCTGTCTATATTTATGTTTTAGTTGAGCATATCATTCTTCTTCCAAAGAGGAAGATTCCTCCAGAAATAATGATGGAGAGGTTCACATTCTAGGCCCTAGGATACCTATGCACAGAAGAACCAGATTGATCCTGATTCTACCTGCTTAATTAGAGGGGGGGATTTTTTCCCATGTGGTTTTTCCCTGTCACCTTGTTTTTGCGCAGTTACTTTACTTTACTTGATGTAATGGGTGACCTATGGTCTTAGTTACTAGGGCCCACAGATTGTCCAAGTTAACATTCAGGGGGGGTGTTAGGATTATTAATCCTCCCTTGTCCAAATTTGGTCATATGTCTAAATCGGGAGTCATGTCTAAATCGGGAGTCCATCCAGTCTATTTATAGTCATTAACACCATTGAGTCCACTTGACCTAATTGGGGCACATGTTTCAGTTACTAAAGTGTGGGGAACACTAATTGAGGATCACTGCCACTGATTGCACTTGATTGCATTAGTTTAGGAGCCTCCTAGACCAATCCCTACAATTTAGGAAGCCACTGGGAGTGCCGAAACCAACCAAGGTCAGTTCACTTCAGTTAATGACTAGTCAAGCTAAGTTAGGAGTTAGTTACATTCAGTTCTAGTCCTCTACATTCAGTTAGCGCTAGGTTTACTTGACTGAACTTATGTGGGGTGCATTTCTCACCTACCACTATCAGTTAACCTTAGTCAACACTGAATGTAACACTTGAGTTATGTTTTAGAGCTTCGATGAACTCTAGTTATGGTTTAGACAAGGTCAGTTAACTATTGAGTCCTCCCATAGTGATTTAGACAAGGTCTTGGTTACCTACAGTCAAGTAGAGTCTAATCAATTCGAACTTCCTCATGTGGATTCGAATTGCTTGTGGCTATTAAAGCCATTATACTTCATTGTAATTATCTTTCTAATTACTCTTTGATTAATGAAAAGCATTCACAGCTGCAAGCCAGTTTTGCACTGTTTCATTCTTCAATAACTGAGTAAATTGCGTGATCTATCATGTGAGTTGTGTGTTTGTCCATATATCTATGTGCTCAATTTAATAATGTGAAGTCTGATGGTTGGTCTTTTCTATACACAGACTTCGACAATTGCTTCAGTTGTCACTGCCAGCTGATGTTGGAAATATGTCCAACTTTGCAAAATTTTATGTATGTCGATGGTTAGTGTAGTCAGACTGGATAAGATCAACATTTTCTTTGGTATGGAAACTTATGCTATTTTTTTCATGTTAAGACCCATAAGCTGGTCCTTTTCCTCTACTATCTCTAGTAGTCTTTTCATTTGTGGGCAGATGATGTCTACTTTTTCCAGGTTTGGAATGGCTTGTTGCACCCACTGATGTGCTTCTCGCTCAAGCTTCTGTAGTTTGGCTATTTCAAGTACTATTTGATATTCAATTGTGCTTCGAAGTGATGCATCAGTGCTTTTCCTTTTCTCAAGTTCTTGGATCTCTTGTCGGGTCTTCCTATTTTGCTAATAGACTCGCCTGTAGTAAGCAGGCCAGTCTCGCAGTATTTCTTCTGTGATGACAGACTCCTCCATGTGATCTTGCAACACCTTGTATGTTTCTGAAAAGTATGTGTGCTGCTCCATCAATAGTCAAACAGTTTTTTCTTTCTGATCCTATTTTGTGTCCTGAATTTGTGCCTGCAATGCCGACACCATGCTCTCAAATAGCTAATAAGCTATTTCTATTGGTTTGTCGGTGTCGACCTCTGCTGGTCCTGGTATTACCGATTGTACAAGGTTTTTGCATTTGTTGAGGAAATCAACTTGTTCTTTTTCATTGTTGTCGATATCCTTACGTCTCTGCTGGCTCCTTATCTTTGCTTCAACTGCTAGGGTTTCCAGGAGTTGTCCTAGCTCTGCATCTCTCAACTTGGTTGCATCGATTGCAGTGGTTAACCCAAGCTAACTGATATGGACCATTATTGTCTGTTCATGATTATCCTTCTTCTTTTTCTCGTTCTTCTTCTTGTGCTTGTGTGGCTCTGTTTGTTGTGGAACCCATGTACCTGTAAGAGTCAAAACTAGATTTTCTGTTTATGGGGCAGCAGTGATGGATGGTGTTTCTAGTTGGGGTGGTGGGATGATTGTTGCATCTGGTTGTGCCTCTGGCTGGTTGGATGCAGAGGATCTAGAAGTGGATGCAGTTGTCGCTAATGGTTGCAGTGGAGGTGGTTCTGGTGCAGCTGGTTGAAATAAGGGTTCTGAGTTGGGAGGTGGTGGTGATGGGGTTGGTGAATGGTCAGGTGTGATTGGGTTGGTGGAAGTGTGATTGACTGGTGGATTGTCGATCTGAGGGGGTGAATCCAGGTTGGAGAACATTTGGTCGATTTCTCGACTTATGTCCTCCATGTTTTCTCCTTCCTCATCTCCGGTCATTTCAGGGGCTGGTGGATGGGGTTCAGGGTTGGTCAGAGTGATAGACATGATTTGACATGCGACAGCTTTAGCTTCTTTGTTGGGGTTTCTCTCAAAGGTTGAATTCACAGTTGCAAAAGTATTTAGCCTTTGGAGTACTTGGCTAGGTTGTCTGGATCCACCAGCTTCAAACAAAGGGGATTTTGTAGAGAGTTTTTGTACCGTGGTGAATATTTCAGGAAGTTTTTCAATGTATGATTGGAGGTCTCTATCACGGTCATATTTTTCCTTCATAGCCTCTGACATAGCATTCTTGCATAAGTCTAGTGGACTCACTGAAAGCTGTTGAGGTATTAGCTCCTCTGTTATTTTGTCGGAGACGAAGGTGGGGGTGTAGACACAAGATCCACAACATTTTCGGCCATCGAAGTGTTTGTGCTCTTTTCCTTCTTTGGTTAACCTTGTTGTGCCCCTACCTCGACAAATTTTTGAAATTGGGTCTCCACCGACACTTTGTTTGCTGCGGCATCCTCTATTATGTCGAGGACCGTAGCTACCAGTTCCTCCTCATCCTCTGAAGACTCTACAATGATAAGCCTATGCTTACGTTTCCCTTGCTCTTGTTCCTTTGTTTTCTTTCTTTTTCTCGAGGCTGCTATCTCCTTTGACAATTTGGTTATATTGTCCTTGATGAGAGCATACTCTGGATTGTCAGTTTCTATTTCTCCCCTTGGGTCTTGGGTCAGGATGAGACTTTCTTCAACCGGATTGGTTACCTGCTGTTCTGCGTGTGTCTCTTCCCTTTGTGCTATCGAAGGCTTGATTATGATTTGTAGTCGGCCAGTGCCTTCGACCGATGTCTCCTCCAACACAAAGGTACTGATGTATAAGTTAAGCTCATAATCCTCCTCCTTCTCCTGGTCTGTCAATAGCTCCTCTATCGAGAAGTCTATTTTCTTTGCTCTTGCTGGTATTGGCACTTTTGTTCTAGCCTGTTGAGATAGCTCCCGAAAGATTTATTCGATTGTCGGGTAGTAATCAAGGCTCTTTGCATTTGTTTTGGTGCCCTACATGTACCACACCACGGTATGGTTAAGCTCTAGTTGGATGTGGGCCTTTTTGGGAAGACCTCATCGGATGTTCTAAGGAACCCTCCCATCTGGTCATGCGGACTTTGAGCTGCTGGAGCTAGTTTTCCAACAGCACCTTTCCATTGGCAAGTTCCTTCATTGTTCCATTCTGGGAGAATGGTTTGAATCTCCACATATGAAATCTTGTTGGTTCTTGAAATTTTTTATCTCCTTTAGGGAAAATAGAGAACATTACTATCCATAAGATAAGGGATGGGAACCTGATAATTCCTCCCGTCTCTTGGCATTTATTACAGATGTTTTTGATCATGTCAGTGACATACTTAGGCCATCTATATATTTTTCCATTGGTTGCAATGGTGTCTACTGCCTCTAACATGTCCAGTTTGAGGTTGCTTCCACGACCTGCCATTGTGAGTGTAATAGCTATGATTTTGGCCACAATCTATGGCGTTCGAGCTGTTATGTGACTAATCATTAACCCTTTCAAGTTTTTACCCAATGCCGACCCTGTTAGTTCTTCGACCAATCCTTCTTTGATACCGATGGGTATTGGGTCTCCTTTGTTTAATAGCCCTATCAGTTTGTAAATGACTTCCCTAGAGATGTCGACTGGTCGGTCGAAGTAAAATCAGCTGTTGTGGTATCGGCTTATGATAAATTTTACTGTTGTTTCTTTTGTGCTTGCAAAACTGGCCATGAGTGACGTGTTGACATAATTTACAATGGTACTGTGCTGTATCTTCTGTGCAGTGGGGGTAGTTTTCTTGTCGAAATAAGCCCACTCTTTTATCTCAGCCCATAGTTTTATCCATGAGCCCTCTTGCATCTTAGCGTTCTTGATGTTCTTTAGTCTCCTCACTAATGGTGTCTCAGCAGTCTGTAGTTCCTTGGTCTTGGATGAGGCTCTGGTCTGTTTTGGTGCCATCTTGTTGGTTTGCTGGTCGATTTTACTTCGATGTTCTTGGCTTTCAGTCATCTGGTTGCTCTGTTGCTCTCTCTGTTTGAATTGCGGTGAATGATCCTTTGGCGGTTCAGTATTTATAGTTGAAGCGTTGGATGTTTTTGTCGAGGAGTGTATTAATGGCCGATGTGATGGTCCAGCAAGAACACTTGAGTGTGTGTTAATGGTGATTTGGTTTTGGTGATCGAAGTCATGAATGCGTGATGGGACTATCAAGGTCGTCAGTTGATGTCGGTTATGAAATTGGTCAATGGTATCATGTCAATGGGCATGATGTCGATTGTGAAAATGGTCATTCCCTATCATAGTTTTGTGTGTGTATCGGTACTATTTTTCTTTTTGGATTTTTATATTTTTATAGCTTTTGTTTAACCATTATGGTCATTATATGTGTTTGTCTTTTTTTTATAAATGTTTTAGTTGGGCCCCATTGACGAGTTTCCAAAATACTACGCCTTGTAACGTCCTTAGTCGGACTGATCCATTGGCATGTATTTATTCGACAACATAGGGTCCCATCCATTATGTATGGAGATTTTTAGGTTTTCCTTTTACCTGACTATTGTATAGTAAAGCAAGATCTCCTACCGACAAGTTTCTGTTTTTTATGTTTTTGGCATGCCATGCTTTTTGTTTTTGTTTCTGGATTTCTTGATGTTGTATCGCCATTAGTCGGTGGTCTTTGAGTTTACTTAGTTGCAATAGTCAGTCATTTCTTCCTTGTTCAACATCGACATGTAAAATCTCTACGATAATAGGTGTCTGTTGTCGGAAATGTAATGGAACTACTGTTTCTTGTCCATACACTAGTCGAAAGGGGGTTTGGTCGGTTGAACATTTGTATGCTGTTCTGTATGCCCATAGTGTTGTAGGTATCTTTTCATCCCAGTTGTCTTTATCAGCATTACATATTTTTGTTAATTTTTTTTTGAATGCTTCAATTGCTCCATTCGACTGAGGATGGTATGCTGTACTTCGACGATGGTCAATTTGGAACTGGTCTGTTAGGGTTTTGATAGTTCTATTGATAAAGTGTGTTCCCTGGTCGCTGATTAGGGTTAGTAGACATCCAAATCGGGTGATAATATTTTCATAGATAAATTTTGCGGCTATTTCACTGGAACATGTGTCGACTGGTTCTGCCTCTACCCATTTGGTTACATACTCGACTACAGTTATTATGTACCTTGCACCTGTTCTTTTGCCAGTATGGTAAATGGTCCTATGAAGTCAATAGCCCAAATTTAAAATGTCAAACTTGGGTTTACTGATATCAAAGGCATTTCTGTGTTAGGCAGGGGTCGACCCAGTCATTGACATCGGTCACATTGGCTTAAAAAATATTTTCAATCTTTATGAAGTGTCAGCCACCACAACCCTGATTGTTGGATTTTCTTTGCAGTTGCGTCTGCTTGGAAGTGTCCTCCAGCAGGTCTGTAATGTGCTTCATGCATGATATTATTTATTTCGTGTTCCAGTACACACCTCCTAAGGATGTCATCCAAACCCTTTTTGTACAAGAATCCATTTATGATGCTATATGGTGCAACTTTCATGGCTAAAATTTGTTTCTTCTTTGTACTCATACCTTCTGGTGCTTGTCCATCTTCTAAAAATTGAGCTATTTCCTCTAACTCTCCTGGGACTGCTTCTATTTGAAATATATGTGCATCCGGTAAGTCATCTTCGACTCCTATCAGTTCCTCCCCTGTGTCGATTCGGGATAAGTGGTTGGGACCAAAATTTAACTTACTTGGTCTAACAACGAATTCAAATTCAAATTCTTGGAATAGAAGTAGCCATCGACAAATTCTTCCATGGTGTAGTGGATTATTGACAAGGTATTTTAGTGCTTGGTGGTCGGTATAGAAGAAAAATGGGTTAGCTAGTAGGTAGTGTCAATATTTTTGCAGTGCAAAGACCATTCCTAATGCTTTTCTTTATGTCGTCGAATAGTTTCATTCAACTTTGTTTAGTTTTCTGCTATTGTAAACTATAGGATAATCCATTCCATCATCTCCTGGCTGAGTTAGGATTGCTCCTATTGCTAGACCTAATGCGTCGATGTGTACATGGAATTTGATCGACCAGTTTGGAAACCATAGGATGGGTGCTTCGACTAGCTTTCTTTTTAGTTTTTCGAATGATATGTCGCACTCCTCTATCCAATTAAATTCTTGATCATCTCTTAACAATTCTTCCAATGGGTATGTCATGTCTGAATAATGTCTTATGAATTTTCTATAGTATCCTGTATGACTAAGTAGTACCCTGACTTGTTTCGGATTCATCAGGGGTTTTAAGTCGAGGATGATTTTTATTTTTGCGAAGTCAACTTTAATACCTTCTTTACAGATGATATGCCCTAATAGTATTCATATAGGAGTTAAAAATATGCACTTCTTGATGTTTAGTGATAGTTGGATTTGTTGACATCATTCCAACATAAGTCTTAGCCATTTATAATGGTCCTTTAGTGTATAGTATATTGTCCAATCGTCGAAATATACTGCCATTGTTTTGTAAATGTACTCCTGAAATGTTTTAACCACAATCCTTGAAAAGACTGTAGGTGCATTTTTAAGTCCAAAAGGCATAACCCTATAAGAAAATGAGCCAAATTCACATACAAATGTTGTCTTTTTCTAATCTTCTTTAGCTATTGGCACTTGGTTATAACCTGAGTATCCATCTGTAAATGAGTAGCATTCATGTCCTGCTACCTCATTTAAGATTTCATCTGCATAAGGAGTTGGAAATGGGTCCGTTAATGTAACTTTTTTGAGTTCTCTGAAATCAACACAGATCCTTAGCTTGGTTGGATCATGTTTCTTTGGTTGAACCACCATTGGAATTGCCCATTTTGATTGGTCAATAAGGTAAATGATTTCTGCTGCAAGCATGTTATCAATCTCTTTCTTGACTATTTCTTTGTATTTGTGAGCTAGTTTATATGGTTGTTTCTTCACAGGTCGAACATCAGGTTTAGTGTTAATTTTCATTTCACCCATTTTGTGGACTAAACCTTTGAGGTCTGTATAATCTCTGGCAAATACATCCTGGAACTCTTTTAGTAAGTTCACTATTTTTGTTGTCTGTGCTTCACTCCAATAGTCTCCAATCTTTGCCATTTTGGGTCGGTCATCATTGGAGATGTCAAACTCTCTAGTTTTGACTTTAGCATCTAGCCATTCTGATGCTTTGGATTCATTGATTGGTCGACTTCCTTCCTTAAACTGTGAGAATGTGGCAGGGAAGTTTGCTGCAGACATTCGGTCATTATCCTCCTTGTCGGTTGTTTCAACTTTGAGTACTGTGCGAATAGGTTTGGTCGTTTCGACATGATTTGATTTCCATCTAAAACTTTTCCCTTCTGTATTTTCATTTTCTAAATGTAGTCTTGTCGATTGTGGTATTGTCTTGGTTTGTATATTGTTACAGTCCATTGTCTGTCGGTTATCTTTTAAGGGTTTTTTTTTTTCTGTCGGCCGTATAAATTCTTTAATCTGTTTTGTTGTTTCGACCAAATTCTCATCTTGTGGTATAAAGTTGAAATCCTTGATAAAATTTTCTCTGCGTTCATGCCATAGGAATGTTTCACCTCATGATTCTTCCATTTTATACCATTTGTTTGGTAAGTCAGAGAGGGTTGATAGGAACATGTGTGGCCATGCAAGTTCATCTTTGTACCCAAGTCATTTCCATTATTTTTCACATGTCCTTATATGGTCTTCTGGATTCTGTCCTTGAATGAATATAGATATTTGGGCTTGGTTATTTAGTTTTTTCCCTCCAAATCTTTCTATGAAGAAAGTTGAAGCTGTTGTCCATTTCTGCAGTCTTGATTGATGTGTATCCCACCATCTAGCAGCTTGGCCTGTAAAAGTCTCCACTAGGCTTTGAAGTCAGCCATGTTCACCGATGTTCCTAGATACTTGTTGTACATGCATAACTGGTGATTCTCTTTCTTTATACATTGGGAATTTTGTGGTATTTATATTTGTTGGTTGTAATGTAGGATATTCCCTAATTTTCTTTTCAAATATTTTTGGGATAATGGATACTATGAAGCACTGTTGGGTGGGTTTTTTCTTTATCTTCTGAATAGTCCGACACCCTCTTGCTTGAGTTTCATAGTTTTCAACATCCCAATCATATAGTTCTGCATCTGAATTGTATCCTACTGAGTCTTGGTTTCCTAAGTAAAGTTCACCATATTATTAGGTTCTGTGTAATCTTAATTATTCTGTATCCGATATAGTTGTCGGATGTCAACTTCTTCATCAATTGGTTCTGTCCAAGGTTCTCCTTGGGATGGATGAATAGGTACTATGACTTTTTGTCCATTCCCTTTTAAGTTGATTCTTTCTTTGTCCAAGGATATTGAGGATTTCATCTTCCTTCCCCAAGGTCAACCTACTAACGCTGGGAAGGAACTGGATCCTTCCTTAGGGTCAATAATTTCAAAGTTGACTTTAGTCGATATACCTTTTATCATTTTTTTCTAGACTCTAATAGGTTTAATTAGGCCTTGGTCTGCCAGTTTCAGGTATATGCCTGATTCATATAATTGAGGTCTGCCTAATTGTTCCCATTTGTCTCGAGTCATAATATTTACCTATGATCTGAAATCGAGTACAACTTGTTGGACATGGTATCCTTCAATTTCCAAGTCCACAAGTGGGTCGGCATCACTTTTATCCTTTTGTTTTAAGCTGCAGATATTCTTTGTTTTTTTTTCAGTGTTTTTGTTGTGTTTTATTTTATACAGTAAGTCGATGAATTGTGATATTGTTTTATCTTTTTGTACCAACTATATTAGCTCTTTTACTGTGTCCTGTTGATTATCATCTTCTTCTTCCTATCGAGCAAATTCTCTAAATATATTTGTTTTTCTTTAAATAGGTCAGGATAAACATTTTTTTTATTTTATCTAGCTTATTTGGGGGTTAGCATTCCCAGTTTTCATCCCTTGTTGGGTTACGGGATGTAAATTCTTTGTATTGATAATATCATGTTTTTGCACACACGACAAGACATTAACATTCTTCTTTTTATTTATATTTTCAAGCATAATAGGGAAATCCTCTAATTAGTGATCCCCTACACCACAATTAGTACATAATTTTAGGTTAGTCATGTCCTTGTATGGATAGTCTGCATGTCAGTGTCCTTCCTTGTAACATGTGAAACATTGGATGGGCCGACGTGGTCAGTTGTCTTGATTCCCAGAGAATCGACCTTGACCTCCATAGTCTCCACATCGATTATCATACCAACGCTTGTATCTTTGATTGCTCTGATCGTTTGGCGCGTTGTTTTGCTCATTATTCTATGCAACTGCATTGGTTTGATTGACTGCATGATAATTCTATCGATTCTTGAGATTCATATGGCAGTCGACAGTGTTATGATTTTTAGTTTCATAGATTGCACACCATGATGCTTTTCCATTCTTCATATTGAATGGGAAATCTTTTGTCGAGTGGTCTCCATGCTCTTGGAAAATGTCGCAAAAACATTTTGTCTGCACAAATCGGACATCCTGTCGGCTGATGTCCTGTCGACAGTTGTCTTTTGAATGTCCGGCCATCGAGCACTTCGTGCACCAGATACCTTGACTTTTGAGGTTTAATTCTTTTAATGACTTTTGTCTGATCCCAAGTTGTTCTTCTAGTCTGTGATCAATGGATTATGCTGGTATGTCCTCATCCATTTCTACTTGGAGATATTTTGTAAGCGCATCTTCGTAAGTCTTGAATGTCTCCAGAATTATGTGTCGGTGAATTTTCGGTGATAAACCTGTTGTTACCACCTAAGTTGTACTTAGTGGTTTTTTATCAAGTGAGCCTGGTGAACCAGACAAGGATAACTTGTTTAGACTTCAGAAGACCTTTGGAAGTACTTCTGGGAAGTGCTTGTTGTACTATATCACATGTTCATACCCCATGGGGGAATTGTAATAAATGTTCTAGCATGATAGTGTCTGTAAAAGACTCAACCTCTTAGACTTTATTTGTCAATCTGATCATCCCAGGGTGTTTTTTCCCTTGGCTATTATTGGTTGTTTAATAAACGACTGATAATTTTTTAGTTTTTCACTCCATACCTCCAAAGTTGGGGTGGTCGGCTTGGCATTTAGGCCTATTGAGGTTATTAGAGTCTATGTGTCAATGTATAAACATGCTAGACATCATGGTCGAGTCATATGAACATGTCTAAGTCCCCTTAGGTTTTTTCAATTTTTCAATTTTTTAGTTTTTTCAGTGTTTTTTATTAAAATTTATTTTTTCCAAAACTTAGGCTATTTTTAATATTTTAATTGAAAAAATTGATTTTGTAATAAAAGTGGGCCAAATAATTAGCTTTAGTCATGTAGGTGCTCATTTTCAAGCTAAGAGCACCATGTAAACCCATGGACCCACTATTTCCTAGTTTTGAGTGATTTTCCATCACTCAGGTCTGAAAGCCCCAAAAATCAATTATTGATTATTTTAATTAATAAATTGATGAATAATGGAGCAAATCCAAAATCATAGATTAGTGGATTCTCACCCGATTTGATTGAAATTAGTCAAATATGAACCAGATTGACTGGGTCTGACAAATCCTTGACTGAAGGAGGTGATCAAATCAGATCCAGAGTTGATCTTCAATAGTATTTATGGAGAATTGCACCCTCTCTCTCTCCTCCACATGTGTGGGATCTCCTGGCAGCTCTGTGGACTAATGTGTCAGTTTATGGGTTGATGTGTCAGCTCAATCAAGCCTTTGGTTGACAAGTAGGCTCAGTTCATCTTCAGATCTGCATTGATTGACTCTCCATTAGCTGATTTGATCTGTCTCCTTGGGATTTGTGCCCCCCTAGGCTGGGTCTCCTGGTTTTTGTATATATCAAAGCACAAGCAGCCTCTTCCAAGCTAGTTAGAACTGGGATTGAGGTGTTGTTGCTCTTGTACTGTATTGTTTATTATTCTAGAATAAAGAAGCTTTGGAGGCAAGATCTATGGTGTAATGCTCTTCATGTGTGGATGGTGATTGTCAAATGCTTATGAGGTATAATCTGTGTTATTTATCATTGCTTTTGCTGGTTAATTGTTGGCCTTGAAGGAGAGAGCTCCCTCCTATTAGGGTAAGATTTTATTCTAGTTTGACTTATGCTCTTACTATTGCTTGTTTCATATCTATTGGAGTTGTATGTATTTTAAGTTTAATTGCATGCTTTCCAATTATCTCTTCCAGCAGCACCTATGTTTTAACCATCTGTTTGTGCAAGGATTTCTAAGTTGCGGGTGATCTCACTTGTAGAAGAGGTTGAGCTAGTTTGCATCTTCCTCATCTTCAAGATATTCTGAATGACATAGTCCCTCGGTGTTCCACCAAAGTAGAATCCAAGGCCCAACATTTCCAGGCTTCAAACACTCCTCTCTCTTCCTCCTTCAAAATCTTAATTTCTCTTCAAATTGGTTACTTTTAAAGAGTCTTATTGCTTAGATCTATCTCATTAAGAAAATTACATATAGATCTAGTTATTAATATCCTTTCTTAATTTTATATCTCAGTTCTATTTTGCATATAAAGTTATATTTTAAGAGATCTAGCAGAAATTATCCTCTTTTTTGCAAGCATTTTAAAGAAAATTTGTAGCTTGCTTTTAAGGTAGTTTCCTTTGCTATACTTTAAAGTTTCATATTCTGCAATAAAAGTGTACATATCATTGGCTTCCCAAATAGCAAGCCAAGATCCCAAGGAAATCTTGCTTTCCTTGGTTCCTTTTTGCAAAACTAGATTACCCCAACTTAACAAAATTTTACTTAGTTTTTTTTTCAGTAACTAGTGTAGTGACCCAAAACACTTTCAAAGTGTGTTTGGGAACATTTGATTTTGATTGCTTGTTATTTTTTAGCAGGTCTAACAAAAAATAGAAGGAGGCTCTGCCCAATTTTTGACTATTGGATGAACCGGAGCTTCCTGGAAGCTTCCCCCACCACTGTGTTTTAATTCTAGATTGTTACAAGCTTGTTGTAATCCTTTGGATCCCAGATAACAAGGACCAAAGTGAATCAATTTTAATTTTCTGATACTGTAAATTTCTGCTAATAAAAAGAAAAGGTCCTTTCGAATAGGCTTTCGAGCCTATTCACCATCCCCCCTGGGGGGATTTGTGTCCGTGTTTCTTTTTTGCTTTTCTTTCCTTTTTTTTAGCAAACTAGCGTAGTTCTAGTCTATAGGGTAGTATACTTTGATTTATTATCAATTTTATATTCCATATTTGAGATTTCAAAGTAATCTTAATACTTACCCCACGACTTCCCAATTGACCCGAAAGGGGAAAGAGATGCGTGGTAGGATTAATTAGAAAACCGGAAGTGTGTATCCATGTTTTCCTTTTCATCATTTGTTTCATCAGCTATTATAAAATTAACCCCTCCTTGATTCCCTGATTGAGATCCACTTGGATCGAAAGAGGTTCCTGGAGGGTTTTCTTTTTTAACAAGAACACCCATCTCAAAATTTACTAAAATTGACAAGACTCCAGAGTGTATGCTCTGCACTTAGCTGCGGTTCATCTAATAAATCAAGCTATATCAAAAGCACTTGAGTGACTAGAATAATTAGGATTCACTCTCCCAAATTGACAAACCATCAGGTGAAAATCGAACACCTAGATCAAACCATTACGGTGGAAAAATACCCAAAGGAAGCAGGAACTCCTGAAAAGTGACCTCAAGGCGCTAATCTCTGTCACACCCTAACAGGTGTGTTATGAACAATAGCCCCAGAGAATCCATTCATCCCACATATTCCTTGTGGGTAGCCATGATGGTTTAGTTTTGGACATACTCCAAGTACTCTTGGGTATATCTGGAGTCCCCCCCCCCCTTTTCGCCTAATTTTAATCAACTCATATTTCACATTAACTTAAAACATACCAAGAGGCAATTGAAAAACATTCACTCCAAGCACATGCAAGTACATTGATTTTATTTTGACTCCATTTTAAGGCACTGGTTATTTTCTTGCTATATATATATATTGTGTCTCAGCATTGTGCTTTCATGCGCTCATTTTGTACTTTGTCATCTATGGTTGTTTATGGTTAAATTTCAAACTCCTAAGTAATTCATTCAGTTTAAAATCACCATACTAAGTAATTAGCCTTAGTAACTTAATAGGGTCTACCCCCCTTGGCTTCGTTAGGAGTTGAGCCTAAACGGAGGAGTCAAGAACAAGGTGACAGCCTTGACTCGAGACTTGCCCCCAAGCACACACCGAGTGGCTTGAATATTTCTGCCATGTGACCCAGGTGTGTGAAAGGTAGAAACACCTATAAGAAACCACTAGATTAATAATTGTTCATCAATAACATAGTCCAATTGGCTAAGAAGGTCTTTCCATCATTTATCGTAATCGTTAACAGTTTCTCTTGGCTTCTGCGATGTTGTCTTTAGCTTCTTTGCTGCTAGATTTTTTGCATCTGGAGTCTTAAAAAATGAGAGGAATTGCACTTTGACTTCGAATTTGGTTTCTTGGGGGGTTCTTTCAGAAAAGTTCATGTACCAATTTAATGCCCTTTTCCTCAAGGCACCAGCGAACTGCGCCATCTTCCTATCTTCATCCGTAACTTGGTTAGCCTCCCAAATTGACTCACAAATGAACCAGTGTCATTTGGGGTCCTCATCACCCTCATATATAGGGATGTGTGCTGACCCATGACCCATGTCAGAGTGACTGTCACTGTCTTCTTCAGGAGGTGGTGGTGGTGGTGGGGGAAGTGGGGTTATTTGCTTATTCCTCTTTGCGAAACTATCGTCGATGGAAATCTCATTTTCGTCGGTTGTTTTATTTGTCATTTCTTCTTTGACCAGCATGAGTTTATTGTCAACTTCTTCTGTCGATGTCCAATTGCAATTGTTCATCCACAGTTCTGAATGTTCTGTGTTCTCCAAAGTTGTATTTGGCAGGGGGGTGCTCCTTCATGTGTCGGGTAAAGTAAGTGGATACTTCGGTTGGAGGGTACCACTTGAATCGTAACCCAATTTATTCTTCTGGTCGATGGATAATTATATGTCTACCAATGTATGTCTCGTCATCTAGTCGAATCCATATACCAAAGTCACCAGCTCCTAGTCTGAGGTCCTCTTCGACAATGACTTGTATCTGGGTACTCAGATTCATCGAAGATAGAGGTTTTACCTCATGGGGAACTTCTAATTGGAGAGCTTCTTGATGCTCTATCCACAATTCTTCTTCCATAGGGGATGCCTCTTCTTCCACACCTTCTTCTTGTCGGTCATGACCCGACTCCAACGGATCTCTTTCCTGGTAGGTCACCCTAGTACTCATTCCTCTTTGCAGTGCTAAGGCTCTTTCTCTTCTTTCTTCCCTTCTTTGTAGCCTCTTCTCCCTCTCTATTTTCTAGAAGTTCGCTGTACCTTTGTGTGACACTGTCCTCTCGATTTCCTTTTTAGGCTGACTTCTCATTACTGGTGATTGGTATCTTCCTTAGTTGATAAGAATCCACTCCACTTTATCCTGACATATGACTAGGTACCCCCCCATAGCCTACCTGATGCTTTAGAAAGCCCGGATAGTTCTGTCTACTTGCTTAGGAAGTATTCCCACTCCCTTTCGGCAATGAATTTTTCCCACCTCTTGTTTTTCCGCCCAGTTAGGGTTTAATGACGGTCCGCGAAGTGATGGACGAGGTTCGACAATATGACCCACTCCTTTCTCGATCAGGAACTTAAATAGCAAGGTCGGTAAGGAACACAAAAATTGCTTGGTGAGGTTTGTGTAGAATTTCTTTTTGATGGTTTCCACCGAAGTCCTTTCTTCTACTGCTTGCTCCTCGCAGAATTCGCCGGCGATCTTTTCGAACCACTCCGACAAGTTTGTTCTTCCCCTTTGAATCAGTTTTTCTAGTAACTGTTGATCTTTAGTTCCTTCCATATTTTTCATCTAGGAGTTTCTTCAGCAGCTGGGGCACTTATTCTACAAACTTCTCATGTGTCTCCGTAAAGAATCTTTCCTTTGCTTGTGCAGTCATCAATCTGTTTCTCCATGCATAATTCTGAAAATAATTTGCTACTTTACGCTCCCATCAGTCCTTAATCTCCTATTCTGATATCATCTGCTTGCATACATGTCAAACATGTACTACCGGGAACGGAACCAATGTTGTAATCTCACAGATCACATAAGGTTACCAATAATACATACTAAAACATACATACATAACAGAGACAAGAGATAAGAACAAGTACATAGAATAACAGATTATATTAACATGAGAGGGTCCATACAATATAGAGAACTAAATTGAGTTCTCGTTTGGCTCATCAGCCTAATATATATGAATTACAAACAGTTACAAATAACTACTTGTCGGTTCACTCAACCGACATGACCTTAGGTGGCCGACCTAATCTCTAATTAGTTGGATGACTGACTTAGTCAGCTGATCGACTAAGTCGGTTATCGTTCAATTCGGCTTACCGAATTGCTCCTCCAACAGATACTAATTAAGTCAACCAATTTACGGAATATCTCTTGGTGTGCCTGAATATATGAGAAAAATATCATTATATGAAATCAAGCAAATTAAAAGTCAAATAAGGTAAGCAAACCTTGCTATTCATAAAACAATCTATCAATGACAATATAAAAATACATGAAAGTGAAATATTTCAGACTCAGTGTTGCAAAGCATAAGCTACCATATCAAAATATTTCAGACTCAGTGTTGCAAAGCATAAGCTACCATATCAGCCAATTCTAGAAAATGAAACATATTTTTATAGAATTTTGAAGGCTACCAAAATAAGCAAGAAAAAGAAATTCAACACATATTTCAAAAAGTGTTGAATAAAATAATAAAAGCATACCCAACATTATAGTTGGCACATTTTATATGAAAATTAGTGTGAAACATTCAATCATGTTTGTAAGTTTATCTCTGGCCAACCTACCTTAGATATAGCCACAACTAGACTGGTACAAATAATTATCAGAACCAAGGGCACTCTAGAAGTGCACCATAGGAAAAGTAATAAAGAAAAGAAAAAAAATCACCATGACGAAGGTAAGATTTGAGAACAGACAAATGTTGTATGGTGGTTCTACTGTATTTGGACACACAAGTGCTATAAGAAACAACAATTAGAAGATAAATAGTTAGCTAATTTTCAATTATTATCCCTTGACTCTTTTATAAGGAAATTTGAAGAGAATGATACAAACATGTTCTCCCATAATTTAGCCTCCCTACTAACACAAACTTCCTCAATCTTCTTGATGGCCTTCAAAGTATTTTGAACAACATTTCTATCATATCTCTCATTCTTGATTATTTTTCTCTCAAACTCGAACATTGATGTCTAAACATGAATTTTTAGACAACACAACCCTCATGTGCACTACCCCCTTGCATTTATATGTCAGGGTAGCAGTTGCCATTTCTTTCTTTCTCTCAAATGTTAAGGAACAAAACTTGTAAAGGTAATTGAGAAACTAACCTATCAATATTTGAATCAGCATGACTATATTTCAAAATTTCCTGAGAAATTTCCAAAAGTAAAGCTAATATAGTGTGCTCACATCCAGATTGAAATGAAAAAATGGATAAAAATTTCAACTCAAACTCTAAGAGCTTATGAGACTTACTCATAGAGCCTGGCAGTATCTATATACACCTTAAAAGCCTGAGTTTTTTCTCCAAGATTTGCATTGTCAAAATTGCAAGGCTCCAATAATGAAGAACCATGAAGAAATTTTAAAGCTGCTGAAAGTAATGACCAATGATTTCAAGGTTGCTACCTCCCATAGTCTGCAACATCTATTGTAGCTACGTTAGACTTCTAAGGTAGTTATTATTTTAAACATTGATTGCATCAAATCATGAGAATAATTTTAGGCTATGTATAGATGGAGAAATAATGATAATTAACATCAAGCAGACCTTCAATATGTCTACAGAGTGTTTCAGATCCTTGGCCTCTTTCAGTACAGAACTTCCTATAGCTTTCCCATGGTCTCTTCTAATAGGACTTGCATCAATTCTCCATCAGGATCCCTTCCTATAACTCCATTAGATGCACAGTTAGACAGATTACTAATAGTCATCAGGGCCAATAAATATATTCAACTATATACATCCCCTAAGTAATTAAATGATTGCGTTCAACTTATATACTTCTATAATAACCCTACTTTTGAGGTAAATTCCAGCAACAATACAAGGGAATGAACCCTCAATTACCACCAATAAAACTAGGAAATTGCAACAAGAAACACTAAAACATGGGGATGAACCTTAAATTACCCCCAATAAAACTTGGGCATTGCAACAAGAAACACTAAAATATTAGCAAAGGATTTTTATGTACTTAATAATAAAGAACCCCATCAAACAACTTTTTTCTATAGAATTTACCCCATCTTCAGAAAGATATCCATTAGGTAAAAAAACCCATCACTGTCATCATCTTCCTCGGATTTAAACTTATCTATGTCAACCTCATTTTTTTCTTCCTCCTCATCCTTGTCACAGTCAGAAAGAATTTCCCCAGGATCTTCCTAAATTTTTTTAACAAAGTAATAAAGTTAATAAAAATACTACAAATACTCAAGGTGTTTCAGAAGTTCCTCATCATGGGCTATCAAAATTAAAACACATGTTGCTTTGATAATTAATAAACTTAAAATTATGTAAAGTATATTAACCTTTTCTTTGAGAAGGATCCATAATAAGCAGGTCTATAGCTGTGATCAAACTGCAAAATCTTTCTTCTCTTATTTTGAAGCCTATTTTCTCTATGTACAATGGTATTCCCATTATTTCAAGGCAAAATGTCACTCAAAACTTCTTCCCGGTCATTTACAAGGCTATTTGACATGAAATCATGATCTTCAACCTCACTATACATCAGTTTTTTGTTTGTAGAGGATTGCAATTTTGGCAGCACTACAGCTTCAGCAGATGCCCCCTGCAACCGAAGTTCATTGAACAATGTAACTTTGGGATTACGTTGGATACCCCAACTTAGATGTCTTTGTGCAGAAGTGTGCCAATTAAGATGGCGCCAAGATACCAGGTGTGACCTAAGTACATCACACAATCAAATCAATTCAACTCAAAGTACTTAGAATCTAGAAAGAACACGACATATTCATGCCACATTTAGAAATTTATAAAAATCTAGAACATCAACCTTAGAAGATCCCCTATCTCTGTCTGTGCTGCTTTTAGTAATATTTTATCCATTGACAACATAACACCACTTCAAATCTGTGCATTTTCCTGTAAATAATTATAAATTTTTTCATTCAAGACAATGGGCACTGTTTGAGTTTTAGGTGCAATTTTTTAAGAAATCGGTCCATCAGTGTGGCCTATTTTGTATTGCAAATTGTTTTTTCATCCCAACTTATTCATTTTCACGTCATTTCTGTTCTTTTTCTTCCTCCTCTTGCTTTCATTTCTTTTCCTTCTTTTGGATCAAGGCAACTAAAGATGCTAGCAACTGTATATGGTGCTATTATGGAACACAAAGTACAAGTGTTTCCCTATTGGAAAGATATAAATCTTAAATTGAAAAAATAGGTTTCCTTCTTGAATTTGAAAGTTTAACTGTAATGTTAAGACAAGTATATTCCACATATACTACAAAAGTAGAAGACATAAAATTTTGATAAATAGCTTGATGAAATGGAATAAATAGAAAACACAATAAGCTCAGTATAGGATAACAAGTCCTCATATTTGTAAGAATATAACAAATAAAGTTGATATCGCCAACTTCTCACTTTCACAATTGCATCAGCAAATCGATTAATAAATCATGCAAATGTATTTCAATGAGAAATAAAAGAAAGTGATGTAGCCTTGGAATCTTACTTGAATGATGGCTTCCTTCTGAACATGAGCTTGTTCCTTTTCCTACAAAGGTAATAAAAAATGTTAGTAAAAACTCCAAACCTTGGCTTTTAAAACTTGCATTCTTCCATAACATTCCAACTAACCTGTTGAGCCTTCTCATTCTTCCGTTCATTTTTTTCTTTTTCCTTAATTGCCTCTTTCTCCTTCATCTTGGATTGCTTGACCATTCTACATCAAAAGAAGAGATGTTGGAAACATTGAATATCTTCTACAAACAGTACATGTCCAAAAGGATAAATATAATAGCATCCAATTGAATTGACTTGCAAATTGATCCAATGCATAAATATGTGATTGAGAATCTTACATCTGTGTATTATTTTTCTAAAGAAAGTCTGCAACTGTAGCAAAAATACTCATCTCATCATCAACTTTAGCAATAAATTACTCAGCTTTGGCTACATCTATTTTCCCACTTCCTTCTTATTCTAGTGATGACTTTTCTAATAGCATTGTTGTTTGTAAACAGGAAAAAACTATATATATAGTTAGCTTTTCAATAGTGTATGTAAGACCTAAATTTTTTGCTTTGAATTCTGCCTTAGAAACAATTACCCAATTCCTTTCCATATGTTTACAGAAAAGTTAGAACTTGATAAAATGCTAGTTTTCACCATCAAGAACCACATAATTTTACATTTTTTTCCTTTCAATACAAGAGAACACTGATAAAAATTGAATGGGGGAATTGGTTGATATAATAAACCACTCCGATCCTATATGTTGCAGAATAGGGATAGTGGTCATGATGCACCACAATGAGTCTAAAAAGGTCCATAAGATGTCCTGCTGAAACGTTCATTTGCAAAATGACATATAGTATATGTGTAGGAATATTGACAAGATCCTATTCTATCTATCCTAAAAAATACTTAGCAAGAAAAAATGAGCAAAATAGACACATGGAAAACCTTATATCAGGTGCACTGGTGACTTATTTTTTGTAATTGACATAGAGTATTACAACAAGCAACTTTCTTTCTTGTTTGAGAGGCTGATGAACTATAAGTCTGTAAATTGGTAAGATATTTAAATCAGAATTAAATATCAGCAAAATAAAATCTGATTCCAAGTCGAGGAAATCAATTTTCAAACATATACTTATTTTGCTGAGGAACTTCATATCAACGAACATACAAAAGCACGAGATATGAAGAATATTAAACATGCAAAAAAATGGCCCTTTTCCTGCAACCCTATCCAGAATCCGGTGAATCCCCAAGGAACTATCAGGAATAGAAAAATCGCACTGATTAATGCTGGACCACAACCCAACCAACGAGATATTGTTTTGGCACTTCTATCCTACTTAACAAGATATTAAGTTGTTCTCTAGTTAGGAATCATTTTTACTTTCTCCACTTCCACTGAAGAGGATTTATTTTCCTGAAAAAGAAGAATGCAAATGCATTTAGAAAGCGAAAAAAATGATGCCCATATAAAAGAAACTAGAAAGAATGTTGTGCACTAAAAGGAACTTTGTCACTTTACCACAATATAAATAAGGCTCTGAAAGGCCAATATTCTTCTACTGCTTTCCAACTTTGAAATTCATCCTTAGGAGATGTAGATTGATGGGAATGATGGCAATACAAGAACATATGAGCTTGGTCGTATTAGCATGATATTCCCAATTATAGATATTATTTTTGAAATTATTATGATTCTAAGGTATTAGTAGGATAGTGCAGGTTGAAGGGACAACCTGTAATTTAGTTCCTCAAGTAATCTTTTGCAGTGCTACAAAACTTGGCATTGGTAAATAATTGCATGGGGTCATCAAATCAAGAAATATGATTAATGGGGAAACATTGAAAAAACTTGGCAAGCATAAACTTGGACCTGGAAAGCGCGAAAAACTCAGCTTCCAAAAAAACTAGGAAAATTTCGAAGGAATTGGGAGTAATATGAGATTTACATATCTTCTTCGCTGCTCAATGCTATCCAATTCAAATTAGGGTACTAGCTATTGAATTTAAGGGGATTAGTTCCCTGTTAAATATGATATTCATGGATGTAATCAGTCTTAGAAATCTGTGACTGAAAACCTTCACCAAATTTTGACTTCTTCACATAAACCTACTCTACCGGTAACTTATATTCACCTATTTTCGGTGGATTTTATTATTGGAAGAATCTGCAAATCCTTATGGCTAGGTCAAAGAATTCAAGAAAAGATGGTTAAAATTAAAGGTTTTAGTTCAAATTGATTAACAGAATTCAGTTTCAAGCATTAGGTGAATCAAATATTTTTTTTGTAGTCTATGTTATGTTATATATTTTACCTTGTTGTTTCTTAAGTAATAAAATGTTTCTTATATATCTTTTACTCTATTGTTTCTTAGGTAATAATATTTTTTTATATATCTTTTACCCTATTGTTTCTTAAGTAGTAAAAAATTTTCAGTTTGAATGAGTGGATAAATGATTGACATTTCACAAACAACAAAAATTTCTTGTTGGTAGTCTATTAAAGAAAATAGCACCAAGTCAACCAAACTACCCCGTCAAGTTTATGAAGCAATGCCAATGGACTATATACCCTATTGACCTCTGTTCTTCCAAGCAAGAGGAAATGATTTTGCTTGTCTTTGTAAATGTACCTTGTGTTCCTACAGCTGATGTAGGATTGGGAACAATAAATAATGTGACTTATTTTCAATGCAGAGAAGCTATGGAAGGAGAACGTGAACCACCAAAATACAATCAGATATCTTGATTGAATTTTATTTTGATTTGGTAAAAAAATAAATTGATTGCACCCATAATAGCCAGGTGCATCTACATATAACTTATCTATAAATATTTAACTTTAATATGTTAAATTGAAGTTTTGCAAATAAAAAATTTAACAAACAGCTCCATATTAACCCTATATCTTTTAGGTACTGAGATCAATTCTTTTGATTTCTGTGTTTATAGTATCCATAGTTAGTTAAGATGAATCTTTACTACTCACAATATCCCATGACTAAATTCATGTGATTTATCTATCTAGTCTCATAAATCATAAGTCTAAATGGATTGCACAATTAGTCTAATTCAACATAATTGTTGATAAAGAAGAATGAATGAGAACATTAAGGTGATAATAGTAATTTTTACAGGGAAAATATAAAAATGCAATACATAATAATCCATAGATAAAAGCAGTAGCACACGCTTGGAAATCACAAGTCACCCAAAACACATTACTTCTCGTGTCAACTGCTACAAGTAAGCTTACGTTGGGAGTGCCCAATCACAAGTCACCCAGAACACATTACTTCCCGTGTCAAGTGCTACAAGTAAGCTTACATTGGGAGTGCCCACTTGAACCCTGGTGTAGAACAAACTCTCCAAACCATAGAACAGTAAGTTAGGAGTCTAATGACTCATTAAATTACAATAACAGGGAGCTTTCAAAACTAGAAAGCCATATCTTTAATTGTCCAAAATATATGGATTATCATATCTATGATCTATTGAAAAATTAATCGATTCCTTCTTGAAGTTAGGAGCCAAATGATTGATTAAATAACAATAACATGGATCTTTAGTAATTTTTCTATTGAACTTCGGTAACACCTTTGAAAACTAGAAAACTAGTGCTTTAATTGTATAGTATCCTACCATGAAATACCATATCTATGATCTATTGGAAAATGAACCGATTCATTCTTAGGGTTTACAAATATCAACCTAAATTATTTTATTTTGGGATCATTCCAGATTGATGTGCAATATAATTAATAGAAAAGGAAGTATAACTTACTATCCCAACTGTACATTTTTCTCTGTCTCAATCCCTTTTAAAAATGTCTGAGATGGGTAGTTGGCCAATTTACGACCATGGAGAGCTGAATCATGATGATAGAGTGCTCTATAATACTCATTGCTTCCCTCCAACATTTGAGTAAGGAAGGATTTCTAGTGAAAAAATAAATTGATTGCACCCATAGTAGCCAGGTGCATCTACATATAACTTATATGGAAATATTCAACTTTAATATGTTAAATATAACTTCTCTTGTTAAAGACATTGTAAAGGTCTATGAAATAACAGGATTGAAATTCAACAGACATGGGTATACATCTATAGGGATGAGAGTGCATGATGTTATTATCATGGATTTGAAACACTGAAACACTAGACTTATGGCAAGTGAAGCATCAAGGGAGCTAAGCTGGAAAAGCATAAGCACATTATAGACAAGAATTCACCTTTGTAGATAGAATACCTATTGTATTTTGTATGGCCTAAAGTATGAAGGTAGACAGTGATATAACAAAAATTATTTATAAAAAATACTAGATAACAGCAAGCATACCTGCAAAATAGGATCTGAAGGATGAACTCCACCAATAAACTATAAGTTCTTGTGTTGCATACTGATGAAGGACGAATTCTACCAAGTGCAGTGTACATATATAATTTTCCAACAGGTATGCCCATACCCTACTAGTAATCAAAACATGTGTCAAGTGGATAATACATATATATCAAACAAGTATAAAATGGGGAAAATATTTTTAAATAGGCTTATAAATTTTATGGTTAATTAGCCATGAGAAACATTTTAAGCCAAAAAAATTGATGGTCAATCTCAAAATTCTTGCTAGACACTCTATAATGGGTAAGGAAAGTCTAAGCCAAGTATGTTATTAGGTCCAACCAAGCCCTATAATAAACACATATCAGTTTATCCTAATATATGGTATCCCCAACCAAATTAGAGCTATGAATCCTCTCTACTCATTTCTATTACAATAGATATCAGTACTAGAACCTACTGTGCCAGAATGCTAGAAAGTTTTGTATTTACTATTCCTCACCATTCATCTTCCACAAGAATGGTAGAACCCAACATCCCATAAACCATAGATGGAATCTAAATCCTACCTCCCATGAATGCTACACCAGGGATGGGAGGTATTCTCAAAACCCAAATGGGTGGAAATAATGAATGGAAGTGGAACCCTTTTCTCCATTAGTACAACATTATAACATAGGGTATGTTTCTGCAATAATTCCAAATAACTAGGCCTTCACTAATGCACCTCCATTTATTCCAACTACACCAAATAAGCATAACATAGATCTATTCTTGGCCACTTTATTTACTAGAGGATAAATTTGGTGTATTACAACATTCAAGACAAATGAGATAGATGTGAGAGGCCTAGAAGTTCTTTTGGCTTGGATAATGCACATTCAACATTCATGCATTTGATAAACACCCTCCAACTGTTCACAAATAACTTTGAGGTAGCATACCTTAATGACATTGTGGTTTACATTTGCACCTCTATAGAATTCCTATAACATTTTTGACAAGTTTTGCAAAGTTAAAACACCCAAAGGATAGATATCTTTATGTTCCTTTCCTCTCTAGGGCTCCTAGTTTTGTATCCTTTTGTATCCTTTTTGTTTCATTTTTTTACTCCTAGTTTTTGTAATTAGCTAGAGCACACATGCTTTAGGAGTTTTACAGTTTTAGTTACAGATCCCAAGGAGGGCATGCATGCATCATCATATCCTCAAGTTGAGTTGCTCTTCATTTTTAACTCCAATCCTTGCAAGGAGGGTGCACTAGCTGAGCAAATTAGGATTATGTTTTTTCATTGGTCTAAATTCATTGTATTTTCCCTCAATTTCCTATTCTATATAGGAGATGCAGGGTGCACCACTATGTTGGTTGGTGAGTTTGAGTTTTAAGCTATAACAATGTGATTCTTTTGTCTTTTAGCAAATAGAAGATAGATGCATATCGAGAGTTCCATATTGTTTGTTTGTTGTTTGTAATTTCCAGTAGTATCTATTTATAGATTACTATATTCAAAGATTATTATTTTGATTGAGGTTTTCAGTATTTAGTCTACCTGGGTTTAAGTTAATTTATAAGAGTGAAGAATCTACTTACCATGGTCTGAAAATTAACAGGCAGGATACTTCCATGGCCATTTTTGTGAATCTTGTCACACATTGCATGCCAACTGTATTTCTTATTTTTGTACATCATGAAATACACCTACAGGAATATTAAAATCCACAACTAAAGTAATAGATAAATCTTAGAGGCTCTTTTCTTGGCATTAACTAATTATGTTTGCTCATTTCATCAGACACGATGCATGTACCCTAATACAACTTGTTCAGTAGCTGACCATTCCATAGTCTAATCTACATTTGCATGTCCTGTTCTATGTGTCACTAAAACTCATTCTTAAATACTACAGGGAAAATACATTTCAAAATCCATGTTCTTTTTATGATTACAGTGTTGGTCTGCTACTTTTCTAGATAGGTATTAACAATGGAACATTGAACAGAATAACAACAAAATCTAGTACATGGTTGATGCTAACTACAATATTTCCTTGAGAAGTAGATGATATGAAAACTGAACATGCTCTTCCTATTGAATGCCATTTGTTTCAAGTTTTCAACCTTGTTATGTGCAGATTATCTTATCAAGACACTGTTAAAACCTAGCCTTTGTGGTATGTTTTTGGATACTTATGTGTAGGGTGTTATTTCTAGTATCATGGAAACTTGTCCAATGCCGCAATGTCCACATTAGTGAGAAAGGTAGGGAGATATTTACCTTTCATCAGGGCTGCCAGTTATATCCAACTTTTCTCTGGATTAGTTGGCCTATGCAGAATAAGTTCTAGAGGAAATATACCTATGGGATTAGTGAAGTTGTACACTGCTTTACTGTGAGGTTTTTACTTGGAAAAATAACTAATCTAAAAATCAAATCCAAATTAAGGTGAATTCCAAAAACTGGTTGTCTTTAATTAAATGAGCAATAAAGGGAAAAAATGCATTAATACTGTTATCCGCTCATGAAGGGCATCTGGTGGCTCAAGTTTCTGTGAGAATATTGGTTGTGGGCCACTTGAAGGGCTTGGCATATTATTTCTTAGGCCAAGATGCCCTTCAATTTTAGCTGCATTGTAGTTGCTTTGGAGCTAAATGTTTTTTGGTGCCAGTTTTCCAGTTTCGCATCTATGATTGATATAAAATCTTGATCATATGAAGTATACTTTTCCTATGGAATGCTTGGTTGGGATTTTTAGTGGGGCCCCTTTTCTCTTATAACGCTCTTGCTCATGCGATGATTTCATGATAGGTGATTACTTCTCTATGGGTTCCCTCTCTCTATCCTATGTATGATTAATATAGAAGTAATCTAGCCTTTAGAAGGGCGTGAAAACTTGCAACAACAAACCAGTCCTTTAGGAAATAGCAAAAGGGTTACTAGATGGTTTTGAACTAAAGAAATGTTGCATTATTTGTAGGCCTGAAGCAATCTCATCCAACATAAAAGGAAATTGGATTTATTCATATCCCTACAGTGACTTGCACTTTAGTAGGTTTTCATGGTTTTAGTCCACACTTTGTTGCTTGAGATTTGATGGACACCTTTCTGAGTGAAAGTGTTCCTCATCAGTAGTTAAAGGAGTGCCTTTTGTGCCATGATTAATGGAAGAATATAGGCCTGCAAATACCCCTGCCTACAACATTATTTTCAAATGAATTTACAGCATGAATGCTAAATTTTTCTGCTCAAGTCTTCTTACATCTTTGGCAGCCTATAGACTTGTGGCAGCTTGGCAGTAAAGGAGGTTTAACTACCCATTATTCACCTAAATCAGCCTACAACAAAATAGTATTCCAGATTCATCAAAGGCCAGCGATCCACATGGAGGAAGGTTTGTAACTTTTTACTCATGTCTAGGCTCGTTTTGGAGAGACGTTACTTGTTAGAGCTTCTAACCCTAGATCAAGGGTATGCAATTGCTACTTTTATGGATTTATCACCTTCTTGACCCCATTTATTGTCAAATTTAGAGGATCATTCCATCATTTCAGGTTGTTGGGGAACTTGTTCATGCTTTTGGAGAAGCCATCCCACTTGGGAGAAGTTTAGCTTAATTATTAATGGAAGAATCTAGGCCTGCAAATACCCCTATCTACAACATTATTTTCAGATGCACTTATAGCATGAATGCTGAATTTTGATGCTCAAGTATTCTCACATCTTTGGCAACCTGTAGACCTACCCTTATAAAGGGGTCAAAATCACAACATCCTTATATTTTCCAAAACCCTAAGAAAAAACTACCAAGTACGGGGTGTGCTGATGAAGATGAGGGTAAAAACCCCTAAAACTCAGCTATTGTACAAGAAATAGGATGTTGAGAACTATAATTTCAAATCTTAAAAAACTTAAAGAGATTTGGATAGAGGAAGAAAAACCCACACTCACTCTAATACCATGTTATAAAGCATGATATATATGATCTATGAGACTCGCTCTGGGTGCATTTGCAACAACGAGGTTTATATCCAAGGACAAGTTGAGTCTAGGCAATTATGGGCACAAGTAGGAGAAATATAAGCATGCTTAGGTATTTAAACAACCCTAATTAAAAAAATTTCTTAATACTAGGTCTGAAATGACACCTTTTTTCTTAAGGGAGCAGCCATCCAAGCAAAGAAACAACTTAGATTTTGGCATCAAATTAAACAAAATGTTAAATTATTACAAACAACTCAGATTTTGTATGAAGAGTATGATTAACTAGGGGGGTTTGTAACTTGTTTTTATTATTGATTACACTTGTAAAGGATAAATAAGGTTCAACAATTTCATACTTTCCTCTTATTTGTGCACATTACAAAGCATATATGTTGGCATCACTAAGGCCATTCATCCCTACTTCTAACTTAGGCTCAAAGATTGGCCTAGTTTCTATTTGAGGGTTTAACATATTGGTAAATTTTGGTTTATGTTGAATAAGGCTTATAAATCCCCAACGCTTTCAATTTTGATCCTTCTTTTATCATTTTGATTAGGGAAAGTACCCTTTAGGATTTATTGGATCATGATCAAGAAAATGTTTTTAAAACATTGTTTTTCACTCATATTAAGGTTTTATTTAGTGGTCCAGATCTGTAATCTAATAGGATTGTCACCCAAGTTTAAATATCAAAAGTGATATATGAAATAGTGGTCAAAATATTGTATTTCGACCTCAACCTTTTTGGAACCCTACACTCATCTTTACAATTTAGAAAAGTGATCATCAACTTCAATTCCTCAAGCTACAAGTCCATGTTATTTTGGAATGCCTCATAAAATCTTGGAGATCACTCTATTTTGTTGTATACTTACTGTAGATCATACGCAGAGAACTATTTTCTCCCTTAGTAATATATAACCATCAATCAAACTTGAGTATTATTGAGGTTCAACAAATTTAGTCATTTGATTGAAGGAAATAGTAATCTATTTTTATTAATGAAGAGAGCATCCCTGTATGCTTTTATATTTTTCATTAATCCTATTTATTATATACATTTAACAAAGGTAAAAGATAAAAGCTAAATTTGATCCTAATTACATGAAAATGATCTCTCATCTAATTGTCATGATAGGAAAACCTGGATTGATTATCTAGAATTGATAACCTTCGCTAGTCCATCTTAAATGATACAATCATTATTGCATGTATATACTCTATATGCCCATAATCCCTGTGCAATATATACATATGGTAAATGTATAATTTTTTCATTTTGATGATTGTTACTAATGAATTGTTGAAGTTTATGTTGTGGTAATCCATTGCATTAAAACCTTGGTGTAATTAGTAGTGAACACTCTGTTGGCAGTAGATTTGATTTCATACAAAAAAATTTACTCAACAAATTGTCACCCAAATTCATATATAAAATTATAATGAGCCATTTCTCAACCATTGCATTACAATCTTGGCGTAATTAGTAGTGAGCACTCTGTTGGCAAGATATTTGATTTCATACAAACAAATTTACTCAACAAATTGTCAACTAAATTCATATACAAAATTATAATGAGCCATTTCTCAAACCATTGTATCGATCTTAGATTCCTTTATTTGGTATCCATCTACTGAGTCTACAGTCATATTTTGAAACTCTGTGGTTCCATTAACATCTTGTATGAGTTATTTTATTTATTATTGGATCATTAAAGCAGCAAGTTTGGTTATTAGTACTATTATTCACCATGGATGGATTCTCATGTTTCACACTAATCATATTTTTGTAGGATTTTTCTTTGCTACTTTATTTGAGTGGAAAAGGGTTAATATGTTATATGAAGTTTTTCTCAAATCGTAGGGGCAATCATGTGTAGGAAGCGATTAGATTATTACAAGTATTCTGCTTATGAAGCTAAACCCTTAGCTTGAGACCTCTGATAGCTTGATATAATGGGAGCATTTACAACTTTGGAAATAGATTCAGGAACAAGTTGAGAAGAAAGTTGAATGACTTCATTTGAGTTGGCTATGTATTGTTGTTAACATTGGGTATTTACCTGGGTTATTTAGTTGTAAGAATTTCTACATTAATAAAAGGGATTCAAGCATGTGACGGTATTCATATTGATTATGGAGTCTATTAACTGAAATGTATTGCTTATGTTGGAACCATTTGTCGCTTGTTGAGATTGTAAAATATTGTTAATGGAATAAGGTTTTGTGAAGTTGCTAAAAAAACCGGATATCTGCAACTACATCAAGAATATTGAGGTGCTCTACAACCCAGTATGGGGAGATGTTGTAATGTACTGTGGGTAACGTTGACATGGATACTATAAACCACATTACAAAGGAAAAACATGTCATCTCATAAAATTAAAATTTAAAACCAACATAGATCCATTTTAAACCTAGATCTACCAAGCACCAAGAGAGGGATGCAATTTCTTTTATCTTGAATTTTTTACATACCAATAAAACAAAGAAATTGGATCCCTCTCGGATTGGATAGATCTAGATTTAAGATGGATCTATGCTGATGGATATCCAATTTATTTATGTCCATGCTTCTAATTTTTTCATCAAAGATTATTGTGCTCAGGGATGGTTATTGTGTTTACTTTGTGATTCGGTGGATTCCTACACCACACCATCATTCACAATCACCTCCTTTGTTAATTTGGGATAACAATTTCTATTTCATTCTTTTGAGGGATAAATGATTTTGCTTCATTTAAAAAATATGGAAGTTTGGAAGTAAATTAACTTCTGAAATGAAAACATCTATTTGTATATTTTCCTCGAGTTCCTAGAGAGGATTCTTCACATATAAAAGTTTTTCTCTTTCTATGTTAAGGATTTCTGAACCTGATGAAAATTATAAAGTTTCCAAATATATCAAAAATAATCTTCCCCTTTCTACAAAAATTTAAAATTTATTTTAAAGAATAAATTCTTCTTAAAATTTTTCTCTATTTGTTAGCTATAGGGATCTATCTACCATTTCTTTATAATGATTCAAATAAGAGACAAGAAAAAAATGGTGTACCTTTATATGAATGAAATATGACCAGACATCCTCGCTACCTAGGAGCTTGGGTGTTCATGAGAGATTCTATTCTTCTACTCATTAATTATTCACGACTCCTTCAATTTGTTGTCGCGTTTCACTATTCCACGTCCTGCATAATTGTGGGTGTCTTAATTTTTCCTGTGTTGTCTAGGGTTGTGTCTGTGTAACTCTGTGCTCTATGTTAGGGTTCTTTAGACTCAACAAAGCGGGGTCAACAAAGCGGGATCAAATATTTACAAAGTGAAATCATTTAATTAAGATGAATTTAGATCCCCTTAACACTAAGATGATGTATATCTCTAAAACCATAAACCCTTTCCCTTTTGAAAAGGTGTAAAAATTGTACTTACACAAATGTGTTCTTGAACCATATGAAAATAAAATGAAATGAGTTTAGAATAGTGTTATTTCATTTTTATATCATTATTTTATATATCGAATTTAGATTAATGTTATTTGTTTCTTTTTAATATTATTATTTTATATATAATTTTTAAAGATTGAATGGTGTGAGTATGAGAGTAAAACCTTTAGGATTAGGTTTTGTTTAGAGATAAATATTCTTAACGAATACTATTTAAAGAGAAAAGTTTCTCAATTTATTTAAAGGATTTAAAAAAACATGAGTATTGAGGTGGCTTCATGTTAAGGTTCTTTAGGTTTGAATCATGGTAGTGGGGTGTGTAGTTAAAGATGATTTTTTCGGCAATTTCATGATATCTTTTTCCAAACATCTCAATTAGACTTGTAATATTAAGACTCCAAAATGAATTGACCTGGTAAAGATGGCTAATTAAAGGGATCATGCTTCATATGCTTCTAATTAGTAGTATGTTAGAGCATAAATAATGGGTGTTTTGTATTGGCACTTAACAATAGATGAGAGAGATGGTTGTTTTGAGGATATTGTCTTTGTTGTCAAGTGCCTTTACATTGAATATGATCTTTTGATTATTGGTAGGAGTGATCCTGCTAATTATCTTTTGAGAGACAACCCTTGTAGTGATGAGAGAAGTTGGCATTTTCTAAGGGAAATCGACCCTCTAAGACCTATTTCTGAATGTTTTGTTCAAAATGGGTAAATTCTCGAGTTGTTTATGTCGATAAATTAGAGAGTGCAATCCAAGTGTTTGACGACATAATTGCATTTAAAGTGTTTGAAGAAATGTTTTCTTAACAAAAGTTTGTTAAACTCTTCATATAAAAACTCGAGTTCAAATTATGCTCAATATTTACTTTTATACCCTTATACAGTTCTTGATTAGCAACAACTATTAATGTATTATTCAGTTAACTACTGAACATTAATGACTGAGAATACAACTACATAAGAAACCATAAATACACAACATAACAACAAAATGCAACCACACAAAATAGACACAAGGATTTACCTTGGAAACCCAACTGGGGAAAACCAACAAATGTTTGTCTTCTTCTTGTTTCTAGATTTGATTACAACAACACTACAATAATCCTTCAGATAAACCCTTTGGATATAGAACAAAACACACATGAAAATGATTCAAATTCTCTCTACAAACTAGATAGACAAATCCTAGATCCATCTTGGATCCAATAGACAAAAAAGAAGTGACTCTTCCCTAGAAAAACTTATAATCTGCAACTGAGATCTAGAATTCTCACTATAAGAGGAAATCGTCTCTTGCAATTGTGATTACTCACTCTCATCATATAATCACATGATCAACAATGTCATCATTACCATCATAACCATTGTTTTTGTTTGTTATCATCATTGTCATTGTCATTATCATCATAATCATCATTCATGGCATCATCATGATCGTCTTCATTATCATCATCATAATGATTATTGACATTGTCATCAGTTTTTCATAATTACCTTTTTCACAAGAACAATCATCGACCCAAAATATGTGATTAGTTGAAAAGGTTCGTGGAGGACACATATGACCAATAGTTATCTATGATGCTTTTAGGTATCGATATGGTACTGGTTCTAGTACCTAATTCATAATTGATGTATAAGAAACCTAATTTTCATTTGGCACACAGTTAACTGGGTTTGCTTCAATGGTGTAGCAAGGATAAAGATGGCCAAGAGAAAATTCATGCAATTAGTTTGTTGGATCTCTGAATATCGAGGTGCATGGCACCAATATTACTAATAGAAGGTAGAAAATTTACAAAATTACACTTCATTGTCAAAATTGCATTTCTCCATGACATAATTAAAAATGACTAACATAAATGACTAATTCATATTCTTCTAGCTAGTCATTTTTATGTCGTGACTAATTTAGTCGTTTATCTTAGTCATTTTTAACTCTATCACTTATTATCTAGTCATGTTTGTTAACTCATGATTAAATTAGTCGTTAATTTTAGTCGTTTATACTTGGGTCAATCAAAATTGCTCGTATTTAGTAGTAAATCACTTGAAAAACCTGTGGTGACTAGAATTTTTAGTCACGTAGTAGATAATTCCTCATTTTCAACTAGTGTGATATCCTAGGTGACCAGAATATGGAGCTTGATGGATCTCATCCATAACATTTCTCCTCAGTTCTGCTACATTTGGAATATAAATTATGTTTCTATAGGTGAGAAGTTTATCTTCTTCCAATTTATATCCCTCATACTTATTTTCAAGGATTTTTTGTTGCGACTTGTCCTTTATCTGTACATATATTTCATCCTTAGGAGTATGATTAATAATCTGTTGTCTCATATATGGTTGGAAAGTACTAAGAGATGCCACATGCATTTCATGTACCTTCCTACAGAGTGCATCAACCACCTTATTTTCTTTTCCTTTTATGTGTTTGATTTCAAAATCAAACTCACACAAAAACTACAACCATATAGATTTCCTAGCATTTAAAGTTGGATGATCAAACAAGCATTTCAGACCACAGTGGTCTATCCTTCATCAAATTTTCTTCCCATTAAGTAATTCCTTCACATCTTGAGAGCATGTTCTATGGCTTCAAGTTCTAAATTATTATTAGAATAGTTCTTCTCATGATCCTTCAACTTTCTTGACTCATAGCATACCATGTGATTGTCTTGCATACGAAATCCTTCAATTCCTTGATTACATGCATCAGTACATACCACAAAGTCCTTTTATAGGTTTGAAATTTTTAAAATTGGTGCAATTGTAAGAATATCCTTCAACTGATGGAAGCTTTCTTCACATCTTGATGTCCATTCAAACTTTACCCCCTTCTTTTGCAACAAATTGATTGAATGCATGACCTTGGAGAATCCTTCAATGAACCTCTTGTAGTATCCTACAAGTCCCATAAAATACCTCACATCTGTCACATTTCTTGGAGTTGGCCAATTCATAATGGATTCAGTCTTCTTAGGATCCAAAGATATTCCTTCGTCTGAGATAATGTTACCCAAATAATGATTTTTATCTTTATAAAAGTCACATTTTCTCAAATTTTCATACATCTTATGGTCCCTTAGCAATTTCAATGTCATTATTAGATGTTCTTCATGCTCTTCTTCATTCCTAGAATAAATAAGAATGTCATCTAGGAATTCAAGAAAAAACTTGTCCAGATACTTGCTAAAAACACTATTCATGAGACATCTAAATGTAATTGGTGCATTTGTGAGACCAAATGGTACCACCACAAACTCATAGTGTCCATACCTTGTTCTAAAGGTTGTCTTATGAATATATATCTCTTTGATTCTTACCTGATGGTAACCAGACCTCAAGTCAATCTTGGAAAATACCTTTGCTCCTCTCATTTGATAAAAAAGGTCATAAATTCAAGTTAAAGGGTATTTATTCTTCATAGTAACCTTGTTCAACTATCTGGAGTCAATACATAACCTGAGTGTCCCATATTTCTTTTTCACAAATAGAACTAGTGCTCCCCAAGGGGACACACTCGGTTTGATATGCTTCTTTTCCAACAATTCCTACAACTACCTCTTTAACTCTAACAATTCTGGTTTGCTCATCCTATAGGGTGTCTTGGACACTGGTGCTGCTCCAGGAACAAGGTCAATTGTAAAATCAATGTCTTTTTTTGGAGGAAGTCCTGTAATCTTATCAGGAAAAAAAACCATGAATTATTGCAATATCTAAAATTCCTCCACCCTAAGAGTTTCATTCTTTGTTGCCTCCAAAACATGGGCTGCATACAATATACAACCTTTCCTATAGAACTTATTCAGTTGCATTGATGAAATATGCCTAACAGAAATCACCTTTGGAATGCCTCTTACAACCGTTGGGCTTCCTTCTTCATCCATGCATTCAAATTTCTTGCTATAACAGCCAAGCTTAACTATGTCTGCTTCTAACCAGTCCATTCCAATGAGAATATCATAGGAACCAAGTGGCAGAACATTCAAGTCTACATAGGTGACTAACCCATCCATGACCAATGGACATTTCTCTACCACTTGACTAACCTTTATCTTGGTTCTAGTGGCTAGTTGAACTAACCATGATTTGCTATGATTTAATTTATTAAAAGCACAAATCTCAAAAATTCTAGGAGTAATATAACTGTGAGTATATCCAAGTTCAGTCAAAATATAAACAATTTGCTTAACAATCTTACCTTCAAATTCAACCACCATTGACTGGTGATCTTCCTGGAGGTCTTCTAGCATTGCATAGATTCTAGGGGTGTTCCTTGCTACTTAACCCACCATTTCTAAATTTCTTGAATGTTGTGAACTTTCCTTACATACCCATTCTCATGCGGACAATTCCTACGCATATGGTTTCCTCCACATCCCCAACATTGGAGTGGTTCTCTTGGATCCTTTGGATCTCTTGGATTTTCTCCCATCATTCTGGCTATCTTAGTCACAGATTGTGATGGATGCCTTTGCTTATTTTGGAAGTGAGAAGGTTTGAAAATTTTCTTCCTCTGGTCAAACTTATCATTCTTCTTGTCCTTCCATGCTTTATGGGAATTATGTTTTCTTTTGTTCTAATAGTAGCAATACTTGGCCTTCCTTATAGGCTCTTCTAGAGTTCAAGGTTCATCAAACTAAATCTTGTCTTTGTACGATTGAGGTAGCCCACTCAGGAAACATTGAGTTTTCTCTTTATCATCCCTGATGTACCTGACATACCTCAACAATTCCAAGAATTTGTTTGCATATTCTTCCATATTCAGTTGTCCCAATTTCAGCTCATGGAACTCTTTGATCTTATCATCATAGAACCCATCATAAAGGTACTTCTACTTGAAATATTTCTTAAATTGCTTCCACACAATATTTTTGTCATTGATATTCTTCACTTTCCTAAGGTGCTCCCACCATATAGATTCTCTTCCATTTAAGTTGAATATATCTACCCTTTCCTCCATATTTCTAGAGTAGTCTTGGACTTGGAAATACTTTCTCATCCCAAGAAGGAAAGATTCATCTTGTTGACCGGTCTTTACCTCACCATTAAAGGTAAGAGTCCTTGCCTTCTTAAATTCATCATCTAAATTGTTTTGTTAACACCTCTTTCTCTTATTCCTATGAGATGAAGAGCTTGAATCCCTAGTGGATCCTTCACACTCAGATGATCCACTAGAAAACCTTTTTCTAGAGATCTTGGACCTCTTGTGGGGATTTATTCTTACACTACTCCTACTCCCTTCTGGATTTTTTGTTTGATTACCAGAGTTCATATTCCTTTGGATATCTATCAAACTCTGTAGCATGGCTACATTCAGCTGATTCTACTCTTCCTAAGCTTCAATTATTCTTTCATTGTCTTCTCTGCAACTTTGCAATCCCAGCCTTAGTCTTCTCATGGTGGCTACAATATCTGGGGGAGTCTCTTGATATCTTCTTCCATTATATTATGTTTCAGCATTCTCAACCTGAATGTTTTCCCCCATAGCATCTTCCTCGAGCTCATAGGGATCCTGTGTATCATTCATGCTGTTGATTCTTATGGCCAAGACAAAACCAACTTTTCTAACTACACTATGAATATGAAAAATGTGTTGATAAACACCATTGTTAGATGCACAATAATATCAGAATGTAATAACTTATTGGTCGACTGTTTTGCTGCAGTTTTCTCTCTGCTAAAATATTTCTTAGCCCATTTAGGCCCATGTTGTATTCAATGGCTCTAAAAACTATTCACTTGTCCCATATATGCCCAAGGTTGTAACCAATAGCTTTGAAACCAAATTATCACGTCACTTCCCCTCTACATCAGCATATAAGGGAGGGATGCATCTTCACTGCTCGCTCTGAAACCTTTTTGTACATGTACCCAAGTGCCCATACACCTGACCGATATGCATAATAATTTAAAATTTATCTTTATTATATCTTTAAACATAGTCATGGGTCATGTTAATCCTTTAACATTCATGCTTAAGCATGAAAACCACTGTAACAATTGTTTCGCAGTGGACAAATCCACTCTACAACCAGAAAAGTTGTTTTCACACTGAAACTAACTTTTTTGACTTCTTCTTTCTGGATTCCTACTTTCTAACTTCCGATTTCTGACTTTGGGATTCAAACTTTGGAAATCCTGAGATACCATACCTTTACTCGTTCTCTTTCCAACTTTCGACTTTCCACGGACCAACTTTGGGATGCAGAAATCCATGAAATGACTACTTTATCTTTCGGTTTCCTGCTTTTTGAATTTTAACTTTCTGTCTTCCACTTTCCACCTTCTGCTTCAGACTTTAGGAATCAGAAAATTAAAAATATGATGGAATCATTTATCCACATTCCTCCTTCTACATTCATTTTTCTACCTTCCACTACAGACTTCAGATCGCGTAAAACCAACAATACTATGCCTTTACCTATTCACTTTCCAATTTCTGGCTTCTGTATTCCATAGTGGATTCCAGATCATGGAAAACCAACACTTGGCAGCATTTCTCTTTCTATTTCCTGATTTCTTTCTCGCTCCTTGCGCCTTCCATAGCAGATTCTAGGATGCGGGAAAAATAACTTTTACCTTATAATTTTTGGCTCTTTTTGACTTCCTCCTTTTTCCTTCTATGGGCAAATTTCGGGGTGCAGAACGCTTAAGTCAGATGTATTATGACTTTGTAACTAGGATTCTAGCCTCCATGAACTTAAATAAAATGTAGTGGAAAAACACAAAGCATATGCATATGAAAAATGAAGGGACATTTAACAATAGTAAACTCTACTTAAATACTTAATAAGCATTCAACATATTCAGTACATTCATAATAAAATACAATGCATAAATAAGAATAACCAGAGAATACTTATCTTCAAGATGAAGCTATCCTACAACTAGCTATGTCACTGCAATGTTCCACCCAACCATAGGCCAGTTGTGTTCATTAATCTCTCAACACAACTTCCACCCCCAAGCTGGGCATGATTTCCATAAGGAACTATGGAACAATAGGCTCACACATAGCCAAAACATATCAAACAAAGTCAATCCAATGTATACTTTGGCTTAGCAGGTTATCCAACCAATCCAATACACAATTGAGTTTATTAGGCTGCAAGAAACAAGCCAATACACTGCTAGGTTTATCAGGTTACTCAGCCAAGCCAAATAAAATTTGGGTTTATTAGACTGGATGAAGTTAATCAAACATTCACATTCAGGACCAGCTAAGCCAACTAATAGATGGTTTTATAAGGATACTCAGCCAAGCCATCTCACTGTTGGGTTTATCAGGCTACTCAGCCATGCCAGATAATAGTTGTGTTTATTAGGATGTTAAGGCAGTGGAGACATAGAATGGATAAGATAGTGGCTCATTCACAGATATAGGGACACCTCAACAAGATCTATCTATCCTATAATCCAAAATACCTACAAATATGACACAAGGAAGTATGCCCTTCTTTGCTACACAGTCCCTCGGGCTATACCTTCCCTTTCAGTGCTCTTCAGGATGTGCATAGAAGATTCACGAGAAACTCTTATATTTTTGTGAGGTTCCTCTCTTCACTAGGTTTATCAATCCAATTAGGTGTCTCTTCCACTCCTAAGTCTTGCATATAGTTCAAACGCAAACCAGGGAACACATAAAAGCAAACCATAAGGAGACATAGCAACACAGGGCTCCACTCTGTAACATAGACAACCAAGCTTTCATACCACTCTATAACATAGGAGAAACAAATTTTCACTTGTACATAATAGACAAGGGTTCCATACCACTCTGTAGCATAGAAAAACATTGTAGAACAACCCTTCCACGACTCCGGATAGTGGAAACATAATGAATCGAAAATGGAATGGAAGAATGACCAAAAACATTTTGGGAGACTTAGGAAATGATGGGATGGGCACACATTCACATGATTACTTTATTTAGAATAAAGAATGTGTCTTCCCCCAAGATTTAGGTTTTCTCATACTACAGGCTGGCTCAGTCACAAAACTGACTACCATACCTCGCCCTTCCCAAGGCATTAAATTAATCAACCAAATTATGGAAGAACTGAATGATTGAGTGCAGAGGTCAAAAAGGGTAGTTGAGAGATTTAGAGTTCTCCTAATGACATCTTAGTTCACCCTATGGCTCAGGGGTTTGAATAAATCCCCTCCCTATTCCTCGTGAAATAATGCCTCCATCTCTTTCATTGAAGTGCATAGCTATTTATGGTATTTTATTAAATTGTATATTTACATGATATCTTCAAAATATAATGTTCCTAAGTTAGAACTATAACCATCAACATCAACCTTTATCGTTGGTACATAAAACACCAAATCAATGGCAAGGAATTTGCCTTGAGCTCCTCACCATGATTTAAATACAATATATACATCACATACAATTTTAATACCACGGGGTAAAACCCGGGGTGTTACATCTTAAATTTTTAATGTTCTAGAAAAGAGGTAAAATGGAGCTATAGAAATCCTTATATGGCCCTTCCATCCACAAGTTTCCTTTGGGTGACTGACAATAGTTTTCATGAAGTGACGTCATGCGAAAAACATGTAAATGTCATCATGGATGAAGAAGTGTCATTTTTTACTATAACTAGGATCTCTCTAGTGGAAGCACATCTATCTCATACATTAATATGTGTCTTGTAAAATGTATGTATTAAGGTGATTTGTCTTGTCAAAGGTATGGGTTAAGGTTTCTACATGATAATATTATTGTCATAAATTATGGTTCTATTGGCCTATATCATGGTAATATTGTTGGCATAAATTATAGTGATATTGGTGATGTCATTGGCATAAATTGTGGTGCTATTGGTCTTGATCATGGTAATATTATTGGAATATATTATAGTGATATTATTGATGTCATTGACATAAATTATGGTTCTATTGACCTAGATCGTGGGGATGATAATGGCATAGAATATGGTGATATTGACATGGACTATGGTGAGGTTATTACTATGGAGTATTGTGATATTACTAGCACGAAGTATGGTGATGTTATTGGCATGATATAGGGTTTCTATCTTGGAGTGATATAGAGTTTTAATATGATAATGATGTTAAGGGGTTTAAGAAGAAAACAAATAAGATCTATGGATGATTGTTTCTAGGGTTTGATTACACACTTTAAGGGAATATTTTTGAAAGTTTCATTGCATATTTGGAGAAAATATTTGAGGCATGTACATGTTGAGATGGTGACAGTGAGAGTGGAAGTGCCAATGACCATGACAATGACAGTGATAGCTGTAATTGTAATAGTGACAACAAAAATCATAGTGATAGTGTCACTGACAGTGACAGTGACAAAGACAATGGAAAATTGATACTCTTATTCATATCAGGGTGGTAGGATTGGGGAAAGGAGAGGAGATTGTACCCTCCTTGAGGTTGGTGCTCACAAGGGGGTTGGTGCTTCCTTCTACTTGGTGCTAGAAAAACTAGGGAATTGGTGCTTCCTTTGTGTTGGTTCACATAAAATTCAATGTATAACATAAGAGCAACATTTTGTGATTTTATCCCATATGGGTTTCCACATACAAATGTTTGTGCATTGTGTATTATTTTATGTGTTGATGGTAATGTTTGATAATGTAGTATGGTTAATGATGTTATGATAATTTAAAGTTGTTACAAATTAATGTTTGAAATAAATATTGTTAAAAGTTTCCAATACTAATTCACCCCCTCTCAGTATTGATGAATATTCCAACATATTTTGTGTTAGTTATAAACCATCTTATGATTTCGTTGGATCCCTCCACTATGATATGTCTAAATTTTATAATATATCATGTGATATGTGTCAACCCCATGTTAAAACATAGATGCTACATTCCCATCAATCAACCCCTTTTGAAATATCCATTGCTGCATCAATGACCTCAAGTGAAAAGCATGGTTCTATCTTTATCAATGCATCATAATGCTAGCATGATTCATTACTTGGATGAGAATCCATATCATGTTTTTTCCTTATCACTTGTTCTTCAAATTTATAATATAATGACATTATTTAAAATTTGATTAGCAGTTGAGAAGCCAAAATATAGAATCAACTTTCTCAATAGTATTGCATATGTTTTCCAAATTTGCGTCTATCCAACAAAAGGAATATTCTACTTACAAAGTTAACATAACTAAGCATTCTTCCATAGAGACATTGAACTACTAGAATCTAGGATATATTCATTATATGCAAATGACTAAGTACAGAAAATCCTTCCTTGGTTACCATGTTCAAGTCATATCGCCATCCACCACAATGTGTGCATTAAAACATACAAATCCTAATGATGCTCTTCACCTTTCAATATCAGGAAAGAAAAATATTAGACAAATAACATTGTGTTTCAAACATTTCAATTGTACATTTGCATGGGGCTATAACATAAAAAAAATTAACTATGGACATATGTAGGTAATTAAATAGTTTTCATCCCTACATATTAATAGTAGAAGTTGGGAAATATTTTATATATGTGCATCCCTGAATTTTTTTCCTATCCATGTAAGTTTCCTTCAACATGGATACCCAAAACCACTTGCAAATACTTTTGTCTTGGATGCTTACTGTTAATTCAATTGAAAAGTTTAGGGAGTAATATTTATCACATTTTATTATGGAATATTTAATTCTACCATGTTACTATTGTTAGAATAATCAACCCATAGTTAGCTACCTTAGACATTAATTAATCCATTTTTGTCTTATTTGCCTAGTTTCTATGTTCCATCATATGCAAGTTGTCATCTACACATCCATAGTGGTCAAAATTGATAATTTTGACTCATGGAGTGCTTGGGAAAGCTTATGGAATCAAATCTACTTTGTTCCTAGCCTTCCTAGTGCCCTTTTTCTTTTTCTACTTTATTGCCTGCTTTTTCAGTGCTTTAAGGCAATTGGGAAAGTTTGACTAGGTGAGGTTAACTAGTTTTTTTTCCTCCACATCCTCCACTCTTTTCTCCTATGAAAAGCATGTATGAGTTGTCATTCCATTACCTTTTAGCTTTCCCAAGTGATTTTTCCAATTCATGAGCTCCTTGACTGTTTTGGAAACTGCTTTATGCACCTATGGGGGATTTGCTTAATTTTAGTCAGCCTGCTTTAGACTAGATTCGAATTTCCTCCTCATGAATTTGAATCCCTTATGTAATTATTTATTGTGGAAGCCTATGATATTACAGGGTTGGCTATTGTACACTGATTCAATACAGTTTAGTGTTCAACTCCATATTCAGTCTCTTTTGTGAGTGATTTTGCATGTACAATTGATAATTGTTGTGAGTCTAATTGTTCTATCACTGGGTTAAATTTCCACATGGTATCAGAGCCTTTGTAGATCTATTTCTCTCCTTCAATTTTTTTTTTTAGGTTCGACATCAGTGACTGGGAGCCTTCTACTGATAGCCGGGACAATTTTTGAGCTATGGATCAATCTCAGAAGATCATCTTGACTCCCTTCAACTTCTTTGAATGGAAAGCAGAGTTGGAGATATTGTTGAGAGTGAAATGCCTCTATAGAGTGACTATGGAAACAGAAACAGAGCCCAATGTAGCTGCAGAGAAGATAAAATGGCACAATAGGAGGGATGAGGCCTATGGTCTCTTGTGTCTGAGTATTTCCAGAGACCTCCTTTTCCATCTTGATGGATTGACATCACTGAATGAAGTATGGGAGAAGCTTGTTGATATTTTTGGAAAGACAGATGAGATGAGGGGACATCAAATCAAGAATGAACTGATCTCCCTGAGTCCCAATAGCTTTGAATCCCTGCAACTATATTTCTCCAAGTTCAAAGCACTTTTTTTGCAGCTAAAACAATGTGGGATCAAAAAGAAGGATGATCAGCTGGTCTTGGCCATACTATCGAAGCTTGGCCCTAACTATTCAGTGTTTGTTTTGACCTTCTATGCCACAAATTTGACAGCTCGAACCTGGAAGATGCCTAGCCTAGAAGATTTCATGGAATCTCTCACACAAGAACAAGATAAGTTGGTGATGATGGGCACCATCAAACCATCCAAATACCAAGCTCTAGTTGCTGGAGATTCGAGGGTGGATTCAAAAAGCAAAAATAAAGCTAAAAAGACACCTGATCAAAAGAGAGACAAGAACAAGTCTCTGGACGAGCCTCAAGGTTCCAAGAAGAACTACCAGAAGAAGAAAAACAAAGGAGAAATGAGCAAGTGTGCATACTGCAGTAAGGGCAATCATACTGAGATCTCCTGCATGAAGAAGCAAATAGACATGCTGACCCAACTCCTGGAGAAGAATGGCATCTCCCTTCCAGACAGCTCAAAGAAGAGAGAAGGAGGATCAAGTTCAGAAGACAGAGAGAGAGTTCATGCATTGGTTGCTGGCACATCAAGCTCACCTAGTTTCATAATTGATTCTGGAGATTCAATACATATGGTTTCAACCAAGGAGGAATTCTCCTCACTTGACATGTTGAAAGGTCCACCAATAGTACTGGGAGATGACTCTCTCACTGAAAGTTTGGGAAAAGGGAGGATTGATCTTGATCATGGTTAGTTCAGCAATGTGTTGTATGTTCCTGGTCTTGCCTCCAACCTCTTATCAGTGTATCAGATGACTCACACTGTGTCTCCAAAGAAGGTCATATTCTCCCCTAATGAAGTTGAGATCACAGAGATCTGAAGTGGTAAAGTCGTTGCAAAAGGAGTTGCAAATCATACTTTGAAGGTATACATGTTCTCACACTTCCTACCCTACTCAAACCCCTCTGCTCTTCTGATTCATGCTAATGAGGCAAGCAAGCTTTGGCATGAAATATTTGGCCACCTAAATTACAAGTATCTTTCTGATCTTAGTGAAAAAGAGATGGTCATAGGGTTACCAAAGATAGAATTTTCCAAAGTAGTATGCCAAGGTTGTATCCTGGGAAAACACCCAGAGCATAAATTTGAGAGAGCTAGTCATGAGAGAACCTCTACACCCCTTGATTTGATCCACAGTGAGGTTGCTGGCCAATTCCCTCATATGTCCATGGGTTAGGCCAAATATGCATTGACTTTCATAGATGACTTTTCCAGGTATTGCTGGGTTTACTTCCTGAAACACAAGTCTGAAGTTTTTGGCCTCTTCAAAGTCTTTAAGGCTTTGGTTGAAAACCAATCTGGGAGGAAACTCAAGGTCCTCAGATCTGAAAATGGTGGTGAGTATGTCAAGTATAAGTTTATTCAATATTGTATAGATGCAGGTATTCAGATGCAACATTCTATCCCTTACACACCACAGCAGAATGGTGTTGTAGAGAGGAAGAACAGATCGCTAAAGGAGATGGCAACATGCATGATGGAGGACAAAACTTTGCCACCAAAGTACTGGGCCGAAGCTATAAACTATGCATCCTATATCCAAAATAGGGTGCCTCATAAACAGCTTGATGGTATGACTCCTTTCGAAGCATGGAGTGGGCACAAGCCAGATGTGACCCATTTCAGGATTTTTGGCTCAAAGGCTTGGGCTAGAATTCCAATAGAAAAGAGAAAGGCTTTGCATCCCCAAAGCCAAGAGTGTCTATTTTTTGGGTACTCTAAAGATTCAAAAGGTTACAAGCTGATAAATTTGAGCACAAACAAAGCCTTCATTGAAAGGTGTGTTCAGTTTCAAGAAGAACCCCTAGCAGCAGTGGAAGTTGGAGAAGCCTCTTCACCACCAGATCCTCTGAAAGTAAGTGAAGAGATTGTTGAACATGCTGATTATGATATTTCTAATAGTGATGAGTTTATTTCATATCCTAACAGCCCTACAAGGCCAAAATGGGCAGCCAAGACCATTCATGCAGCAGGAGAGATAGCTGGGAATCCTAATGACCCTAGGAGGACTAGATCTCAATTTGAGAGTGCTCTGTGCATGAAGGATCCTATGTTTGCTGAGAAATGATATATGATGGTGGAATCAGATCCTCAGACATATGAAGATGCAGTAGGAGATCCAAGATGGCAAGCAGCCATGAAGGAAGAGTTCAGCTCACTCCAGAAGAGCAACACTTGGGAGCTGGTGGATCTCCCCCCAGGGAGGAAGCTAGTTCAGTGTAAGTGGGTGTACAAGACCAAATTTGCTGTTGATGCTTCACCTATGAATTACAAGGCTATATTGGTAGCCAAGGGCTACTCATAGGTTCATGGCATAGATTACAATGAGACCTTTGCACCAGTGGCAAATATGTACTCCAGCAAGCTAGCCTTAGCCATTGCAGCTTCAAAGCAATGGGAGGTACATCACATGGATGTAAAGTGTGCCTTCATGAATGGAGATCTCACTAAATAGATATACGTGCAGCAGCCTTAATTATTTTCTACTAACCCATCTCTTGTGTGCAAGTTGAGGAAGTCATTGTATGGGCTAAAGCAAGCCCCCAGGGCTTGGTATGCCAAGATTGATAGCTTCTTGCTATCACTGAATTTTGTTCGATGAAAATAAGATCTGAATGTCTATTTCAAGTTAATTAATGGTTCATTAATGATCATTTTGTTATATGTTGATGACCTTCTCATTACAGGAAGCTCAAAGGATGAGATTGCTTCCTTGAAGGGTGCAATGAACCAAGCCTTCTCCATGACAGATTTGGGGCTCTTAAGCCAATTCTTAGGGCTTGAGATTGCTCAAACCAAAGATGGAATCAAGGTGCACCAGTACAAGTATGCCTTGGATTCACTGAACAAATTCAGAATGAAGGATTGTAAGCCAAGCAAGACTCCTTTCCTTTCAGGAGTGAAGCTGGAAGAAGCTGATTCTTCACCTATGGTAAACAATACACTGTATAGGCAATTGATTGGATGTTTGTTGCATATTACACATACTCGAACTGATATTTCTTATGCAGTAAGTGTGGCTTCTAGATACATGGATCAGCCTCATGAGATCCATTGGAAAGTAGCCAAAAGGATCCTTAACTTTGTTCAGGGAACAAGGACACATGGGATCTTCTATAAAGCAAAATCTGATCTTGATTTGATTGGGTTTACTGACAGTGATTGGGCAGGTGATAGCACAGATAGAAATTCCACATTAGGATATGTGTTCATGCTTGCAAAAGGGCCAATCATCTGGTCAAGCAAGAAACAGAGTGCCATTGCACTCTCATCTACAGAAGCATAGTATAGAGGAGTTGTAAATGCAACAACTCAATGTTTTTGGTTGCAGGGGTTACTTGGAGAGCGTGGCTTCGAATCAGAATACTCAACTACTATCTACTGTGATAATTAAAGTACCATTCAAATCTGCAATGATCCAGTTCAGAAGCAGAGAACCAAACACATTGAGATCCATATGCACTACATCAGAGAGCTTGTGCATGATGGCACCATTCACCTACTCTTCTGTTCATCTTTAGAACAAGTAGCTGATATCTTCACCAAATCATTTTGTGAGAAGACCTTCAGCAATCTCAAATCACTGCTGGGGATTGCTGATCATGATGTGAAGCATGAGTGAAGACAAGATTTCCAAATTTTGTTTTACAGTCCATGTTTAAGGGAGGATTTTGCCACTGGGTTTTTGCCTCTTTCCTTGGTTAAATGGACATGCAGTATGTAAAGGGTGACTAAGCCTTGTTGCTAGGCCCTATAATTTTCTGATATATTACTCATAAGTCAGGCTTAAGGGGGGGTGTTAGAATAATCAACCCATAGTTAGCTACCTTAGACATTAATTAATCCATTTTTGTCTTATTTGCCTAGTTTCTATGTTCCATCATATGCAAGTTGTCATCTACACATCCATAGTGGTAAAACTTGCTAATTTTGACTCATGGAGTGCTTGGGAAAGCTTATGGAATCAAATCTACTTTATTCCTGGCCTTCCTAGTGCCCTTCTACTTTTTTTGCTTTATTGCCTGCTTTTTCAGTGCTTTAAGGCAATTGGGAAAGTTTGAGTAGGTGAGGTTAACTAGTTTTTTGTCCTCCACATCCTCCACTCTTTTCTCCTATGAAAAGCATGTATGATTTGTCCTTCCATTACCTTTTAGCTTTCCCAAGTGCTTTTTCCAATTCGTTATCCCCTTGACTGTTTTGGAAACTTCTTTATGCACCTATGGGGGATTTGCTTAATTTTGGTAAGCCTGCTTTTGACTAGATTCGAATTGCCTCCTCATGCATTCGAATCCCTTATGTAATTATTTATTGTGGCAGCCTATGATATTATAGGGTTGGATATTGTACACTGATTCAATACAGTTTAGTGTTTAGCTCCATATTCAGTCTCTTTTGTGAGTGATTTTGCATGTACAATTGATAATTGTTGTGAGTGTAATTGTTCTATCATTGGGTTCAATTTCCACAACTATATGCTAGTCACAACTCACCATCCCAAATTGTATGACTAAAATGAATGCATATTTATATTTGTCTACTTATATTATTATACATGTCTGTGTTATTTTCTACTATACATTTAAAAATAATTTATTATGTCAGTTTATTTCCATTTGGTTAAAATTATGTATTTTGTGAGTTGTTTTAAGAAAGGATTTAACTCTTGTCATTGATATGAAGGGTATGTTACAATTACAAAATTACACTCTTCACCATATTCATATTTTGGAATTCATTATTAGTTAGTTTTATCTATTTTTGTGGGGTGCCTCTCCCCACCTTGCACTTATATTATGATGTGAGGGGTGATTAAAATTATTTTAATGTTTAGTAATTCATACCACTCTTTTCACTACTCAATAGTCCCCCATGAGTAGAAAACATTGTTTCCTTTCACTAATCGATAGTCCCTCAAGAATCGTTTCATGTCATTTGATTATACAAGTTCATTTTCCATAAAACCATGCATCCACTCAATGCATCAAGCATATGTACCAACATTAAGAGAATCATGTTCATCACTTGTATGATTTTGTTGTTTATTTATGCATGTTCATTTAATAAACCTCACTTTGAGTTAAAACTACATTATTTAAAATTCATATGTTTTACTAATCAAGTTGGAGGACTTAACTAACACCTAAACACATCATCCAAACACCTTTCTTGACCATATTGTTAGAATAGTATAAACCCACTCCATGTGTTATCACTCCAAGAAACTCCTCTAGGTTGCAGCTCGAGGATGCCTGGTAACTTAAATGTTTTTGGGGTTTTCTAAGTGGATCAAGTTAGGTGACCTATAGGACCTCACACTCTCAAGACATGCATGAAACTCAATTAGGGATAAGGCTTCTATTTACCACTGTTCAGAGGTTGACAATATGATGCAAAAAAGGAGAACTAATCATGTTGATAGATTCATACATAAAACAGATACATATAAATGGCTAATCATGACTAGGAAAGCACTTATAATTCAAATCAATCAATATGCCAATAGGATGACAACTATCAAACATTAATTAAACTGAATAAAACCTGAATAACACATTCAACCATAAGTACAGAATAGACAGGAAATGGAAGCTGAACATATGATAACAAAAGTGCTTAAATTAGGTCATGAGCAAAATGAGAAGCTTGACAATAGTATTTGTCTACAAGTCCCCGAAGTTGAACCCTTTCAATAAAATAAGTCTTAGGATTTATATCCTTTACAAAAATACTCAGATCCTAAAAAATTGGATCTGATTTAATAAAAATAAACAAAATAATATTTTTTTGCATAATTAGGTCAAAAAACCCTAATTAACTACTAGTCTAACTAACTATAGAATTCGTTCACTGTTTGAACCTTCTAATAACTAAAGTAAGTGCTGGAAATCACTGCCACTGGTCCTCTGCTGGTTAAGTCATTGTTTCACTTTGACAGTTAGGTGTTGCTAACATTTTCTACTGTTATGTCACAGCAAAACTGAAGCATACCTTCCCTGATGTTTTCTTCAGCATACTTTGTCTTCATACTTCATCCCTGAGCCATCCATGTTCACCCAAAACTAGTCCTACGTGTCAAAAATCGATCCTATGCCTCTGTCTGCTTTCAGTGGTTAAGAGGACAAAATATCAAAACAGTTAGCTGCCGAAAGAGGTGCTTTCAGTGGCTAATGAACTACCTCAACGTTTTCCTAAGCCACTAAAAGCCCTGTTCTTAAAAAATTCTTAGGCTGCCTCCAAAACTATGCTTTCAAGTCTAACTGCTTAGCTTTCTTCTTCAGTGGGCTCTATGCTAGGAGGGTTAATAATAGCCTAGCTTGCTTCTGGAGGCTGAAGGCTAACTACAGCTTCAGCTAGGGTTTCCAATGTGAGGTGGTTGCCAGGGTTTAGCTTAGCCTCCTTCACCTGCAGTTTCTAAAGACTAATCATCCTATACAATCTTGTATTATCCTTCAGGTACCTTTTGTTTAGTCTCTTTAGGAAATTATACCTTTCTCTTTGATCTAGGTAAGATTTATGCAACAACTTGTTCCTATTGGTCAATATAGCATTATTCCTTTTTACCTCTTTGACCAAAATTTCCATCTCATATACTTGCCTCAGCAATTGATTTATCTTTCGAGTATTGGGATTACTACAGGAAGCCTTCTCTGCTGGTTCATCTTTCTCTTTCGATGTAGGTGATGGTAGTTCTTCAATCTCTTCTACAACATGCAAAGCTAGGTCTGCACCTTCCACTTGTTCTTCTTCTGAATCTGAGTAGGGCAGGTTCAAAATGTTCTCACTGTGTGTTGTAACTTCCTATCCCTTTTCACTGAAATACAAGTTTTTTTTCACCTTCTTTTCTTTGTAATAGGAAGGAGGCTATTCTGCTGCTGCTGGGGATACATCCCTTCTCTTTCTTTTCCCACTTATTGGTGTGCTATATTTTTTAGTAGGATACTTCCCCTTTTCCTCTAGCTGAAGGCATGTTTCAAAACCATTCCAAAATAGGAAATAAGGCCATGCCATATTCCTCCTCTTCAGCAATCCTTGGATCAGAAGTTGGATAAGGCCATGATGAGACAGTCTTCCAGCAATCTTGGTTGGTTGGGACTTCACCTGGTGTGCCATATTTTTGAAACTCATGTGTAAGTAAAAAGGCAAATTCAGTGGGCTTCTCCCTGTGAAGTGGTTCATCAATTTAAAATGGTAAATAATAGCTCTGTTGTATCTCCCTTCACATGTTATGTAAACCAAAATGGCCTTCAGCAGTTGTTGCCACCTTTATTCTAGCCAGGAGGATGGTACACTCTTCTTCCACACCACCTCCCTATGTTCAGGCTTTAGGTAAGATCTTAACTCTACATCCTTTGGTATGGTGGTCATAAACCATGTTTCTCCTATGCTAGGGAGTTCATTCACTTCAATAATTAGGGTTTCATCTATGAGGAATTCTTCTTTTCCATGACAACCTTGGAGCCATCGAAAGAGAGGGAAAATTCCTCAGCCACCTAGTGGTGTGAACCTTGAATCTTCCCACAAAAACTATAGTAGCCAGCATCCTTAAAAACTTGACAGACCTCTGGATGTGCCTCTAGGTAGCTGATGTCTCCCAACTCCAACCTAAGAGCAGGTCCTCCCTTCTTCATCTTGTTGAATGCCACTCCTAGATACCTACAACAATAAACTCAAGTTTTGTTGTGTTATCAATCCAGGAAACTCCTCTAGGTTGTAGCTCAAGGATGCCTCATAACTTAAAATGTTTTTAGGGTTTTTAGATATGGATCAAGTTAGTTGACCTATATAACCTTTCTACTCTCAAGACATGCATAAAACTCACTCATTTACAAGGCTTTTAGTTACAATTGCTTAGAATTTTGACAATAAGGTGCAGGGATGGAGAACTCACCAGGATGGCAGACTTACATACAAAACACATGCATATAAATGGCTAAGTCCTGATGAGGATGGTATTTATAAATCAAATCACACTAACAAACCAATAGGATGACAACGATCAGCTTTTAATCAATCTGAAAATGACCTAAATACACATTTAGGCATAAATACAATAAAGAAAGAGATGATGGCTGAACAGATCACAAAAAAAGAGCTTATATCATGAATAAGTAAAATGAGAACCATGAAAGAATTATAGGCTTATAAATCCCCGAAGTTGAACCTTTATTATAAAATCGATCATGGGCTTTTATAGCCTTCTACAAAAATGACAGATCTTGAAACTGTTAGTTTTTCAACATTAAGCTAGCATTATTAGGATCTTTAACTGAGAGAATAACAAGTACAGCAATCAAGCACAAGAGACAATGAACACAATGTTTTTCCTTGGGGAAACCATAAATGGAGAAAACTCCGCAACTTCCTCAGAGATAGAATCGACACCAAAATAGTAAAACCCAAAACAGTAAGTGATCTACTGACAGCAGTAACCTTCTTCTTATCTAGCCCCAGTGTCTTCTCCTTCCTCAACTATGTGCTACACTTGAGTGTGTATGTGATGTGTACTAAATGGAGAGTCTAGCTCTTTATTTATACTAAACCTGACATGACTAAAACCCTACTAGGGCCGACCTCTAGTCTAATAACCCTAGTGCCCCGAAACTGCGGGGACTTTAACCCTTAAACAATAGGAGGGTTACCCACAATGACTTGACATGACTTGTTTACATTATAGATCTTCCCAATCAGAACATCGAGGCATGACATGACATAAGTAAATCCCAGAATAAACATGGGTTACAATAGATAAGAAATACAAGTGAATACATTCCGAAGTTACAATTACATCAACACTCCCTCTTAACTAGGAAGGTATTCTCTTGACACAATTTTCATCACTATTCTTCTTCTCTAGGCCATCTTGTCATCTACATATTCAAGTCATGTTTGTATTCAAGTCATATTTGTCTTCAATTCATCTTCATCTCTTGATTTGGATCATCACTCAATCTTGATCATCACTAGATCCGGATCATCACTCGACATCATCACTGGATCTGGATTATCACTCGATCTGGATCATCACTACCGGATCATCATCAATGGATCATCATGAGTGCTATCTCATGATTCTTCTCATCATAGGAATTTCTACAGAGCCAGCCCTTTTTCATGCTGGTTGTAAGCCTAGCCTCCATGTAGGTCTTCTTCAGCAGTTATATCTGACCTGCTTGTCAAAATGGCCCGCCCAACACTTACATCTGACCTACTCATCAGAAAGGCATGCCCAGCACTCACACCTGATCATGTAGGAACCAATCCTATAATCATATCAAAAAGGCTAAGCACTTGAATTTAGCCATGCGAGAACACATCCTGCAACCATGCTAAAAAGGTTCTGCTCTTCCACCCATGCAGGAACACATCCTGTAACCATGATGAAATATCTCTGCACTTACATCCACCCATGTAGGAACAAATCCCGCAACCATGATGAAAGAGCTCTGCACTTACATCCACCCATGCAGGAACACATCATGCAACCATGATGGAAGGGATTTGCACTTACATTCACCCATGCACTAACACATCCTGCAACCATGATGAAAGGGCTCTGCACTTGCATCCACCCATGCGGGAACACATCCTGCAACCATGATAGAAGGGCTATCCACTTACATCCACCCATGTGGGAACACATCCTGCAACCATGATGGAAGGGCTCTCCACTTACATCTAACCTACTTGTTATAAAGGCATGCACTCATATCTGATCTTGTAGGAACCAATCCTACAGTCACATCAGAATGGCCCCCAGTCCTAGACTGAGCTACCTGGTAACTGACCAGGTGCCTCCATTATCCCAAAAAATTCCAGTAGCCCTTACATCCAACCTACTCATTGGAATGGCCAACACTCACATCTGACATGGAAGGAACTTAATCCTTTAGCCATGATAGAATGTCTCAGCCCTTACATCTGATCAAGTGGGAACATATTGCTCTATCACATCAAAATGGCCATGTACTCATATATGATCATATGATAACACATCTCACAATCATATCAGAACGGCCCTCGGTCTCAGACCGAGTTTTCCTTGTAACTGACCAGGCACCTCCATTCCAAGAATGGCAATATCCCTTATATATGATCATGTAGGAACCAATCCTAGAGTCATATCAGAATGGCTCAGCACTCATATATGACATGGAATAAACCAATCCTATCACCATGACAGAATGGCTCAGCCCTGACATCTGACCATGGAAGGAACTAATCCTCTCACCATGTCAAAATGGCTCACGGACTAATCACTTCCCTTTGGAGGGAACCTCGATCTAGAGAACACCAAGCTTCTCCCTGAAGTACTCAAAATTCACCCTAGCCAATGGATTTGTCAACACATCAGCTATCTAATGATCCATTGCAACATATTGGAGCTTCATTTCTCCCCTCTGCACCATATCCCTGATATAGTGATACTTGATCTCAATATGCTTCGACTTGTCATGGAACACTGTATTCTCAAACAACTTTATGCAACTCTAGTTGTCACAATGTATACAAGTAGCATCCAATTGGAGATCCAATAAATAAGATAGTAGATTCCTCAGCCATACTGCCTCACAACTAGTTGAACAAGCTGTGACATACTCTGCTTTAGCTGTACTCAGTGCCACACAGGATTGCTTCCTGCTAAACCAAGAGATCACACCTCATCCCATGCTGAAGCAACACCTTGAAGTGGTCTTCCTATCGATGGCACTACCTTCCCAATCTGAATCAACATAACCCTCTAGGTTAATCTTCTGACTTGCCTCATACTTTAGCCCACAATCAATTGTACCCCTAAGGTACCTCAAAATATGCTTTGTAGCAATCAAGTGAACATGTCTCAGATCTGTCAGGAACTGGCTCAAGGTGTTCACAGCAAAGCAAATATATGGCCTCGTGTTCATCAGGTACATCAAGGACCCAATCATCTTATGATACATTGTAGCATTAACCAACTCTGATGAAGCATCGCTCAATAGCTTCAGGTTCGATTCCATAGGTGTGGCCATGGACTTGAAGTCCATTATCCCAAACCTCTTCAGGATCTCTACTACATACTTCCCTTGTCCAAGGAAAATTCTATCTGCACTCTGCCACACCTCCATACCTAGAAAATGATGCATCATACCCAAGTTCTTCATTTCAAACTCGACAACAAGCTTTCTCTTCGTATTAGCAATCAACCCATCCATACCTGTTACAAATAGATCATCTACATATAGTAGAAGCATCACTGGGTTGCCATATTCAACCTTGCAGTAAAGGTTGGAATCTGCTTTACTCTTGGTAAATCCCAAATTGGATAGAAAGCTATCAATTCTTCCATACCATGTCTTGGGTGCCTGTTTCAAACCGTACAGGGCTTTCTTCAATCTGCACACATAAGACTCCCTGTCATGTGTCTCAAAACCGAGTGGCTACTCTACATACACTTCCTCTTCTACTACACCATTCAAGAAAGCAGTCTTGACATCCATCTGGTGTATCTTCCATTTCATCACTACAGCCAGAGCAAGTACTGATTTGATGGAAGTTTATTTGGCTATAGGTGCAAAGGTTTCTTCATAATCTATTCCTTCCTTCTGAGAGAAACCCTGAGCCACAAATCTTGCTTTATATTTTTTAGTGCTACCGTTTGTAGCATGCTTGATTTTGTAGATCCATTTGGAAGTTACAACTGAATTCCCTTCAGGTCTTGGAACAATATCCCAAACATCATTCTTCATGATTGATTGGTACTATTTGATCATAGCATCCTTCCATTCTTTCCATTCTCCCGCTTCTTCATAACTGGAAGGTTCTTTATCAATGAAATCACATAGTAAAGCTACATACCCAGAGCAGGATCTTGTTCTCTTTCTTTCTCTGTGATTCTCTTCTGGAGCCCCATATATTTCCACACCTTGGATAATTTCACATACCCAAGTAGGTTTCCTCTTATGAGGATTCTTTTCCAGAAGGATGATCTACAGGTCTTTGTGGTTCTTCATATTCTCGATCTTCTTCTTGAGTTTATTCATTCATGGTTGTATCATGAATTCTGGGTGCTTATGCTTCTTCAGGTTCTTCAGCAGGTCTCTTTCTGGATTTGTTGTAATCTGTGACTTCATCAAATGTCACATCCCTACTGATGTCAATCTTCTTGTATCCTAGGAAATATATTATGTAAGCCTTCAAGCTTTCAGAGTATCCCACAAATATACCCTTCTTTCCTGAAGGATCTAATTTTGTTCTCTTCTCTTTTGGAATGTGTATGTATACAGGACAGCCAAATATTCTGAGATGCTTGAATTTTGGTTTCTTCGCGGAGAAGACTTCTTTAGGAGTCTTGTTCTCGATTACTCTATGTGGTACGTTTCTGTACATACATAGCTGTTCTGGCAGCTTCTACCGAAAGATGCATAGGAAGATCTTGATCATGAAGCATAGCTCTTGCAGCTTCCATGATAGTTCTATTCTTCCATTCCACAATCCCATTTTATTGTGGATTATAAGGAGTGGACAACTCCCTTTTAATCCCTGATTCTTTACATAGCTCTTTTAATTCATTCGAAGTGAATTCTCTGCCATTATCTGATCAAAAAGTCTTGATCTTCTTTTTAGTGTGATTCTCGATCAAGGCTTTGAATTCCTTGAACTTGCTGAATAATTCATCTTTGTTCTTCATGAAGTAAACCCATGTCTTCCTAGAAAAATCATCAATGAAAGAAACATAATATGCATACCCACTTAGTGAGCTTGAAGACATAGGACCGCATACATTGGAGTGGATGATTTCTAGGATTCCTTTGGCTTTGCTTTCGCTGCTAGGAAATGTCTTCTTTGTATTCTTTCCTTTCGCACATCCTTTGCAGACCCCATCATGTTTTGCTTGGAATTCTGAAAGACCTTCAATAGCTTTGCTTGCAATTGGCAGTGCTCTGTAATGCACGTGTGTAATCCTTCAATGCCAAATTTCACTTGGCTCTACTGTGTCATGGACCAAGGCTTGTTCTGGATGGCCCTTTAATTTGTACAATTGTCCTTCTTGTTCTCCAATCACCACCGCATCATCGATAGTATTTCCTTTTCACCACATGTTGACTTGACCATATATGAATGAAACCCTCATTCCTTATGCATCTAATGTAGATATGGAGAGGAGGTTCTTCTTGAGTCCTGGTACAAACAAAACTTCCTTCATTATCATAGAATTTCCAGAGTCTAGTTTATAGGAATATTCCCCACTACCTTTTATTGGATATTGGTAGTCATCTCCTAGCTTCTCCTTGTGAGGTGATTCATGTTCTGGTAGTTTTACAAAGGATTCCTTAAATCCTGTCATATGCTTGGAAGCCCTACTATCTATAATCCAATCAGTGCTTCCATGAGTAATCTTTCCTGTAAGAGCGGAAATCAAAACATATTCATCTTCACTGGAAGAATATTCACTTTCACATTAGAGGAATTTTGGGGTCTAAAATGGGCCTCCTAAGGAAAATAATAAAATAATAGTTAAAATAATAAAATTATAGTTAAAATAATAAAATAATATT
>LPNX010043483.1:1387143-1496149 GCA_001517045.1 Pseudotsuga menziesii
TACAGTGTGGATACTCGTTGGATGCGGAATCAAATTCCACATCCAACGAGCTCTCCCGATCAAAATTTGAGTAAAAACACAATGAGATATGTCGAAAATACGAACAAAAAACGTAGTTTTTTTTTTAATGACAAATATGTCAATTCAACCATTATGGTTGACTTATTTTATTGAAATTCTATTGGTTCTTGAATTCCAACTCACAAAAACTTATTTTGGCACGTTTTCTCATAAGGCCCATTTTAGACCCCAAATTTCCTCTAATGATATCTGGTTCTTTTCTTAGATGGTTCATCATCCTCTGCAGCATGAGCACAATGTCTTCTTTTGTTTCCCTTATTCTTATCAGAATGAACCTTGTTCTTAGGATAGTCTTTTGCAAAGTGTCCTTTTTCATCACATGTATAACATCTCAATTTAGATAAGTCCTTTCTACTGTTATCTTTATGGTAAGGATTCTTACCTCTGGTGTGATGAGAGTTTCTTCTGCCTTTCTTGGAGTGGATTGTGAGAGCTTGATCTTCACTTCCCATCTTCTCTTCTCGAGCTACTATCTAAGCTTCTTCTTGAGAGAATTCTTCCCATAGTCTGCTGAACTTGACTAACTTATTTCTGGCATATATTCCTTGGATGAATGAATCCCATGACCTAGGGAGGCCATTCAGTGTTGTCATCACAATTTCTGGATTCTCCACTTCTTCATCTACAACTTCTAGTTGTTCTTTGATCTGGGAGACCCTTGTGAAGTAAGACTGGATTTTTTCTGCATTCTAAATCTTCACAGTCTTCAGTTGGTTTCTCAGAGTCATTTTTCGGTTTATGTTCTTCCATTCAAACAATTTGGTTAGGGCATCAAACATAGATTTAGGTGTCTTGAGAGAGGACACCTGTGGTATGAGATGATCCTTGATAAAATCAGTAATGATTCTCTTTTTCATAAACAACTTCATCTTATGTAAGGCCTTTGCCTCATCTCCCTCTGGAATTGGAATCTCCTCATGGATGTAAGAGTCCAACTCGTTCTCTTCTAGGACCAGGGAGATCCTATACTTCCAAGCTCGGAAATTATCAGATCCCTCAATATTTTCATCAAGCTTGGTATGATGAGACATCTTAACTAAGAACCCCAAATGGAAATACAAAATATTTAGATCTTACCAGGTCAATATGTCAAATCTGGAGTTGGAGCTGAAAATCCTGCAAAGCTGGTTTAGGAGAAAATTAGAGTTTTGCTTTTCTAGAGTTCTGTCCAACCAATTGCTTTGAATTTTATCCCTAACTTTCATTTTAGGGAGGAGATCAATTCAGGCTTGGGCTCACTGAAAAATTCCTCTTCTGTGAAAATCCCTAATTTTCAGCAGTAGTGTCAGGTCCAAAACTGAAAAACCTCAGAATTGGATTCTGCTTCGACAGAAAGATGCGCTCTAGGGAGGAGATTTATTCCACCCTAATTTTTCTAAAAATATGAGGAGAGAGATCCAAAAAATAGGAAGCCTTATTTTCCATAGTTGCACAGTGTCTTCTCCTCAGGTTAGCTTTGATACCATGTTAGTTTTTCAACATTAAGCTAGCATTATTAGGATCTTTAAGTGAGAGAATAAAAAGTACAGCAATCAAACACAAGAGAGAATGAACACAATGTTTTTCCTTGGGGAAACCATAACTAGAGAAAACCCCACAATTTCCTTAGAGATAGAATCAGCACCAAAATAGTAAAACCCAAAACAGTAAGTGATTTGCCGACAGTAGTAACCTTGTTCTTTTCTAGCCCCAGTGTCTTCTCCTTCCTCAACTATGTGCTACACTTGAGTGTGTATGTGATGTGTACTAAATAGAGAGTCCAGCTCTCTATTTATACTAATCCTGACATGACTAAAACCCTACTAGGGTGGACCTCTCTAGGAGAGTCTAATAACCCTAGTTCCACGGAACTGAGGGGACTTTAACCCTTAGACAATAGGAGGGTTTCCCACAATGACTTGACATGAATTGTTTACATTATAGATCTTCCCAATAGGAACATCGGGGCTTGACATGACATAAGTACATCTTGGAATAAACATCGAGTTGCAATAGATAAGAAATACAAGTCAATACATTCAGAAGTTACAATTATATCAACACTCCCTCTTAACTAGGAAGGTATTCTCTCGACACAATTTTCATCACTGGTCTTCTTCTCTAGGTCATCTCGTCATCTACATCTTTAAGTCATATTCATCTTCAAGTCATCTTCGTCTTCAAGTCATATTCATCTCTCGATCTGGATCATTACTCGATCTGGATCATCACTGGATCTGGATCATCACTACTGGATCATCATCACTGGATCATTGCGAGTGCTATCTCATGATTCTTATCGTCACAGGAGGTTCTACAAATCCAGCCCTTTTTCATGCTAGTTGTAGGCCTAGCCTCCATGTAGGTCTTCTTTAGCACTAATATCTGACCTGCTCATCAAAATGGACCGCCCAGCACTTACATCTGAACTACTGGTCAGAAAGGCACACCCAACACTTACATCTGATCATGTAGGAACCAATCCTATAATCATATCAGGAAGGCCCAGCACTCACATTTATCCATGCAGGAACACATCCTGCAACCATGATAAAAAGGCTTTGCTCTTCCACCCATGTGCGAACACATCCTGCAGCCATGATGAAAGAGCTTTGCACTTACATCCACCCATGCAGGAACACATCCTGCAACCATGATGGAAGGGCTCTACACTTATATTCACCCTTGCAGGAACCCATCTTGCAACCATGATGAAAGGGCTCTGCACTTACATCCACCCATGCAGGAACACATCCTACAACCATGATAAAAGGGCTCTGCACTTACATCCACCCATGTGAGAAAACATCCTGCAACCATGATGGAAAGGCTCTGCACTTACATCTGACCTACTCGTTAGAAAGGCATGCTATTACATCTGATCTTGTAGGAACCAATCCTATAGTCACATCGGAATGGACCCCAGTCCTATATTGATCTACCTAGTAACTAACCAGGTGCCTCCATTCTCCCAGACAATGGCAGTATCCCTTACATCTAACCTACTCGTTGGAATGGCCAGCACTCACATTTGACATGGAAGGAACTTAATCCTTTAGCCATGAGAGAATGGATCAGCCCTTATATCTGATCAAGTGGGAACACATCCCTTTATCACATAAGAATGGCCATGTAGTCATATCTAATCATATGAGAACACATCTCACAATCATATCAGAACAGCCCTCAATCTCATACTGAGTTTCCTTGGTAATTGACTAGGCACCTCCATTCGAAGAATGGCAATAGCCCTTATATCTGATTATGTAGGAACCAATCCTGCAATCATATCAGAATGGATCAGCACTCATATCTGACATGGAAGGAACCAATCCTCTCACCATGACAAAATGGCTCAGCCCTTACATCTGACCATGGAAGGAACCAATCCTCTCACCATGACAAAATGGCTCAGCCCTTACATCTGACCATGGAAGGAACCAATCCTCTCACCATGTCAGAATGACTCGTGGACTCATCACTTCCCTTTGGAGGGAACCTTGATCTAGAGAACACCAAGCTTGTCCCTGAATTACTCAAACTCCACCCTAGCCAATGGATTTTTCAACACATCAGCTATCTAATCATCTGTCGCAACATATTGGAGCTTCACTGCTCCCCTCTGCACCATATTCTTGATATAGTGATACTTGATCTCAATATGCTTTGACTTGTCATGGAAGACTGGATTCTTTGACAACTTTACGCAACTCTGGTTATCACTATGTATACAAGTAGCATCCAATTGGAGATCAAATAAACTGGATAGTAGCTTCCTCAACCATACTGCCTCGCAACTAGCTGAACAAGCTGCGACATACTCTGCTTCAGCTATACTCAGTGCCACAAAGGATTGCTTCCTGCTAAAACAAGAGATCACACATGATCCCATGCTGAAGCAACACCATGAAGTGCTCTTCCTATCAATGGCACTTCCTGCCCAATCTGAATCAACATAACCCTCCAGGTTAATCTTCTGACTCGCCGCATACTTGAGCCCATAATCAACTATACCCCTCAGGTACCTTAGAATATGCTTTGCAACAATCAAGTGAACATGTCTCAGATCTCTCAGGAACTGGCTCAAGGTGTTCATAGGAAAGCAAATATCTGGTCTCATGTTCATCAGGTACATCAGGGACCCAATCATCTGACGATACATCGTAGTATCAACCGACTCTGATGAAGCATCACTCAATAGCTTCAGGTTCTATGCCATAGGTGTGGCCATGGCCTTGTAGTCCATCATCCCAAACCTCTTTAGGATCTCTACTGCATACTTCCCTTCTCCAAGGAAAATTCCATCCGCACTCTACCACACCTCCATACCTAGAAAATAATGCATCATACCCAAGTTCTTCATTTCGAACTCGACAGCAAGCTTTCTCTTCGTATCAGCAATCAACCAATCCATACCTGTTACAAACAGATCATCTACATAGAGTAGAAGCATCACTGGGTTTCCATCTTCAACCTTGTAGTAAAGGTTGGAATCTGCTTTACTCTTGGTAAAGCCCAAACTGGATAGAAAGCTATCAATTATGGGCTCCTGCAAAGCTGGTTTAGGAGCAAATTAGGGTTTTGTTTTTCTGGAGTTCTGTCCAACCAATTGCTTTGAATTTTATCCCTAACTTTGATTTTAGGGAGGATATCAATTCAGGCCTGGGCTCACTGAAAAATTCCTCTTCTGTGAAAAGCCCTAATTTTTAGTAGCAGTGTCGGGTCTAAAACTGAAAAACCCCAAAATTGGATTCTACTTCAATAGAAAGATGTGCCCTAGGGAGGAGATTTATTCCACCCTAATTTTTCTGAAAATATGAGGAGAGAGATCCAAAAAATAGGAAGCCCTATTTTTCGTAGCTGCACAGTGTCTTCTCCTCAGGTTAGCTCTGATACCATGTTAGTTTTTCAACATTAAGCTAGCATTATTAGGATCTTTAAGTGAGAGAATAAAAAGTACAGCAATCAAACACAAGAGAGAATGAACACAATGTTTTTCCTCGAGGAAACCATAACTAGAGAAAACCCCGCAATTTCCTTAGAGATAAAATCAACACCAAAATAGTAAAACCCAAAACAGTAAGTGATCTCCCGACAGCAGTAACCTTGTTCTTTTCTAGCCTGAGTGTCTTCTCCTTCCTCAACTATGTGCTACACTTGAGTGTGTATGTGATGTGTACTAAATAGAGAGTCTAGCTCTCTATTTATACTAATCCTGATATGACTAAAACCCTACTAGGGCTGACCTCTCTAGGAGAGTCTAATAACCCTAGTTCCCCGGAACTGCGGGGACTTTAACCCTTAGACAATAGGAGGGTTACCCACAATGACTTGACATGACTTGTTTACATTATAGATCTTCCCAATACGAACATCGGGGCATGACATGACATAAGTAAATCTTGGAATAAACATCGAGTTGCAATAGATAAGAAATACAAGTGAATACATTCTGAAGTTACAATTATATCAACACTCCCTATTAACTAGGAAGGTATTCTCTCGACACAATTTTCATCACTGGTCTTCTTCTCTAGGTCATCTCGTCATCTGCATCTTCAATTCATCTTCATCTCTTGATCTGGATCATCACTCGATCTAGATCATCACTGCTGGATCATCATCACTGGATCATCACGGGTGCTATCTCGTGACTCTTATCGCCACAGGAAGTTATACAAAGCTAGCCCTTTTTCATGTTGGTTGTAGGCCTAGCCTCCATGTAGGTCTTCTTCAGCACTAATATCTGACTTGCTCATCAAAATGGACCGCCCAGCACTTACATCTAAACTACTCGTCAGAAAGGCACACCCAACACTTACATCTGATCATGTAGGAACCAATCCTATAATCATATCAGAAATGCCCAACACTCACATTTAGCCATGCGGGAACACATATTGCAACCATGCTAAAAAGGCTTTGCTCTTCCACCCATGCAGGAACACATCCTGCAACCATGATGGAAGGGATCTGCACTTACATTCACCCATGCAGGAACACATCTTGCAACCATGATGAAAGGGCTCTGCACTTACATCCACCCATGTAGGAACACATCCTACAACCATGATGGAAGGGCTCTACACTTACATCCACCCATGTGAGAACACATCCTGCAACCATGATGGAAGGGCTCTGCACTTACATCTGACCTACTCATCAGAAAGTCATGCTCTCACATCTGATCTTGTAGGAACCAATCCTATAGTCACATCAGAATGCACCCCAGTCCTATACTGATCTACCTAGTAACTGACTAGGTGCCTCCATTCTCCCAGAGAATGGCAGTATCCCTTACATCTGACCTACTCGTCGGAATGGCCAGCACTCACATATGACATGGAAGGAACTTAATCCTTTAGCCATGAGAGAATGGCTCAGCCCTTATATCTGATCAAGTGGGAACACATCCCTTTATCACATCAGAATGGCCATGTAGTCATATATGATCATATGAGAACACATCTCACAATCATATCAGAACGACCCTCAATCTCATACTGAGTTTTCCTGGTAATTGACTAGGCACCTCCATTCCAAGAATGTCAATAGCCCTTATATCTGATCATGTAGGAACCAACCCTACAATCATATCAGAATGGCTCAGTACTCATATCTAACATGGAAGGAACCAATCCTCCCACCATGACAGAATGGCTCAGCCCTTACATCTGACAATGGAAGGAACCAATCCTCTCACCATGTTAGAATGGCTCATGGACTCATCACTTCCCTTTGGAGTGAACCTCGATCTAGAGAACACCAAGCTTCTCCCTAAATTACTCAAACTTCACCCTAGCCAATGGATTTTTCAACACATCAACTTTCTGATCGTCCATCGCAACATATTGGAGCTTCACTGCTCCCCTCTGCACCATATTCTTGATATAGTGATACTTGATCTCAATATGCTTCGACTTGTCATGGAAGACTGGATTCTTTGACAACTTTACGCAACTCTGGTTATCACTATGTATACAAGTATCATCCAATTGGAGATCAAATAAATCGGACAGTAGCGTCCTTAACCATACTGCCTCGCAACTAGCTGAACAAGCTACGACATACTCTGCTTCGGCTATACTCAGTGCCACAAAGGATTGCTTCCTGCTAAACCAAGAGATCACACCTGATCCCATGCTGAAGCAACACCCTGAAGTGCTCTTCCTATTGATGGCACTGCCTGCCCAATCTAAATCAACATAACCCTCCAGGTTAATCTTCTGACTCGCCTCATACTTGAGCCCATAATCAACTGTACCCCTCAGGTACCTTAGAATATGCTTTGCAACAATCAAGTGAACATGTCTCGGATCTGTCAGGAACTGGCTCAAGGTGTTCACAGCAAAGCAAATATCTGGTCTCATGTTCATCAGGTACATCAGGGACCCAATCATCTGACGATACATCGTAGCATCAACTGACTCTGATGAAGCATCACTCAATAGCTTCAGGTTCGATGCCATAGGTGTGGCCATGGCCTTGCAGTCCATCATCCCAAACCTCTTCAGGATCTCTACTGCATACTTCCCTTCTCCAAGGAAAATTCCATCCACACTCTACCACACCTCCATACCTAGAAAATAATGCATCATACCCAAGTTCTTCATTTCGAACTCGGAAGCAAGCTTTCTCTTCGTATCAGCAATCAACCAATCCATACCTATTACAAACAGATCATCTACATAGAGTAGAAGCATCATTGGGTTTCCATCTTCAACCTTGTAGTAAAGGTTGGAATGTACTTTACTCTTGGTAAAGCCCAAACTAGATAGAAAGCTATCAATTCTATCGTACCATGTCCTGGGTCCCTGTTTCAAACCGTATAGGGCTTTCTCAAAACTGAGTGGTTGCTCTACATACACTTCCTCTTCTACTACACCATTCAAGAAAGCAGGCTTGACATCCATCTGGTGTATCTTCCATTTCATCAATGTAGCCAAAGAAATTACTAATCTGATGGAAGTGTATTTGGCTATAGGTGCAAAGGTTTCTTCATAATCTATTCCTTTCTTCTCAGAGAAACCCCGAGCCACAAATCTTGCTTTATATTTTTCAATGCTACCATCTGCAGCATGCTTGATTTTGTAGATCCATTGGAAGTTACAACTGACTTCCCTTCTGTTCTTGGAACAATATCCCAAACATCATTCTTCATGATTGATTGGTACTCTTCAATCATAGCATCCTTCCATTCTTTCCGTTCTGTCGCTTCTTCATAACTGGAAGATTCTTTATCAATGAAATCACATATTAAAGCTACATACCCGGAGCAGTATCTGGTCCTCTTTATTTCTCTCTGATTCTCTTCTGGAGCCCCATATCTTTTTGCACCTTGGATAATTTCATGTACCCAAGCAGGTTTCCTCTTATGAGGATTATTTTCTAGAGGTGGATCTACAAGTCTTTGTGGTTCTTCATATTCTTGATATTCTTCTTGAGTTTCTTCGTTCATGGTTGTATCATGAATTCTGGGTGCTTCTGCTTCTTCAGGTTCTTCAGTAGGTCTCTTTCTGGATTTGTTGTAAGTTGTGTCTTCATCAAATGTCACATCCCTATTGATTTTAATCTTCTTGTATCCTAGGAAATATATTTTGTAAGCCTTCGAGCTTTCAGAGTATTCCACAAATATACCCTTCTTTCTTGAAGAATCTAATATTGTTCTCTTCTCTTTTGGAATGTGTATGTATACAGGATATCAAAATATTCTGAGATGGTTGACTTTTAGTTTCTTACCAGACAAGACTTCTTCAGGAGTCTTGTTCTCCAGTACTCTATGTGCAGTACGGTTCTATACATACATAGTTGTTCTGGCACCTTCCGCCAAAAGATGCTTAGGAAGATCTTGATCATGAAGCATAGCTCTTGCAACTTCCATGATAGTTCTATTCTTCTGTTCCACAATCCCATTCTGTTGTGGATTATAAGGAGTGGACAACTCCCTCTTAATCCCTAATTCTTTACATAGCTCTTTGAATTCATTCGAAGTGAATTTTCCACCATTATCTGATCGAAAAACCTTGATCTTATTTTCAGTATGATTCTTGATCAAGGATTTGAATTCCATGAACTTGCTGAATACTTCATCTTTGTTCTTCATGAAGTAAACCCATGTCTTCCTAGAAAAATCATCAATGAGAGAAACATAATATGCATACCTGCTTAGTGAGCTTGAATACATCGGACCGCATACATTGGAGTGGATGATTTCTAGGATTCCTTTGGATTTTATTTCACTGCTAGGAAATGTCTTCTTTGTATTCTTTCCCTTCACACATCCTTTGCACACCCCATCATGTTTTGCTTGGAATTCTGGAAGACCTTCAATAGATTTGCTTGCAATTGGTAGTGCTCTGTAATGCACATGTGCAAGCCTTCTATGCCAAATTTCACTTGGCTCTACGGTTTCATGGACCAAGGCTTATTCTCGATGGCCCTTTAATTTGTACAATCCTCCTTCTTGTTCTCCAATCACCACCGCATCATCGATAGTCTTTCCTTTTGGCCACATGATGACGTGACCATCTATGAATGCAACCCTCATTCCTTTTGCATCTAATGCATATATGGAGAGGAGGTTCTTCTTGAGTCCTGGTACAAACAAAACTTCCTTAATTATCATAGACTTTACAGAGTCTAGTTTATAGCAAGATTTCCCACTACCTTTTATTGGATACCGGTAGTCATCTCCTAGCTTCACCTCATGAGGTGATTCATGTTTTGATAGTTTTACAAAGGATTCCTTGAATCTTGTCATATGCTTGGAAGCCCCACTGTCTATAATCCAATCAGTGCTTCCATGAGTAATGTTTCCTATAAGAGCAGAAATCAAAACATATTCATCTTAACTAGAAGAATCTTCACTTTCATATCTGGTTCTTTTCTTGGATGGTTCATCATCCTCTGCAGCATGAGCATGATGTATTCTTTTGTTTCCCTTCTTCTTATGAGAATGAAACTTGTTCTTAGGAAAGTATTTTGCAAAGTGTCCTCTTTCATCACATGTATAACATCTCAATTTAGATAGGTCCTTTCTACTGTTATCTTTTTGGTAAGGATTCTTACCTCTGGTGTGATGAGAGTTTCTTCTGCCTTTCTTGGAGTGGACTGTGAGAGCTTGATATTCACTTCCCATATTCTCTTCTTGAGCTGCTATCCGAGATTCTTCTTGAGAGCATTCTTCCCATAGTATGCTAAACTTGACTAACTTATTTATGGCACAGATTCCTTGGATGAATGAATCCTATGACCTAGGAAGGCCATTCAGTGTTGTCATCACAATTTCTCCACTCTCCAATTCTTCATCTACAGCTTCTAGTTGTTCTTTGATCTGGGAGACCTTTGTGAAGTAAGACCGGATTGTTTCTGCATTCTGAATCTTCACATTCTTCAGTTGGTTTCTCAGAGTCATTTTTTGGTTTATGTTCTTCCCTTCAAACAATTTGGTTAGGGCATCAAACATAGCTTTAGGTGTCTTGAGAGAGGACACCTGTGGTATGAGATGATGCTTGATAGAATCAGCAATGATTCTCTTTGCCATAACAAACTTCTTCTTATGTAAGGACTTTGCCTCATCTCCCTATGGAGATGGAATCTCCTCATGTATGTAAGAGTCCAACTCATTCTCTTCCAAGACCAGGGATATCCTATACTTCCAAGCTCGGAAGTTATCAGCTCCCTCAAGATTTTCATCAAGCTTGGTATTATGAGACATATTAACTGAGAACCTCAAATTTAAATACAAAGGATTTAGATCTTACCAGTTCAAGATGTCAGATCTGGATTTGGAGCTAAAAATCCTACAAAGCTGGTTCATGAGCAAATTAGGATTTTGCTTTTCTGGAGTTCTATCCAACCAATTGCTTTGAATTTTATCCCTAACTTTTATTTTAGGGAGGATATCAATTTAGGCCCAGGCTCACTGAAAAATTCCTCTTCTGTGAAAATCCCTAATTTTCGGCAGCAATGTCGGGTCCAAAACTGAAAAACCTCAAAATTGGATTCTGCTTCGACAGAAAGATGCACCTTAGGGAGGAGAGTTATTCCACCCTACTTTTGCTGAAAATCTATGGAGAGAGATCCACAAAATAGGAAGCCCTAGTTCCTGTAGCTACATAGTGTCTTCTCCTCAGGTTAGCTCTGATACCATGTTAGTTTTTCAACATTAAGCTAGCATTATTAGGATCTTTAACTAAGAGAATAACAAGTGCAACAATAAAAAAATATGTCTAATCACCGGAAGGGTTTTCCACCTGTTGTTTATCTTCCAACTTTCGGTGGCTAATGAGATGTTATGATCCTCGCCCAAGCCACCAAAAGCTACAACTTGTGAAATTTTTACCCAGATAAAAAATAGAGGCTTTCAAACTGTCAGTGATATTCATATCCTTCATTGCATGAGTTAAATTATTCATACTATAAAAATAAATTATTTTGGTAGATAACATCTGCCTCCTACTTGGGGATGGAAACCTCCCAGCGAGGTCCCAAGAACCCCAGACCAAAATGCCTTTCCCTAAAAAAAGAATAATTTAAGATATCTTCTAGTGTTCCATTGGGCATGAAGTCATTTGTCTTTTATAACTGATCAGCTACACCCTTTCTGTATCCCTCTTTTCTTATTCATGAAAACAACTGAAAATGACCTAGTTGCTCATTTTAAGAGCTTATTTTCCTATCTATTCCTACTCCTAATTCTAATCAGTAGAGGCTTCTTATCACGTGACTTCATGCTTCCAATGAAGCCATGTCAGAAGTTGCTCTGCTAAACTTATCCTTGATCTTGACCTAAAAAATAAATGAAACCCTAACATGCAGCAATGTAGTTTCAAAGGGTGACGGAACGAGCCATCATCTGACAAAAATATTTTGATAGCTACGATGCTTATAAGTTCCAGATAATCAGTAACAGGGCCATAAAAACCAGCAGGAAATACCTTTTTATGCTGTTGATTTTTACCTTCACTGATGTCAATGTTAAATGTGGATTGCTCAACCTTTGTCTGATAAAAATGCAAGCTCAACAGTTGATCTGAATCTTTCTACTCCCCTTCACATAATCTGAATTCATCATGATGATAGGCTAGGTTATCATAGCTAACAATTTCCTCTTCTATAATAATATATTTGTAGGATATACCAGAACTAAAAATATCTGTATTGGAATTTTGAGCAGCAGATTCGTAACAAGCATCTATCACAGCATTAACACCTTTTTTATTATCTCTCTGCTGAAAAGAAGAACTAGATGAACTTTGAGTAAATGATAAGTCTTCACAAATTTTAACCTCTTCCTCCTCATTACTATATTTGTTGCATATAGGACCATCAAGATAAGGTCCTAATGACAGAGATGAAGGCTCTCGTATAGGAGTATCAGCAATAAAATTTTGAAACAAATTTGGAAAAATATTACCTATTTCCTTGTCATGATTCAAGGCAACATGTTCATAAGGAGAAGGAAGATTTTCTTGATGTTCTAGCTAGAGATTAGATAGTCCCTGGAAATCTTGCTCCTCTTGGTTACTGAAACCTTCCTTGATTTGCAAATATGCACACTGGGAGCTACCCTGACTGATTTCAATGATCATTTGACTAGCAGAAAGCTGATCATTTCCATGTCTAGTCAAAGAAATCAATTCCTCAGATTCACCACAATCAAGTTTAATGATGGTAGGAAAACCTTCAACTCCTTTATAATTCATTTCTAGTTTATGTTTATGGGAAAGCAACTCATTGTGGAAATCATAAGAGAGATGAAGTAGCTCTTGAAGGAGATATTCTTCTCTATTTACCTTTTCATCCTAAGAATGCAACATATATTCTTCATGACAATTATCAAATGCAAAATCATCTGGATAGTACCTTTTACAGTGCTCAATGAATGCTCGGTTAAAATCTTTCAATGATGAAATGCTGGAAGGAGGTAAAAAAAAATACCACTGACGTGCATCACCATATAATGAATACATGAACATCTTCATACAAACATCTTCATGCTACTGATCTAATACATCCATACATTCATGAAACTTGAGCAGGTGTTCTGCAGGATTGTCTTCTTCCTCCTCCTTGAAGATAGGTAAAAAATCTCCCCATTCGGACATATCAAGTGCTGGATGTGGGAAACTAGGAACGGAAGAGAATTCAAGAGGTGCAATCCTATAGGACAAAAGAGAAGAAAATGATTTTGACATCTTAATATTGTGGAGTTGCCACTGAATTCTTCCTTCATGGAGTCGCCAAGGATGAGATCTTTACAAGCAACCGTGCTTGAAGATGCCCAGACCCTAAACTTTTCTGATTCATTTATAAATTCTTGAGATTGTATGTTTCAGCAGAAGAAATAATAGCAGAAATATTTGTTGAAATACCTGATGTAGCTTTTTGTGCAACACTGCTGGTCCATCTTAGTAAATCCCTAGCTTTCTTCAAAGTTTCTTCTGAATCTGAAACAGGTGTTGTTGGTGGACCCTTTGGGTTTGTTCTGGTACTTAGTATTCTTGAAGCCACCTTATATCAATGGAGTCACTAGATAGATAATTACAACCATAATAGTGTCCAAGCTCTGTCTATCATCAAAGCATGGATCTATGTGGTCTCCTAGGGAGGCTGAGCTTTAGTCTCCTCTCCCTGACAACGGCACCAGTTTGTTATCACTCCAGGAAACTCCTCTAGGTTGTAGCTCGAGGATGCCTGGTAAATTAAAATGTTTTTAGGTTTTTATGATATGGATCAAGTCAGTTGACCTATATAACCTTTCTACTCTCAAGACATGCATAAAACTCACTCATTTACAAGGCTTTTAGCTACGATTACTCAGAAGTTTGACAATAAGGTGCAGGGATGGAGAACCCACCAGGCTAGCAGACTTATGTACAAAACACATGAATATAAATGGATAAGTCTTGATGAGGATGGTATTTATCAATCAAATTGTACTAACAAACCAATAGGATGACAACTATCAGATTTTAATCAATCTGAAAATGACCTAAATACACATTCAAGCATAAATACAGTAACGAAAGAGATCATGACTGAACAGATCACAACAAAAGAGCTTATATCATGAATAAGTAAAATGAGAAGCATGAAAGCATTATAGGCTTATAAATACCTGAAGTTGAACCTTTATTATAAAATCAATCATGGGATTTTATATCCTTCTACAAAAATGACAGATCTTGAAACTTCGATCTATTTTCACAAAAAATATTCAAAAGTGATAGTTTTTTCCAGATTAGGGTTTAACACCCTAGCTAACTATTTGTCTATTTATTTCAAAGATCTAGTTCACTGAGTGAACATTTAATAACTGAAACATTAGAGGAAATTTCAACTCGAAATGGGCCTCCTAAAAAAAATTAATAATTTTGGAGGAAGAAAAGAAAAAGCTACTTTTTTGTTTGTATTTTCAACATATCTCCCCATGTTTCTACTCAAATTTCGATTGGGAGAGCTCATTGGATGCGGAATTTTGGAATTAAATTCCGCATCCAACGAGTACCCGCTCGACATACTTTTGATGGACCCCGCTACCCTAAAAACAAGAAATGCCTGAAAAAATGTGATGATACATGATCATCACATTTTTTCAGGTATTTCTTGTTTTTGGGGTAGCGGGGTCCGTCAAAAGTATGCCGAGCGGGTACTCGTTGGATGCAGAATTTAATCATCACATTTTTTTAGGTATTTCTTGTTTTTGGGGTAGCAGGGTCCTTCAAAAGTATTCCGAGCGGGTACTCGTTGGATGCGGAATTTAATTCCGCATCCAATGAGCTCCCTCGATCAAAATTTGAGTAAAAACATGGGGAGATATGTCGAAAATACAAACAAAAAAAGTAGTTTTTTTAATGATACCTATCCCCAAATTTATATTAAAAAAGTGTTCAAGACCTATACGGTATTTCAAATATAACACAATTTCATTGGCTAACACATGATGACATGGAATTTGAGTTAAAGTTAAAAGGTCCATTTTGAGTTGAAATTTCCTCTAATGTGGTTGCTAGTGATCGTTGTTGTTGGTCTATTGTAAACTTGCCACCAAAATCTAGTGTTTTGGTGATTAACTAACGTGACCTTTCTTGTTTAATCCACTAGAAGATCTGACCTCTAACCCATTAGCACCCCAAGCCTCAATGCTGTCTTAGTGTCAGTGCCTCAAATGACTAACGTTGCGATGGTTTATGCATCGACAATCAAAAGTTATGTCCTCTAGACCATCAACACCTTAGACCTAAGTGCTGCCGCAGTGTCGGCGGTTCAAATCACTAATTTCTAAGCATCAGCGATCTGAAAGACTAGCAACTAATATGTCGATGATTGGATGCTCTAGCCACTAAACTCTTCATCGACGATAAGACCTCCAAACCACTAACCATCGGCACTTTAAACCACTAACCATCGGAACTTTAAACCACTAGATTCTCCATAGTGGTGGCACCGTAGTAGACTAAAACTCTGAAACGTCAGCATAATAGAGGACTACACCTCCGATCGCTGTTTAAAAAGGTTCCGATGGCAGTAAAAAATTTAGCAATATGTCTAAGCGCTGGAAGGGTTTTCCACCTGTTGTTTATCTTCCAACTTTCGGTGGCTAATGAGATGTTCTGATCCTCGCCCAAGCCACCGAAATATACAACTTGTGAAATTTTTACCCAAATAAAAAATAGAGGCTTTCAAACTGTTAGTGATATTCATATCCTTCATTGCATGAGTTAAATTCTTCATACTATAAAAATAAATTATTTTGGGAGATAACATCTGGCTCCTACTTGGGGATGGGAACCTCCCAGCGAGGTCCCAAGAACCCCAGACAAAAATACCTTTCCCTAAAAAAAGAATAATTTAATCTATCTTCTAGTGTTCCATTGGGCATGGAGTCATCTGTCTTTTATAACTGATCCGCTGCACCCTGCCTGTAGCCCGCTTTGATTATTCATGAAAACAACTGAAAATGACCTAGCTTCTCATATTAAGAGCTTATTTTCCTATCTATTTCTACTCCTAACTCTAATCAGTAGAGGCTTCTTATCACGTGACATCATGCTTCCAATGAAGCCATGTCAAAAGTTGCTCTGCTAAACTTATCCTTGATATTGACCTGAAAAATAAATGAAACCCTAGCATGCAGCAATGTAGTTTCAAAGGGTGACAGAACGAGCCATCATTTGACAAAAATATTTTGATATCTATGTTGCTTATAAGTTCTAGATAGTCAGCAATAAGGTCATAAAAACCAACACGAAATACCTTTTTATGCTGTTGATTTTTTCCTTCACTAATGTCAATGTTAAATGTGGATTGCTCAACCTTTATGTGATAAAAATGCAAGCTCAATAGTTGATTTGAATATTTCTACTCCCCTTCACATAATATGAATTCATCATGATGATAGGATGGCTTATCACAGCTAACAATTTCCTCTTCTATAATAATATCTTTGTAGGATATACCAAAACTAAAAAGATATGTATTGGACTTTTGAGCAGCAGATTTGTAACAAGCATCTATCACAACATTCACACCTTTTATATCATCTCTCTGCTGAAAAGAAGAACTAGATGAACTTTGAGTAGACGATAAGTCTTCACAAATTTTAACCTCTTCCTCCTCATTACTGTATTTATTGAATATAGGAGCATCAAGATAAGATTTTAATGACAGAGATGAAGGCTCTCATATAGGAGTATTAGCAATAAAATTTTGAAACAGATCTGGAAAAATATTACCTATTTCCTTGTCATGATTTGAAGCAACATGTTCATAAGGAGAAGGAATATCTTCCTGATGTTCTAGCTGGAGATTAGATAGTCCCTGGAAATCTTGCTCCGCTTGGTTACTGCAACTTTCCTTGATTTGCAAATCTAGACACTGGGAGCTACCCTGACTGATTTCAATGATCATTTGACTAGTAGAAAAATGATCATTTCCATGTGTAGTCAAAGAAATCAATTCCTTAGATTCACCACAATCATATTTAATGATGGTAGGAAAAACTTCAACTCCTTTTACGTAAAATTGAAATCAACCCTTTAACTTTTTAGACCCCTCCCTATCCTAAAATTAATCTATAAGATTCTCCCTAAGTTTAGACATATTAATAGGCATTAAAATTAAAATAAAATTTGTTATTAATAATAATAAATTTAATGACTTTAGGATTTTAAAATTTATTATCAAGGTTTTTAAATTTGTTATTAATAATAAATTTAAAAACTTTAAGGTTTTTAAATTTATTATTAAGGTTTTTTAAAATTTAATAAATCCTAAAATTAAGCTAAAAGAACACCTTTCAATGAAAATTTAATTATAATTAAAATTCATTAATAAATTTAATAACTTTAGGTTTTCAAATTTATTATGAGGGTTTTTAAAATTGTTATTAATAATAATAAATTTAAAAACTTTAGGTTTTTAAATTTATTATTAAGGTTTTTAAAAATTGTTAGTAATAATATTAAATTTAAAACTTTCGGGTTTTAAACTTTAGGGCATTCAGTGGTTTTAAAATCAATTTAAAAACTTTAGGGTCTAAAAATAATTTTTAAAATCAACATTTCAACCTTTAACACCCTAAAATTAAGCTAAAAGATCACCTTTCAATAAAATTTAATTATAATTATAATTAAAATTCATTAATAATAACAAATTTAATAACTTTGGGGTTTTAAAATTTATTATTAGGTTTTAAAATTTGTTATTAATAATAATAAATTTAAAACTTTAAGTTTTTAGGTTTATTATTAAGGCTTTTAAAATTGTTATTAATAATAATAAATTTAAAACTTTAGGGCATTCGGTGGGTTTTTTAAAAATCAATTTAAAAACTTTAGGGTTTAAAAATAATTAAAATCAACATTTCCCCTTAATAAAAAATTTTAATACTGTCTTAATTTAGCCATTGTAAAAATTTTAATATTATAAACAATTCCTTTTCCGAAAAAATAGGTTTAGAGAATAATTTTTCCGCACACTTTGAAATTAAATAAAATTAAAAAATTTTGACCTAGCAAACCCTAGTCTCCGCGGCCGACCTTAGACTTTCTACCCGATTCCAGTATTTAACATTGGTTCTCACTCTCTCCACATTTGACTTTGTCCTGATGATGGATCCTGATATGGAATTCGAAACTTCGACTTGGTCATTTCGATACTGTGGTTTCTCCGATTACATCACCAATAACCTATCACCACAGAAATTTAGCAACAGAAATTCATTTCTAGTTTATGTTTATGGGAAAGTACCTCATTGTGAAGATCATAAGAGAGATGAGGTATCTCTCGAAGGAGATATTCTTCTCTATTTACCTTTCCATCCTAAGAATGCAACTTATATTATTCACAACAATTATCGAATGCAAACTCATCTAGATAGTACCTTTTACAGTGCTTAGTGAATGCTCAATGAAAATCTTTCAATGATGAAATGCTGGAAGGAGTTAAAGAAAAATACCATTGACGTGCATCACCATATAATGAATACATGAACATATTCATATGAACATCTTCATGCTGGTGATATAATATATCCATGCATTCATGAAACTTGAGGAGGTGTTCTGCAGGATTGTCTTCTTCCTCCTCCTTGAAGACAGGTAAAAAATCTCCCCATTCGGACATATTAGGTAATGGATGTGGGAAACCAAGAACAGAAGAGAAGTCAAGAGGTGCAAACCTCCAAGCCAAAAGAGCAGCAAATTGTTTTCACATCTTAATATTGTGGAGTTTCCACTGAATTCATCTTTCATGGAGTCACCAGGGATGAGATCTTTACAAGCAACTGTGCTTGAAGATGCCCAGACCCTAAACTTTTCTGATGCATTTATAAATTCTTGAGATTGTATGTTTCAGTAGAAGAAATAATAGCAGAAATATTTGTTGAAATACCTAATTTATCTTTTTGTGCAGCACTACTGGTCTATCTTAGTAAATCCCTAGCTTTCCTCAAAATTTCTTCTGAATCTGAAACATGTGTTGTTGGTGGCCCCTTTGGGTTTGTTCTAGTACTTGGTCTTCTTGAAGCCACCTTATATCAATGGATTCACCAGATAGATGATTACAACCATAATAGTGTCCAAGCTCTATCTATCATCAAAGCATGGATCTATTTCCTCTCCCAGGGAAGTTGAGCTTCAGTCTCCTCTCCCTGGCAATGGCACTAGTTTGTTATCACTCCAGGAAACTCCTCTAGGTTGTAGCTCGAGGATGCATGGTAACTTAAAAAAAAATTAGGTTTTTCTGATATGGATCAAGTTAGTTGACCTATATAACCTTTCTACTCTCAAGACATGCATAAAACTCACTCATTTACAAGGCTTTTAGTTACAATTGCTCAGAATTTCGAAAATAAGGTGCAGGGATGGGGAACTCACCAGGATGGCAGACTTACATACAAAACACATGTATATAAATGGCTAAGTCTTGATGAGGATGGTATTTATAAATCAAATCGCACTAACAAACCAATAGGATGACAACTATCAGCTTTTAATCAATCTGAAAATGACCTAAATACACATTCAGGCATAAATACAGTAAAGAAAGAGATGATGGCTGAACAGATCACAACAAAAGAGCTTATATCATGAATAAGTAAAATGAGAAGCATGAAAGCATTATAGGCTTATAAATCCCTGAAGTTGAACCTTTATTATAAAATCGATCATGGGATTTTATAGCCTTCTACAAAAATGATAGATCTTGAAACATCGACCTGTTTTCACAAAAAATACTTAGAAGTGATAGTTTTTTCCAGATTAGGGTCTAAAACCCTAGCTAACTATTTGTCTATCTATTTCGAAGATCTAGTTCACTGAGTGAACATTTAATAACTGAAGTGGTTTCTAGTGATCACTATTGTTGGTCTAGTGTAAACTTGCCACCAAAAGCGAGTGTTTCAGCGATTAACTCACATGACCTTTCTTGCTTAATATGCCGAAATTTTCTACCTTGTCGCCACGGTCACCGATTGGAAGCTCTAACCTCTAACTCATCGGCACCCCAAGCCTCAATGCCACCACATTTTTGATGCCTCAAATGACTAACATCATGACGATTTATGCATTAGCGATCAGAAGTTCTGAACTCTAGCCCATCGACACCATAGACCTGAGTGCTGCCGTAGTGTCGGCGGTTCAAATCACTAATTTCTAAGCATCAGCGATCGAAAAGACTAGCAACTAATCTGTCGGTGATCGGACGCTCTAGCCACTAAACTCTTCGTCGACGATCGAACCTCCAAACCACTAGCCATCGGCACTTTAAGCCACTAACCAGCGGAACTTTAAACCACTAGATTCTCCATAGTGGCAGCGCCGTAGAGGAATAAAACTCCAAAACATCGATGTAATAGAGGACTACAGCTCCGATCACTATTTAAAAAGGTTTTGATGGCAGTAAAAAGTTTAGCAATATGTCTAACCGCCAGAAGGGTTTTCCACCTGTTGTTTATCTTCCAACTTTCAGTGGCTAATGTGATGTTATGATCCTCGCCTAAGCCACCGAAAGCTACAACTTGTGAAATTTTTACCCAAATAAAAAACAGAGGCTTTCAAACTATCAGTGATATTCATATCCTTCATTGCATGAGTTAAATTCTTCATACTATAAAAAATAAATTATTTTGGGAGGTAACATGTTGGATAGTGTGTTAGCAGGCTACTTCTCAAAGATGGATTTCTGGTGGAGAGAAATGCCAAAGTCGAGGGTGGAATGTACTGAATTTTTTGCACTGATTATGAGGGATTTTAACTGCATGATTGATGCTGAGGTCAGAGGGTGATGGCTTCAGTTGATCTTTTCAAGATACCTACCCAACAATTATGTTAAAATCAACCCTGGATACTCATTTGGCTTTTCTGCAGTTCGATGGACAAATGGAGGGAGAAGGAGGGTTTCATCACATCAGTCATTATCAACTTCAAATAATGACCTCCTTACTCATTTCCTCACGCATATATGCATCCTCCTATCCTTTCGGTGGTTTATCACGCCCTTTACTGATCGTTATTTTGCTGAGCTAACGGGGTCTGATTTGATAGTTTTCTAACCGTTTCTCTCTTTTACCTTTTCGATGGTTAATTGCCTTCGGGATTTTATCTACTAGCCATCGAAAACATGGATTTCAGTGGCTAATGAAACGTTAAATATTTCTCCTAAGCCACCGAAACCGCTTTTTCCCCAACACCTTTTTGCATGCTTTCGGTGGTTAACGCCTTTCTTAAACTGTTCACTAAGCTACCAAAAGCAACACTTTTTGGTGGCTAATGAGATGTTTGAATTCTTGTCTAAGCCACCGAAAGTGTTTTCACCATTCACTCGCTCGGGTCCTCTTTTAGTGGTTATCTTTCATCCTACGTTAAACTATTAGCTACTGAAACAAAGCCTTTCGGTGGCTAATGAGCTATTAAGAACCTCGTCTAAGCCACCGAAAGCTAAAACTTCCAATTTTTTCAACCATAGCACAAAAAGAGACCTTCAATTTGTTATTCATCTTTAAATCTTTCATGACATGACTCAAATTCTTCATACTATCAAAATAAAATTATTTTTGGAGATAACATATGGCTCCTACTTGGGGATGGGAACCTCCTTGTGAGGTCCCAATAACCCCAGACCAAAATGCCTTTCCTTGAAAACAACTAAAAACTTAACACTATCATTTACTTTTCCATTGAGCATGGAGTTTATTTTGTAAGAAAAAACAACCTACTAACTACTAATTTACAATAACAAGGCCTTAGAGCCTCAAATAAAGTAAAGTTTCAAAAAATGCCCATTCACTAGGCCATCAAACACCTCTTCCCCCTCCAAATTCTGCAATTTGAAGGTGTTATTCTTCTATACCTGAGCTATCACAAAAGGGCCAATCCATAAAGAGTCAAACTTTCCATGTTTTCCCTTGTTCTACCTGACAGTATCCCACTTGAGGACCCAATCTCCAACCTGAAAGTTGTCCACTTTTTCCATTTTTTCAAACATGACCTTGATCCTATGTTGATGGAATTCTGGTTTTCCTATCACTTGTTCCCTGACTTGCTGCAACTCCACCAAATCCACATCCTCCTCACCATATCATTTGGCCCATCCTCCTCTTCCTAAAAGAATTTTTCCACTGGAAGAATGAGCTGAATGGGAAAAATGGCCTCAGTACCATAAACTAATTTGAATGGAGAAGTCCCTATAGATATTTTGTCTCTTACCCTATCAGCCCATAAAGCAAAGTTTAGCTTAGAATCCCAACTTTTCTGATTTGTCTCCAATAGTTTTCTGATGATCCTGACTAGGATTTTGTTGGATGACTCAGCTAAGCCATTTCCTTGAGGATAATAGGATGTGGAATGCACCAGCTAAATGCCCATTGACTCGCACATTCTAACCAATGCCCCGGATTTGAAAGTTTGTGCATTATCAGTTACTAACCTTACTGGGTAGCCAAACCTGCTAAAGATATTCTCATACAAAAATTTCATGATGACCTGATGAGTGGCATTTCGGGTGGGTACTACCTCTATCCATTTGGTAAAATAGTCTGTGCCTACTAGAATCCATTTATGTTTCCCACTGGAATATGGATTTATTTCACCTATGAAATCCATACCCCATTGCTGGAAAGACTCATTAACCATAATAGGCCTAAGGGGCAAGGATTTTAGCTGTTGCTTCCCTATAAATCTCTGGCATTGGCCACATGCCCTCACAAAAGTACACACATTAGAAAAAAGGACAGACCAATAGTACCCTACCCTTAGGATCTTGTGGGCTGTGGTATTCCAATAATCATGGCCCCCACATGTGTTGGAATGAATTTGATGCATAACCTGATTTGATTCTTCTTTGTCTAGACACCTCAACAAAATCCCAGATAGATATTTCTAGTACAACAGTTTATCAACTGTGCAATTTTTAACAGATTTTAATTTAAGAGCTTGTGCTTGATTAGGAGTGAGACCAGGAGGAAATTCTAATTTCTGCAAAAAATGAATAATACCTGAGTACCACTCACATGAATACATGTTTTTATCCACTGGTGGAAAGTCATTCTGATCTTGAACTACCTCTACTGCTACTATAGTTTGCAATTTTGCTAAATTGACACAAGTGAAGTTTATCCCCATTAGTTCATAGTTTTCTTTAGCCATGAGTTTGGCTAGACCTAGTCCCTTTACTAGCTTAGTGAGCTTCACCTCTATATCAAGCTCAATGAGCTTCACCTCTATATAAATCTCAATGATCTTGGAAATCCACTTATCTCTCTTTCCATCAATGTCAGGCTGAGTCAAAACATCCTTCACATCAGCTGAAGGGACATAGGAAAGAACCTTTTCATGGAGAATGTAAATCATGAAGGTCTTCAATGACTTTATGAGAGCATAAGCATGTTTCTCAATTGGATCATACTTCAGCTCAGCATCTCTCAAGGTTTTGCTAAAGAATGTAATTGGATGATTGAGACCCTCATCATCTTTTTGTAACAACACAACTACCACTGTGTCATAGGATGCAAAGGAGAAGATATAAAAAATATTGGTATAGTTCGGACTAATCAAGGTTGGGGCTTCCATGATAGCCTTCTTGATGTCTTCAAAAGAGCTTCTTTCCTGGTTAGTCCATTTTATTTCTGCATCCTTTTTTAGCATGGATGTTATGTGCTTTTCCAGCTCACAGAAATTAGGGATGAACCTCTTGACAAAGTTTATCTTACCCAAAAAGGACTGAATATCCCTTTTGACCTCGGTATGGATAGTTTCTGGATTGCTTCCACCCTTACCAAATCAATCTTTACACCTTCAGCTGAGACTATGTGACCTAGGAGTTTCCCTTCACTGAGTGAAAACTAGGACTTCTTAGGATTGAGTGATATTCCAAACCTCCTGCACTTCAGAAATACCCTCCTCAAATGCTGCAAATGGTAATGATGGCTGTGAGAGTAAACAGTTAGGTCATCCAAGTATATAAGCACAAATTTATCTTTCAACCCTACAAAAGCTAGGTCCATGGCTCTGTGAAAAGTAGTCCCAGCATTCATCGGCCCAAATGACATTTTAGCATACATGAAAGTGCCCTAGGGGGTGGTAAAAGTAGTTTTCTCTTGGTCATCAGGGTGCATAGCAAGTTGCAACTTGGTTCATATCCAGAGAAGCCATCCAGAAAAGACATAACCCTAGCCCCTGAGACTATTTACAACAGGTGTTCCATCTTGGGTAGTGGGTAGTTGTCTTTTTTGTAGAATTTGTTTAGGTTTCTAAAATCCACACACAACCTAATCTCCCCATTCTTCTTCCTCACCACCACTAAGTTTGCAATCCACTTGGAATACCTGAGGGGGATTATGATTTTGGCTTTGAGGAGCTTATGGATTTCTTTTTCAATTACAGGTAGTTGGATAGGACTGATGGATCTCAGCTTCTGTTTGAAAGGGATGGTGTCCTTCTCCAAAGGAATCCTATGCCAGATGATATTGGTGTCATAGGTTTTCAGGTCACTGTACTCCCAGGCAAAGATATCAAAACATTCTTTTATCAGGATGCAAAATTTGGACCTCTGATCAACAGTCAAATTAGTGGATAGATTTATAAGCTTTGGATGGATTTGGCTACCTCTGTTTTGCTCTTGGACAATAGGGCCTTGCTCCTTTTTGGAAGGCTTGAAAGGGATTTCATTATGATAAAAAATCTCTTCCAGAGGTACTAGACCCCTAGGTATATAATTGTTGGGTAATTGGACAATATTGTGATAAGCTACCTTATCTTTCAACTTGAGCTGTTGGGATTCTTCCATGTTTAGGTTTTCTTGATCTATATGTATATCAGAGAATTCATCTACTAGCTAAATAAATTTACTAAGCTCATCATCATTTTCAAACACCTTCCAAAGTTTTACATTATCTGGCAGGGAAGGTTTGTACTTGACCTGAACATCATAGCTGAGTTTAGGAGGTAAAGGAGGAGAAAACAGACTTGCAGAGACAGCCAGGGAATCAACCAGGTGATTCAAAGCCCTAGGTATATATGACAGTTCAAAAAACATAAAGGAGTCTCTAAGATTCCATGCCTCGTCCCTGTAGGCCTTCAGTCTGACATTTTTTGCTTGAAAAGTGTTGTTGACCTACTATATAATTAGGTCTGCATCTCCAAAGATTCTCATGCACATGATCCCCATTTCCTTGGAATATTTAACTCCTAGAAGCAAGGCTTCATATTCTGCTATATGGTTAGTGGTTTTAAAGTCAAGCTTATAAGACAGGTGAATATTTTCTTTGGATGGAGAGATCAATACAACACCTACACCTGCTGAGATTTGAGTGCTAGCCCCATCAAAATACATGTTCCAAACTACTATGGTCACTTATTTGGGCTGCTAATAGGTGGGCTTGGTAAGCTGGACTGGTGTTTGCTGAGAATCATCTATTTGTAGAATGCATGATCCAAAATCAGTGTCTACTGCATAGATGGGGTGGTTCACTGAATTGCTTTCATTGCTTATGATGTAGGCAAGATGATTCTCCCTGTAAAGCCTCTTGGTCTCCCCTCCAAACATTGGGATGGTGGCATATGTAAGGTCCATCTGAAGGGTTCCACCTAGCCTTTTACTCCATGATTGAGACAGTAAGAGACCAAATTTGGGAGGGATATCAGCCACTACAATGTCCATCATGATGCTTTTTGAAGGCAGCTGAGATAGGTTTACAACAAGGTCTTTGATTAGGCCCAAGCACTTGACCTTTTTGGAGTCAAAAGACAAACAATCATGGTAGGGCTTTGTAATTCTGAGACCAAGCTCATCCATCACAGATTTTGGCATTAGGTTATGGGAATCTCCTGAGTCCAGCAGGCAGTTATGAATGACTTTATCATTGATATTCAAGGATATGTATAAAGGTGGGCATGAATCCTTTAGGTGGGTAGGGCTCTCGAAAAGATCATCTGAAGCCATCACCCAAGTATCGTTTGCCATTAAGGAACGATATTCTTCATCCATGAATGCATCCCAATCTGGATTTCCTGAGGCTTCTGCAAAAGTTTCTGGATCATGATTCTCAAAAACTTGAACCAAAAGAGAAGAGGCTCGCTGAAATTGAGAACATGTTCGACGTTGATCTCTAGGATCACCAACAAGATCACCTGCTGCTTCACATGTTGAACGGACCCATCAAGGAAGTATTGGTGCTGGTGCAATTGGAGGAACATGAGAAAGCAGATGTGGATTTTCATCCTCACTGTCATCATTAGAAAATGGAGTTGGAAACCTGTCAAGGAAGTTGGAAGAAGAAGAAGAAGGAACAATCGTCGAATCAAGCTTGCAGGCCAAAGATGGCACACCCGCCAAGTTAGGCTCATAGGCCAAGAGATTCTCATCAAATTTAACATATCTTCTAATGATTATATCATGTGAATGGGGCTGAAGAAGTCTATAACCTTTTAAGTCTTCATAATATCCAACAAATATGCACTTTTCACTTTTAGGCTGCAATGCTTTCCGTTTTTCATCCGGAATGTGAGCCCATGCTTCACAACCAAACACATGAAAGTGACTTACATCTGGTTTAATTTTACTCCATGATTCTTTCAGTGTTGTACCCTATAAAACTTTAGTGGGTGTGTGATTAACTATGTAATTTGCACAATTTATGTCCTCAGCCCAATATTGAATACTTAGTCCCTTAGATTGGATCATACAATTAGCAATTTCCTTTAAAGTGCAGTTCTTCCGTTCAGCTACACCATTTTGTTGTGGTGTATATGGAACAGTGTGTTGTTGTTGGATTCCTTGTTCAGTGCAAAAAATAGTGAACTTGTTGTTAACATATTCTCCTCCATTGTCATATCTTAACTTAATAATTTGATGACCAGATTGTTTTTCAACAAGGGCCTTGTAGGCCAAGAACATGTTAAATACTTCGCTCTTAAGTTTTAGGAAGTAAAACCAAGTGCATCTGGAGTAGTCATCAATGAAAGTTAAGAAATATTTGAAACCAGAAAAGGAAGCAGATGGAAGAGGGCCACACAAGTCACTATGCACAAGCTCTAAGGGAACCGAGGCGTGCCAAGATGCACGTTTGTCAAAACTGTCCCGATGATGTTTTTCGAGTACACAACCGGAACAAACACCATCCTTGCAAGATACCAGCAGAAGACCAGTCACCATATTTTCTTTACATAGTTGTTGCAATGAGTGATAATTTAAGCGACCAAATCGCTCATGCCAAAGTTTGCTCAAGTTATCACTACGAGCAACAAAAATTGAAGGAAAAGGTGATGACCCAAAGTTGTTAAATTTGTACAACCTGGTAATATCATCAACGGTTCCAGTAGCAAGGATATTTTGAGGATTTTTAAAATCCTTGATTACAACTTGGTGAGGTGTAAACGTCACAGTTTTACCTTCACCTGAATGAGTAATTTGATAGACTGATAAAAAATTGCAGAAAATTTTTGGAACACATAGTACATCATTGAAATGACCATTTTATACTGAAACTGTTCTAGATCCTACAACACTTAGAGATCTATCATCACCAACAAATATTTATTTGGTGTTACATTCATGCATAGTAGAAAATATGGCTTGATCCTTAGACATATGATAAGATGCTCCAGAATCAATAAGCCATTCATTTGAAGTAGAAGAAGAAGATGCAATATAAGAGTAACCAGAAGCATAAAGTGCATGTCCATGAGAATTAGATTCTGAAGATGAATCTATGCTAATGTGGTGCTTCTTCATTGCTACTTCCAAGGCTGCCATCTTCTTGAAACACTTAGATTCATCATGATTATCTTTCCCACAAAAATTGCAATGACGCTCAGTCTTCTTTCCTTTTTGCTTGGATCCTTTGTCATTTTTTAAAGAATGATCTCACTGAGAGGGTTTGGGACCCTTGTTGTTTGGCTTATTATTGCGAAAATTATGTTTCTTGGGAGGCTTGGACTTTTCTTTCTATTGGGACAATAAGGTTTTCCTAGATGTATCTACATTGTTAATTATTCCAAGATGAATGAGCTTATCTTGCTCTCTAATTAAGGAATCACAAAAGGATTCAAGACTAGGCTATTGATAGCTAGCTACAGTCAAGGATTCTTTCATGGATTAGAATGTAGATACAAAAATAGAATATGCAGGTCCAAGTTTGGAAAGAATATGATAAATACATTGTTTGTCTTCTTTCTTAATATTGCATTCTGCACATAAGAGTCTAAGAGTTTTATACTTAGATAAATAGTATTGAATGCATGAAAATTCATTTGGATTCAAGGAAAGCAACTCATTCTCAAGTTGATGACCCCAAATTTCATTGTGTTTACCAAACACAGATTCCAACTTTTTCCAAGCTTTATCAGGTTCATCAATTCTAGATATGTGGAATCGCAAATCAGTAGAGATTGACATCCCAATCAATCCACGAGATTTATCACATCTATTTTCCCATTTAATTTTCTTATCATCATCAGTGCGTTCTGTTTCTTTCCCTGAGGTTATCCTGAAAAGTCCCCTACTTCGTAGAACATCCTCCGTATGAGATTTTCATGAGAAATAGTTAGAACTTGTAAGTATAATATCACAAGGGGCGACCATACTATAAAATAATGGCTGAAAAACACAGAAACTAACTATTTGGTTGCAAAGAGCTCGAAAAAATATGCGGTTTTAAAAAAAATGGCACTGAAAACTTATTCTGGGTGATGAAGTTATGCTTGATCAAAGAGAATGTTGAAGATGTCCCCAATAGTGACGTGGTAGATATTAACTTAACCAACTAAAAAAAGACCCCCCTTCTTCCCAAGATCAACCTTTGACAATCACTTTACAATAAAGTTGCTTTGAAGTGAATCACTTTTGTAGAATAAGTGAGGTTCACTTTTACAATAATGTTACTTTTAAATAGTGCGGCAATAAATTAAAAAACTTAAGTGACTCACTTTTTATTTTATTTTATTTTTGTGAGATGCACTTTTACAATAAAGTAACTTGAAAATAGAAATTGCATGCACTAAAAAGTAGCTTAATAAGACTTGAACTCAAGACCTATTAAAGAATAAAGAAACTTTGGACCAAGTGAGCTAAGTTTAAAAGGTACATAAAAGAATGGAAAGAGGAAGGGGGCCTTTTTTTTTTCTCCGTGCTTGCCTTTGTTTCCTGCAAATCACAAAAAAAACAAAAAACAAAAACAAAAAAAACTTTTCCACACAATGGGGTTAGATCTTGGTTAGCTTACCCAGAAATTCTACGTTTTCAAGTTTTCTCATTGTTTCTGATTTGCTGTGATCGCACAAGGTGCATGGCAAAGATCATACGTAGCCGAGAAGACAAGAAAAAAAAACTTTCCCTTAATGTTTCTGATTCTCTACGATCGCGCAAGGTGCATGGAAAAGAGCATACGCAGTTAGGGAAGGCAACAATCCAAGACTAAAACAAAAAGGATCTAATAATAAATTGATAAATTATGAGAGATTTACAAAAAACAAATCCATCACTGTAACATTATACCTTCAGATTTGCCGAAATGGGTGTTTCTGGAGCAAACGGAAACGGTTTTCAATGAAATGAAAACTATTTTCCAATGGAAATGGTGCTCTAAATGCAATGGAATAGCTCCCATAGGCCACAAATGTATAGAAAATCTAGAACCAGAAACCCTTTCAAAGTTTCGGCAACACCAGTTCCAAATCTTGATCAAAATCGAAAGTGGCTCTTCATAAAGGCTCTGATACCATGTTCGGGTACACAGGGTACTCCCAAAAGATCAAACACCTTGAGCAATTGCTTCACACAAATAGATCACAGATCAACACACCGATGTTTGTCACATGGTTAAAACCCTCGAGAGGGAAACAGTCCATGACCCCAGCCAAATAGCTACTTGGAACAATTTATTATGCAAAAGAAAGAAAGTTACATGAGCTTCTCATAATCGATCAACTAGACAAGGACCCTCTATGCTCTTTAAATAGATATCATAAACCAATCAGGTGTTAAGCCACAAATCAATGGTAGGTATGATCTAAGAGAAGTTGAACTATCGGATCACTCTATGTCTAGAACATATCGTGAACATTGGATTAGAATATTTACAAATGCATACTAATGCATACTAAAGAAACACACTTTTACCTAACAGATATATTACATAAGTTGATCTTAACTTTGATCTTAACTAACTCCTAAGTGTCTAAATATCCTAACAGAAACTGTGCAGTCAATTTCTCTAGTTGTTTGTCCTGCACTATGATTCCCTAAACTTGTGTAGTGGTATCTATGAATTTCTTGGCATCCTGCTCTAACTCATCAAGTTGTGTGGCCAGCTCTTCTATCTCGCCATTCCTTGTGGCTATGTATTCTGGTGGTGTAGAGGGGTGTATCAAAGTGTCCAAAATGGTGGTTTCACTCTGTATCTATGCAATCAAAGCTCCAAGTTTCTTCGCTCTAGCTACTTCATCAAGCTCTAAGGTGCTCTCCAAGACATGATGTCAAGAATATGCCACTGTCTCTTCCAACTCAACTTGGCCATCAAAAAGGTGTGCCTTCTCAACAACAAGGAAATCGGTTTCGTTCTTCAACTCCATGATCTCCTCTATAGTTTTTATCTTCAAGTCCTTGTGCACTTTCATCAATATCTCTATCTCCTATGCTTTGTATTCGGTCAACTTCTCCTTGGCTCAGTGAAATTCTTCTACCTCTTATTAATTTCTTCATATTTCTCCTATGACTGGAAGTACTGGTCATTGATATTCTTCTTCCTATTAGCCAACTCCTAGTTGGAAACCTGCTACATGTGCACTAAATTCTGGGTAGATAGCCTATTGATATCCAATGCAACATTCTACAGTTGCTGCAGGGAGGTATTCAAGTCCTCTCATCCGAAATCAATCGCAATCGGAGTAATTTGAACATTCCTGGCTCACAGCTTGGTGTTGATTGATGCGTACTCCTGCACAGTGGTTCTCTCTCATGCTTGTTTCAAAATGACATTGTAAACATAATCCAATTTAGATCTTATCTCGGTGAACCCTTCCCATGCCGATCTCTTCATTTCTTTCATGGCTGCATTAGTCACATCATTAACAGCCTTGACAAGTTGGTACAATTGTCCTTCTATTGTTGATACGGTGCTATTGCTCGCAGCCTAATCCATGCGTCTTTTTTCTCTTATTTCTTGGAGTATGCGCTACACTTTTGGGTCAGTGGGTGTCTCTGTCGATGAGTCATAATCCAATTGTTGGTCATCTTTGTGCATGGGATCCTCAGGTGCATTCGCTAGGGTTTCTTTCGAGACCTCATGTTAGACTGACCAATTCTCGCCACTCTGTGGCCTAACTATTAATCACTGCCTCCAGTTTTGCATCAGTTAGCTTATAACTCATTAGTGTCCATTGCTTGGCAGGTTCCCTCTGCGGTTGAACGTAAAAAGTATGGGGTCCAAATCCAAAGTGTGCAAGCGTATGATATTTTTTCATGACTTCCTTCGTCAGTCTTGGAACTTTCACTGCTGCCACCTATAGCACTTCCTAGTAGATCCAAAATTGGATCAAACAGTCTACCATTCTCTCTGCCTCTTTAACTCACCATAATTTCTGGTATTTTGCACTTTTTCACACCTTTATTGCTTTGAGGTTTGTCCCTTGGTAATCATCTAGCTCCATCCATGCTACTAGCACAATCAAAATGATGATCCAACTGTATGTAGATGACATTACACCTACCTGTGTGACCGTTGCATCCTCCACTAGCTGGTTCATCAGAAAAAGGGACCAATTCATTTGTGTGCCTTGTGCACACAACTCAGCACATGCAATCACCCCGGAATTACATTGACTCGACTGGTTCTTCCTTACAACTTTACTAGCCAAAATCCTGGCACCAATACGGACTGCGTGATCATTGATGTTATCAATACTGTGTGCCCTCCCATCACACTCTAAATAATAGCACTTTTTCATAGTCATTTCCAACTTCTTATCATTATATTTTCCTCGGATATACTATGAGGGGTCTAGCCCATCCTTGGGTAGCCCCGTTATTGCTGAAATCAACTCCACCGTGATTTCAATCGGCTTATCTAACCATAAATACCCACCATGGAAACATGCCAAAAGTTGTTTCACACATGCATTCACCTAAGTTGGATGCCCAAAGTGCGGCATATTGATCAACCCCAGCAATCCATCTTTGTCCAGTCCTCTTTCCAAGTCCTGCAGAATGTGCTCTATCAGGGAACCTTCTACTAATACCACTGGTATTTACGGCTCCTTTGTGACATCCTCAAGTGAAAGCAATTCATGGTATTCATACCTCAGCTGCATTAGTGTTGGAACAATATCAAAAGTGCATACCATCCCTTGTGGTATTGCTGAAATCTTGATATGGTATCTATGATTCTTCATGGGCTTCCTAGCCTGTGCACTAGGTCGACTAGGAGGGATGTACCCAAGGATGTCCTTGATAGACACCCTTATTTTAACAGCAGATTCTATCACTCCATTGCTCAACGGACCTATTTGTGTAGTGTTTTCTCCTTGCTCCCTCGTGGCTATTCTGGTTCGTCTCTTCTATGGTACTGGAGAGCTAGGCTTCTATGCCTTCCTATTCGTTGAGAAGCCAGCTTGCATAATGGAGAATTCTTCCTTAATTGCAACTGGTCTGAGCGGTGAATATTGCTTACTCGAAATATCTACGATGTCTTGGTTTCTCATATGTTGCACCAATTACCTTCTAAACTTACTAAGTTCATGCCCTTTATGAACTTAGAAACTTCCTTAATCTTCTCATCTTTCTTCAACAGTTCTCTTGACAATGTGGTAACTCTGCAACTCAACATAATTATGCACAATGGTGTCTTCTGACCATAGAAATATTTATCTTATAGCACCACATCAACTCACACTTCATCATTATAACATCAATTCAATCATCATGACCAAATCATTCATTAACTACCCAAATCTGTTGCCAATTATGTCAACCCAACAATTGGATCCACCATCATTACACATCACTTTTACAAGCATCGTCACTTAACTACTTTAATTGTCTTCATTTATGGTTGATGTGACTTCTTCTCGTAGCCCTGTGGCTACCACAGCATGACCTTCTACTCACACTACTAACTCCTACTCTTACACAACCACTTCTTCTTGGTGTTCCTTCCGTTCATGCATGATCCTATCTATTTTTTCTTTTTTTGCACAATGCCTCAAGCATTGTGGGTTTTGGGCCCATCCTATAGGGATTCAACCTGCTACCATTCACTAAATTTGGTAGCATTGCTCCATATAACTGCTGCAGCTGAAATGCACCTCCAGAAGTAATAGAATTAATAAGATATGGACCTAACCAATGCATCTATAACTTACCTGGATGCTTCATGAACTTGCTATCATACTACAGCACCAAATCTCCTTGCTAAAATTTGTTAGTTTTTTATGTGCGATCGTGCCAAGCCTTATGTCGATCCTTATCAATGCACTGCTGGAAACCTACTATAAAGTTGGCCTCTTCAAGTTGTATCAATTGTGCCACATGCTCCTCTAGTGTTGCTTCATCATCCATGCCTGTCGCCGCTGCAATGCACAGACTAGAGACAATGTACTCCATAGGCATGACTACCTCTTGTCCATATACCAATTTGAGCGATTCCTTCCTTGTCAATCTCTTTCAAGTGGTGTGATATGCCCACAATACTACCGGAATCTTCAAGTCCCAGTCATTGTGATTAGCATTACATACCTTTTTAAGCACATGCTCCAATATCTTGTTGAAAGCTTCTACTATCCCATTTTCCCGTGGATGACATGGGGTACTTTTATTATGCTGTATTTGCAACTCCTCTATTAGCACACTTACTATGCGGTTGATGAAGTGTCTTCCCTGGTCACTCATCAATATACTTGGACTTCCAAACCACATCACAATATTTTCAAATTGGAATCTTGTTGTTATCGCAGCGGTGCAATCCACGAATGGTGCGGCCTCCGCCCACCTTGTCAAGTAGTCTATCGCTATGATTATGTCCAGTGCGCCAGTTCTCTTCCCAGGTTGCTTGATGGGACACAAAAAATCCATAGCCCATTTATCAAAAGGATCCAAATTTACTTTTATTACTAGTGTCATCTGATCTCGTCATGATGGTTTTCTAGTGCATTGATTGATATCACAACTCCAACATGGGCCTCTTCTAAAATATCTCCTTTTTCATGTGGTAATACACATTGCCACAAAATATTGCATGGTCCTTGTTTATAGGGTTGGCTAGCAATCAACTGGAAATATGAATCCTTAACCACTAACTATTAGGATTATTAATCCTCCCTTGTCCAATTTGGTCATATGTCTAAATCAGGAGTCATGCCTAAATCGGGAGTCCATCCAATTTATTTTTAGTCACTAGCACCATTGGGTCCACTTGGCCTAATTGGGGCACATGTTTCAGTTACTAAGGTGTGGGGGACACGAGTTGAGGCCTACTACCATTGATTGCACTTGCATGCATTAGTTTAGGAGCCTCCTATACCAATCCCTACAATTTAGGAGCCACTGGGAGTGCCAATACCAACCAAGGTCAGTTGAGTTGAGTTGGTGACTAGTCAAGCTAAGTTAGGAGTTAGTTACATTCAGTTCTAGTCCTCTACCTTTAGTTAGCGCTAGGTTTGCATGGCTGCATGCAGGAGGGGCACATTTCTCACCTACCATAATCATTTAGCCTTAGTTAACACTGAATGTAACACTTGAGTTGTGTTTTAGAACTTCGATGAACTATGGTGATGGTTTAGAAAAGGTCAGTTGACCATTGAGTCCTCCGATAATGATTTAGACAAGGTATTAGTTACCTACAGTCAAGTAGAGTGTAATCAATTTGAATTTCCTCATGTGGATTCGAATTTCTTGTGTCTATTTAGCCATTGTACTTCATTGTAATTATTGTCTAATTACTTTTGATTAATGAAATCATTCACAGTTGAAATCCATTTTTGTACTGTTTCATTCTTCAATTGCTGAGTAAATTGTGTGATCTATTTTGTGAGTTGTGTGTTTGTCTACAGATCTATGTGCTCAATTTAAATGGTATCAAAGCCTCGACGGACAAGGCACCTCTCCTCCTCAGATCTCTAGCTGGATCATTTTTTTGAGCAAAATTGCTCCTTCCAGTACTGCACCAGAAGCGGATAATTTACCACTTAAAATACCAAGTTAGGAAATTGTTGATTAAGCTTGCTTGATCAACTATGCTGGGTGTGAAGGAAATTCCAAAAGTGCAGACTATCGACCTTACTTTGTATGTTTTATTTTGTGACAGTTTGTCATCTTTTCTCACAGCATTCACTACAAGAATCCCTTTCTTCTCACTGCATTCTCTATAGCAGCTTAGTCCTCCTTACTACATTCAAAATGGTTCATCCATTAGAGCCTCTCACTCCCTTCAACTATCACCAGTGGAAGGAAGACATGGAGGTACTGCTCCACACCAAGAAGCTCTTCAGACTCACAAAATAAATAGAGGCAGTGCCAATTTTAAATAATGACAAAGAAAAGTACTAGAACGGGCTTGATGAAGCTCATGGATACTTATTCTCCTTAGTTTCTCAAGATCTTTTATTCCACATCCAAGGATTGAAGACTCCCAAGGAGATTTGGGACAAGTTTTCCTCCTTACTTGATAAGCAGGATGAGATGAGGGTCCATCAGCTAGAAAATGATCTGATCACTCTTAATCCATCCAACTTCAAATCACTGAATGAATTCTTCACAAAGTTCAAGAACCTGATATATCGGTTGAAGCAATGCAAAGTGGAGAAGGATGAAGATCAACTCATCCTTTCCATTCTCACAAAGCTCAATGCAAACTACTTAGTCTTTGTATCAACCTTCCAAACAGTAAGGCTCACTACTCCAAATTGGAAGATGCCCACTCTTGATTCCTTCATCCAATATCTCACTTCTAATAATGATAAATTGATCCAAATGGGGATCATTTGATCTCTCAAAGATCAATCTCTGGTTGTAAGAGGAGATAATGTAGTGATTGATAAAGGGAAGCAAAGAGATGAGTCTCCTATGAATAAAGGGCAGTCAAAGGAGCCTTCAAGTTTGAAGAGAAACAAGAAGAATGGAAAAGAAAAGGTCCTCTGCTCTTACTGTGGAAGGGGCTTTCATTCAGAAAGCTCCTATATGAGAAGACAACTTGATGAAATGGCTCTTCTTTTGAAGAAACATAACATTTCTACACCTGCTAGCGCAAGGAAGGATGACTCTGAAGAAGAAGATGAAGAATACCAAAGGAAAGGCCATGCACTGAAGGCTTTCTTCTCATCAGCACATGTCTTCCTCATTGATTCTAGAGCTTCCAACCATATGGCTGCATCCAAAGAATCAATCTCTTCTTTTCAGGCCTTTGATGGTCCTAGTATTCAGATGGGCAATAACAGTAAAGTCTAAACAAAAGGGAAGGGCTCTATCAAGCTTGAACATGGAAGGTTCAAAGATGTGCTATTTGTTCCCTCCATAGATTCAAACCTATTATCTGTCTATCAGATGACCCATACTGGATCTCCAAAGCGAGTGATATTTGGTCTTGACTCAGTAGAGATCACATATATATCTACTGGGAACATCATAGCAAAGGGTGTTGCAAATCATGCTCCAAAAGCATATGAGTTCTCACATTTCATGCCTCCTTTAGAACCAGTGCCCTCTCAACAACCACTTGCAAGGGAAGATAAAAACATTGCATCTACTTCTTGTGTAGCTTCTACTAGTATTGAAGATCCATCTTTATCAGTTTATGAGATTGAGATTCAAGGTGATTCATATATAGATTCAGTCTCTACTTCCAAAATGGAAGCAAGGGAAGGTAAAAACATTGCATCTACTTCTTTTGTAGCTTCTACTAGCATTACAGATCCATCTTTATCAGTTTATGAGATTGAGATTTAGGGTGATTCAGATATAGATTCAGTCCCTACTTCCAAACTAGAAGCTAGTAATATGACTAGAAACCCACCTAACACTTAGAAAGGAAAGACCCTTGCGCTATGCCGTGCAATCTTACCTCCTTCAGAGAGATGGAATTGACTCCCTGTAAGATGCTACATGGAAAGGGCTCAGTCTCACTACATTCAGAAGAATAGATGTGATCATGCACCTCTTCATCTAGCAAGAGACAAAGGTTACATTCCTCCGTCCTTCCATTATCAATTTTGGAGAAGAAGGAGAAGTCTACATGCTAGGCCCCAGAATACCTGTGCACAACACACCATGCATGCTGCTTCACTACCTCACAGAGATGAAGATTGCAGAAACATATTTTCAAGTTTTTCAAACTTGAGACCTGATTCTACCTGCTTAGATAGATGAGGGGATTTTTTCCCATGTAGTTTTTGCCCCAACTCCTTGTATTAAGCAGTTACTTTATTTTACTTGATGTAATGGGTGACCTATGGTCTTAGTTACCAGGGCCTATAGATTGTCCAAGTTAGCATTCAGGGGGGGGTATTAATATTATTAATCCTCCCTTGTCCAATTTGGTCATATGTCTAACTCAGGTGTCATGTCTAAATCGAGAGTCCATCTAGTCTATATTTAGTCACTAGCACCATTGGGTCTACTTGGCCTAATTAGGGAACATGTTTTAGGTACTAAAGTGTGGGGAACACTAATTGAGGCCTACTACCACTGATTGCACTTGCATGCATCAATTTAGGATCCTCCTAGACCAATCCCCACAATTTAGGAGCCAATGGGAGTGCCGATACCAACCAAGGTGAGTTCAGTTGAGTTGGTGACTAGTTAAGCTAAGTTAGGAGTCAGTTACATTCAGTTCTAGTCCTCTACATTTAGTTAGTGCTATTTTTGCATGGATGCATGCCAGAGGGGTGCATTTATCACCTACCACAGTCAGTTAGCCTTAGTCAACACTGAATGTAACACTTGAGTTGTGTTTTAGAACTCTGGTGATGGTTTAGACAAGGTCAGTTAACCATTGAGTACTCCAATAATGATTTATACAAGGTCTATATACCATTATAATGATTCAATTATACCATCACAATACCTTCTCTCTATGTGGTTGTATAGTTTTTCTCAGCAAATGACAACTTTCTACTAGCGAAAGCGATTAGATGATCTAGATCCCCCTCTCTGGTTTGCGCTCCTAGCGCAACAGACGATGCATCCACATGGACATGAAACTCCTTGTTCCAATCTGGGTAAACTAGTATTCGTGCAGATTCCATCTTGGCCTTCAGTGTGTCAAATCTTCCTTGACATTCTTGGCTCCATACAAATGCTGCGTCTTTATTCAATAGTTTCTCCACAGGGGCAGTAATCACATCATAACATATGATGAATTTGCGATAGTATTTGGTGCACCCTAGTGTTTCCCTAAGCATCTTCACATTCACTGGCAATGGCAAGCTCAAAATGAGCGATATATTTGCAGGTTCAACCAACAATCCTTGCTTGCAAACAATGTGACCCAGCAACATCCCAAAAGGTGCATAGAAAATACACTTCTTTGAGATCAGCGTAATCTGATGCTATCAACATATTTCCAGCATCAATCGCAGGTTTTCTAGAAGATCCCTAATCAAACCATACACTGTCCAATCATCCATATAAACTTGTAGGAACTTCTGAATAAAATCTTTGAATGTAGCGACATGAACCCAAGAAATTATTGCAAGTGCATTCTTCAATCCAAAGGGCATTATTTTGTACTGGAAATAGCCCCATTCAATAACAAATGTTTTTTTATGCCGATCCTCCTTTGCGATCCTAATCTGGTGATAACCATAGAATCCATCTGTGAAAGAATACATCTCATGACCTCCTACTCCTTCTAGCACTTCATCTGTGAATGGTGTTGGAAATAGATCATGCATACATGCATCATTCAATTTTCTCAGATCGACACAGAATCAAACTTCCCCTGTTTTCTTGTCTTGGAGCACCGTAGGACTGATCCATTCTGATTCTTCGACTGGCTCAATTATTTGAACATCTGACAATGGGACCATTTATTGGTACAAAACCAGCCAACAAAAACCAGTTTACAGGGGTTCCCTTTTTGTCGATACTCAAATCACCATGATCTCCCTGAGCATAAACCCAGACAGGTTTTACCCTACCCAGCAACACCCGCGAAGTGGATGAGGTCTCACCCAAGATGTTCAAGGGAGTGTTGTTAGAACCAAGTTTCTGCATAATATAATAATACTATGTTAATCAACAATTCATCAACTTATCTAACATATCTGACTAGTTACTTAATCATCAATAGGGTTATTCATCATTGCTACTAATAGATCGCATCATTCATTCATAATCGAAACAATCATACTATTGCAAAGAACATGTCTAGACAAATAACATCATTTAAAAGTTGGAAACATCACATCATAGATCCATGCCACACATTCAATTCACATTCACCATTAGATCGCAGAAATAGTAAGACAAAAAAAGATAAAATAAACTGCAATTCAGATCAACTCCCATCTCATTATATTACTTCTGCACAATGATTCGCAGATTCAAAATAGTTCACAATTCAAGCTCCAGTTTTTATCCTTTCAAATCTCTCTCCAAAGTCTCTCAAGTCTCTCAAGTCTCTCCCACGACCTCATGTCTAACACTTACAATTCTACTTCTATTTATAGGCTTGCACCTTTACATTCAAGGTACACTTCTAACTCACTCTTAACCAAATCTTAACTGAATCTACAAAATAATGACCAATATACACAAAAAATGGTCCAAAGTACAAAAAGGTGACACAAAATACATAAAATAGTCTATATTCTTCCTTGCATGCCATCTTTCACTTGCGCAGTGTCTTTTGAGCTTGTGCGGCACTCGTGATTCTACGCAACTAATGTGTCCAAAACACCTGCCAACACTTCTCTGAAGAAGAGCTTGAATTAAGCTTAAAATTATTTCTTCTAGTTTATTTTGTGCATATTGCAGAGAGTATCTCTAGGAGTGAAACAACTGTTATGAATGGAAGTCCAAAATTGGCACTCTATTGCGTAGTAAGGGTTGTTACAGAGTCTCTATTGTTTTATAGAATGAGCCAAATTATATTGTTGAGAAAGGTAAGTGGCATAATTGAATGGATGAAGCCTATGGGTTTCTTTGTCTCTCTATTTATCTTGATATTATTTTTCATATTGATGGTTTGACCACTCCAAACCTATTATGGACCAAAATTGAGTCTCTCTTTGGAGTACAAGATGAGATAAGAACACATCAAACGGAGAATGAGTTAATCTTATTGAGTCTAAGAAGTTTCGAATCCATTGAAGGATTCTTATCCAAATTCAAGTCACTTGTTTTTATGCTTAAAAAAATTGGAATTGAGGAAAGAGAAGATCAGTTGATTATTTCCATCATTTCCAAATTGGAGCCTAAATAATTTTTTTGTGTCAACATTTCATGCTACTAGGCTTTCTATTCCGAAATGGAAAATTCCTTTTTTGAGTACATTCTTTGATTCACTTGCAAAAGAGAAAGACAAATTGATTCAGATGGAGACTCTTAAAATCTACAAAGGTCAATATCGTTCTCTTATAGTTCAAGGAAATAATAAATAATAAATAAAAATAAAATAAACTAGTGAAAGAGAAGACGCCAAATTCAGATGATAAAGATGAGGGTTCAAAACCTACCGTTGAAGGTTCAGATTCCATGAAGAAAGTCAAGAAGAAAGGGATCTCATCCAAGTTTTATTATTACAACAAGGGATTTCATGCTGAGGAGACATGTTTAAAGAAGAATATGAACATCATGTCTCATTTTCTTGAGAAACATGGCATAAAAGTACCAGATGAACTAGAGAATCCTGTTGAATCCTCAGAACATTGTCACAGTGTGCATTCCCATGGTAATATAAACTATGCATTGAGTGATAGAGTCAAATAATTTCCTAAATTGTATGATATATCTGAATCATAAATCTCTGTGTCTTCCTTGGATAAACCACTTATCAATCCACTAGATCCACCTCCCAATACTTGTGTTTTTTCACTATATCCTGACTTGTATTCATCCAAATCTTTCTCACTCCATTCAAATTATTATGAATATGATTTAGAAGTAATTTTTCAGGATGATATGAATTTTAGGACATCATCCATACCCATTACCCATCCTTTTAATACTCATTAGACTATACAAACCCCAAGTTCACTAGTTGATTCCTTATTGGATTCATATGCTGTGATACTTATTTCTGTTGGTTTCAAGCCTTGTCTATTTTTCATTAGTTGGTTATCCATGACATTAGTCATATTTGGACTTATGTTACACATGTTTGGATATTTTGTAAACATCTATAGTTAATATCTCAAGTCCATATACCATTCATTTTTACTCATCCATCAGTTTTACCCAATTGCTCAACCTTTTCCTCTTATAGCCATGTATAATCGTGAAGACACTATACCTATGGAATTTTATTCTCCATATGATAATATTTATGATATTTCAGAGTCCCTTCAACCTCATTTCAGAATTGGGAATGTTCTACAACATTTTTCATGGAAGATATATGGTTCATATCACCATTTTCCAGCTATACAAGGAATTGATTGTATTGAATTTTTTTACTGTTTGGGAAGGATTATGAACATATATATTTACCTTTATTGATTGTGTTTTCATCTCAGAATATTTTTGAATCAATAAGCATTCATATAATTCTACTCTGATAAGATGATAATCTAGAAGGAGCCTCTCCACTAGTTTTTCGTTGATTCTACACACTAGAGCATGATCATGGAGTTCACAACTTGTTCATCATATCCTTCAAGAAGCAGTTCATTCATATTTTTCAAGTGAATAAAAAAGACATAATTAAGACATGTTTTTCATATCGTGCCTTTTCCTTTTTTGAGGGAGGATTTTCCCCATGTGGTTTTTTCTCTTTCCTTAGTTTTTTGCACAAAATAATTGTAAAGGGTGACCATAGCCTTGTTGTTGGGCCCTATATACATATATATTTTTTATATTATTTCATATATTCCATAATCAATTTATACTTAAAGGGGGGTGTTAGAATATTATAAATCCACTTCATACTAGGGATAAAAATAATTAATCATTCCTGGTTAAAGACTAGGTAGTTGGACTGCACTTGCACCACTTGGTCAATACTTTCCATAAATACCCCAGGAGCACCATTATATTAATCCTGGGTAGATCCTTCCAACTTTATTGATGGACTAGATTAGTAACTGCATCTCCCTTTCTTTTTTGACTTAGATATATTTATTCCTTCCTTTCAGTGGATAAGGTAAAGCTAGTCAAACTTGGAAACTTGCATCTTTTGTGACCAACTCATACTCCATGATTTTCTCTCCAGATTCTATGGTTAGAAATCCTTTCCATCAGTCACTCATTCTTTAACCAATTCATGATCTCCTTGACATATTTGGAAAGTTCTTTAGTCACCTATGGGGGTTTATCATATTTAGTAAGCCTGCTTTATGAGCTAGCATGAGTTGTCTCATATCAATTCTATTTTCCTTTATAAGGATGTATTACCAATTTAATGATCAATCAATTATCATTATTCACTTCTCTTGTTTTTAGTCTCATTATTCCCCTCTCTATTTTTTTTGTGCATGCTTATGAGAAGTATCTTGTAGTTATATCCTTATCATGTGTTTCCACATGGTATCAGATCCTCCGTTTTTATGCATATGGACACCTTTCTCTCCAACCCAAACAAAATACTAGGAAAATACTCCTTTAGTTCTATTTAGTGTTATAAAAATGGTTACATTCCACGATATTGGTTATGAGGAGGGACACCATTGGATGGTTACATAGTGCTATAGAATTTCCCTAGTCTAATTATCTATAGTCTCACACATAATTTTCTCTTATGGAATTCATTTCTAAATGGAATACAAGTTCATAACATGAGTTTAAACACTCATTCACTATAGTTATTATTCTTAACAAACTAAATCACAACATACTAACCCACGAATGCATCACAAAGATTTTAACAATATTTACCGACGAAAAGATTCATGTGTTTGTCGTACCCCACATGGGTATTAATACAATACTTGAATTTAGACATCATCATAAACATATCAATAAATATATCGACTATGATTGAAGGAATTCTTACCTAAATCCTTTCAAGTCTATATTGGCATGACCAATTTCATACCTATAAAATTCCCATCAACATTCCTAATGTGACCTAATCATTGGATATCTCATGGGAACTCACATGATATATTTATAAACCTCTTTTCCTTATCATTTTAATAAGTTTTTCTATTAAGAATTTGTTTCATAAAAATCTTCATCTATATCCTCAACCAATCCTACTTGTGTCACAAGTCAGGAACAACATTAGTTATCATGCCAAACTCATTCCCTAAAATCACAAACAACTCTTATATAATGCAGACCATCATATTTATTCCCATTCATATATATATGAACTCGACCATATAGTATTTCTCTATATGTTTTATTATTTCATCCCAACTATTTTACTCTTTTGTATTCATTGGCATTCCCTTTCCTTATCTATCCACACATAATAACTTTATCAATCTATAGAAAACAATTTAACAACAAGAGAAGAGAAAATTAATTTTATATTCCAATTCCTTTACATACATTGGAATTTCATAGAGTAATTGATTTACTTCATAGCCTTTCCTCCAACCACATAATACATCATTAGTTTTGATATTCTCACCCAAGCAATAATACTTATTTCATACACATAAAATAAATGTGCTACTTCAAATTCATGCAACTCTATATAAAACACAAAATAGATTTTTTAGGATGATAACAATTCCCTCAATTCTAAATCTTACTTGTTGGGAACATGCATCATTTACTGCTACAACCAATTCTTGGAATTTCACATCTTCCTTTCATGCCTTCATCTATCTATGAATTCTATTATTTCTTAGATTTGCAGCCACAATTTCCTTGAATATTTCGAGTAAATCCCAACTTGGTATTTCCTCTCTTATAGATAGATTTAAGCCTTATCCAAATTTGGAATTTTTGTGAATTGCATTGGATAATTTTAATCCACCGTGACCCTTACCAGTCGGTCTTACTTATAAGGTATTCTATATTCAAAAATGATCTAATTAAGTCTTGTATGACCCCTTTTTTAGTGTGCATGGCATGATACTTGGTCACCTTTATTAATCGAATACCTTCCTTGATGTAATCAACATATCAAAACAATAAAAATAGATCACACATTTTGTGAGAATGAAGTATATTCAACATATAAATAATATGTATATTATATTAATATATATTCAACATAAAGCACATTCAATGAGTAAGAATCAATCAGGTTCAAATTTCTCTCATGGTAAGCAATTCAAATTTGATAAAGCATAATCAAAATACTAATATTTTAATTGTCTTACCATGATCCCACTTTTAATGTGTAATTTATTCCATCATCTATATTCATTTTATTACTTTTGTGTAGTTGTTCCATTGAACAAAGTCACAAATATCATTTGTTTCATATAAATAAGTACTAATTACAACATCTACAACATTTCAAGAATTTTTTTTAGAATTATACCATGTACACAAAGAACATTACAACATTTGTGTACAACATTTGATAACACAAATGTTCATTCAATTATTTTTAAACTTAGTTCATTACCATATTTCCCAATCTAAATTATAATGCATAATTTCAATTAAAATGATGACAGAATTCTACTTTTTAGGAGCATCATTGATGATATTCTTCAAATTCTTAGTAGCATCCATTAACCAATGTTATTTCTATGCAATAATTGAATATTATCAATGGAATCCAATTCACATATAAATTTCCTATCTCACATGGAGGATCAATCAATATTGTCCCCTTAAATTTTCATTTCAATGATTTAGAAACAATTCATACAACTTTGACTTAGACTCAAGCTTAGCATGTTGTATGAAAAACATAATCATTCACACAACAAGTTTCAAATTCATAATTAAAGTATATTTCTCTTTTTAAGATGAAATTCAATAAAAAAGAGAAAATATGTCTTATATAATTTCATACCTAACACACTTTTCACTTTTTTTATGAGAATTTAATACTTTCTTATTCTAAATATTTGCATACAGTCCAGTTAAAACTAGCATTGAAGGGACATAACATAACCATCATTTATGAAGACAACTGGGTAATAGTGGAACTACCCAAATCATATCAAGTACAATTTATTGTTTAATAGTTATACCCATTTATGCATTGATATTATGCATGTATTCAAATTTATAGCCATATATAGTCTTCTTCGTCAGTAATCACTTCAATCTACAAAAATAAGAGAATATGAGAAATGACTATTAAGATGAATAAGAGATATATTCATTCCGAAGAATACATTAAACTTAAGTGTGTTACCACCAAGCCTCATTATAAATACCAATACAACACCCAATATTAGTTATTTTAACATCAATTATACTCGTCATCATAATTAGACAATTCATTTTAGTGGTCATCTATAACACCATGGGGGAATGGTAATTGTAATGCCCCTCAATTTTAATCCCCTATAATGTAATTAATTTCAACTGTATACTTATTTATTGGTCCATGGAAAGGATCTTAAGGCCAAGGACCCCCAATCAATGTTGCAGCATTTAGCAGTGTTGTGATTTAAGTACTAAAACCATGCATTGGCAAGACATGGTGATGTTTGAAATACTATGTAAAAATCCAAATTGCAATGCCCCTTTTTTACCTTGAACATTGCTAATTATAATATGTTATTATTTGAGGGAATTCAACTATGAATGACCTCGTTATGTGTGGAAACGCCTTGCTGTTGGAACCTAATAACTAGTACCTTTATGAATAAATTGAATGTTTAAAACTATTGTTTATGAATGAGATGAATGACAATAATTAGATGTTTATATCACCATGGAATTGATAAAATGATGGTTAAAAAATGTAGTGATGTTTATGTATTATGTATCATGTGCTTTTGACAGTTTTTCAAGTGTGACAAGTAAATACAGGTACATATGACACAATGTTACGTTGATATCGTGTTTACTCTAGATTGATTTTTGTATCCACAACAAGTGATTTTAACATGGTACAATTTGATGCATTATATTGTAAGCTTAGAATGATTTAATGTGCATGTCTATTTAAATTAGTCCACATAAAGGTAATGGGGTTTAATGCGAAGAGATGCAAGTAAGACAAGTGATTTACTACATGTGATTGGTTGGAAAGCAAGAGAGCATTTTTACCACTAGGTGCATGTTTTCATGAGGATATGCCACGAAATTAATCACTCATGAGGATCTACTAGGGGGAACACAGTAATGACACAACCTTATTCCCCAAGAACAATCAGTCACTCAGCAGGATCAGTAGGACTAAGTTAACATAGTCTCAGTCATTGTACCAATACCCACCATGGAAAAGGATATTTGAAGAGCATGAAAGAATTCATGGAACCCTTGATATTCCTATCATAACACAAAGCCTCAATAAAATAAAAATACAAGGGAGTAAAAATGTTAGTTTTAAAGAGAAATCAAAAGGGATTAAGTAAATTATGATGAAGTAGGAAAAATAATTTATAAATTATAAATGAGGCCAACTTGTGCATAAAGAAAAATGATTGGATTATTAAATTAAGACTTAGTGAAATCGAAGCACAAAGACACAAAATTAGGAGAAATGGAGAAATCAAAGGAAACATCTAAGAGAGAATATAGGAAAGTGGTTGAGGATAAATATTTATAAAATAAATGGAATAATATGATTATGTGTGCAAGTAACCCATTGGTAGGTGAATAATAAAACAAAAAGTAATTACTTAATTCCTAATTATGCATATGAGAGACACATGGAAAGGTTATAAAAGCTATAAATATAGGAGTAAATCATGAAGATGAGATACCTCATTTTCCCTATTGTTGAATGGCATAGAATATTCCAATTTTTTTCGATGATTGCTAAGAGTTTGGTTCGCTAGTGAGAGAACATAGTTGGGAACTCCTTAATATACACAATCTAATTACGTTAACGACATTATTTTCATTCAACCCCATTGTGACTCGGGGGCCACTAAGGAATAAGAGTATCATTTGAAAGTTGATAGGGTGGTAACTTGTGGAAACACAATTATTGACAATCGATGAGTGGATTCGCAGGGGAACTACGACACCTAACACCAACTGCTAGAATGAGATTGAGGTTATTTAGGTTCTTGTGAATTTCAATTTAATAAGATTTTTTCATGTTGTTTTGGAAATATGAATTGTATTATGATTGAATGAAAATACTTTTTTTTACATTTATGATCAAAATGTAGATTATTCTTATTGAAAATTGTAACATTACTTTCTGTATATTCCAAGTTTTCAAGTTCAATCATTTTCACTATGAGGTCATGTGGAGGGGTCCCTACACTTCGTATCATATAATGGTTTGAACATTATAGCCTAAAGGCTCACTCTCTATTCCTTTCTCATTTACTATTAATGGTTGACTTACTAAAGTTGCTAAACATGAATTCTAGTTACAGGAAAATCATAAGAATGTATAGCTTCCAAACTATGCAATCACCGCTTCTCCATGGATCATTTGTTGGCAACCACTATAGAGGGATGTACAGAGATGGGTTGAAATTCAATTGGACATGGTTTTAATAGTGGAATATTAAACATAAATTCAAATTAAGTATTTTAATCATAGTTGTATCTATCGATGCTTGAAGAAGAAATATAACTTAGATAGGCACCAAATCGGATGACCAAACTACAAAGTATATTAATACTTCCTAGCCAATCTATGACTTTCCCACAAAGAAATAGGAATTTATCTAGAAATAAGAAATCTTATTGGTGAGTCAATTTGTTGAGTGATCGTAGATATGAATCTGTCAAGCGAGAAACTTGTTGTAGTTGGATTATCTAAATATGATTTGATAACCGATATAGTTTACAATAACATCGCTACATATTTGCAGACTAGTGTAATTAGGTGCGATATGGTTGGGTGGTGATGACCCATTAATATACGGTTTATGGAGTGAAATTGATAGTTGATGGGATGATCGTTGATATATATCTAGGAATATTGCAATGTGTTAGTGTTTCTCCTCAGCACAACCATGATAGACATAACCTCATAATTAAAAGGATGCACAACCATGATAGACATAACCTCACAATTAGAAAGATGCATTAGATGGAAGGATTGCATCCTCCTCAATTGAATTTTTGCAATTTACAACAAATCATTTGAAGCTTAACTATCCATTAAGTCATTCCAAATTAGGGTCTCTTCCCCATCCTTTTAATTTCTTTTGTTTAAGCACATTTCCCAACTTGTTACCAACAATGAGATTGCAAAAAAAGGAGATTTCCCAACAAAGTATGATTGAAAAGGTTATTAGCATATTGTTTCTATTGAATATCCATTGTGCGGTTTCATTTCCTCTGAAGAAGCAGTTGGAATATGAGTGTGAAAGGAAAAAAATTCATACATAATAAACAACTATGTTTATATTATATTTATCAGTCAGTCAAACATTGTAATATATTTAGTTGTAGACTATTATAGTATAGCCGTTCATTTTTGTTTCCAACACTACTATAGTTATGGGGTGCATGCATGTTATATGAACTAGTAAACAATTTATTAATATTAGGTAATTAAATGAACTCCTTACTAAATTTGCGTCCAAAAAAATTGGATTATTTCAAGCACTTAATCTTCGAGCCATTGAAAATCAAAGGCGGTTTCTCTACTTTTACCTATGCAGGATATCCAACATTTGGTATTGGGATTGGCTATATTTTTTGTGGAATATATAGATATATTTGGTGTTTTAATATCCCTCAATGGAGGAGGAATTAAGGGAATATCTTATATCACATACAAATCAACATGAAAATCATAATGTGGAAGGAGATGAATTTTTCATTGCCACGAGCTCGCATTGAGATGCAAACAGATCAAACACTTAAGAGTTTAGAGGTTCTTTCTTCTATATTAAGAGATAATTCTCAAGGTCATTTTTTCAGCAAGATGGAGAACCAAGTACTTCAATATATTTTATGTTATTCTAATACCTGATGACATCTTTTTCTTGTGATCATGTAAATTTTTAGATTTAAGAATTTGCATAATTTTTTTTAATAGTATCATAACTTGGTATGTAATCAAGATCATGCATTTTTATTTTTCATAATGATTTCATGAGGAAATTGCATGTGCTAAACATTTTATGGATGTAGAATCTATAAAAAAAATATGGTCAGTTTTAGAAAATCTTTGTTTGGGAAAATCTTTGGAGGCGTATTTTGAAGCCTTTGTTGGATAACACTAACAAAGCACACATGCACCAAACAATGTGCAATTATTGAAATGAGGTAGGATGATATGTCATCAACCCACATAATTACACCTTGAATCCATGTTTTAGATTGGAAGGGTTCTTGGTATAGAAAAATCATGGCCCAAGTCGACATACATTCATAAATATTGCTTTAGTCTTGGAGCATAATTTCAAATAAAATGATTAAATTACATGCATTGGTAACTTATTGTGATTAAATTTAAATTAAAAGAATGCATTAAATTAGAACATTAAAGGATTGTATTTTTTAAGAAATTATTATATTATTTTAGTAGATGAAAGATGACTAACTACAGAGATAATATTGTTTTTTATTTTGAAAAAAAATGACTGTATTCTAGAAAACCACATATTTTTGGGATAATATCAGAAGTCCTTCACATCAAAATGGTCCTAGGTATAATTGATCATTATTTGACCCTCTCGGTAGTCATGACTAGGGGTATTGACTACTTAAATGGTGTTCTAGCTATAGAAGAATCTTAAGCGTCTTAGTTGGACAAAAGAGACAAGTGCAATGAGAACATGAAAAGCCAAGCCATGCAAAGAAAATCCAATCGCCAGCTACGAAGATAAGAGGGTAGCGTTAAAGTTCCCTTTAATTAGTAATTTTGTTTCTCTCACTTTGAAATAGTGATAGAAGTTAGCTTTCCTAGTCAAGTAAGTCTAGAGTTTTAGTGTTACTTCCAAAATAAGATGTTGTAATGTACCCAATCCCAAGACACACAATCGTGGTTGGATACACTGAAATACTAATAGGGAAAGGGATGATTATAAATAATGCACACCAAATTAAGGTTATCTAATACTAGGATAGCATGCCAATAAGCCAAATAAATTAAAACAATCAACCATTAAAAGGAATACGACCCTTCCAATGCAATTATTCCCTAAATGTACATGCGATGCAATGTGATGGTAACATGAATACAACCAAGTCTAGTAAAATTTTCACATATGGATTAAATGTCATAATCACATATAGGGGAAACCATCCGTCGTCACTTAACCACTTAATATATTCATATCTACATATGTTAATAGAATTCGACTTTACTACAGTAAGCAAATCAACATTACAACATTCCAATAAAGCAGAGTCATGACACTATAATATATTAGATTTTACAACACTAATCCACAACCATTAAACTCATAATATATCAGATCCAAATGTTGTCATCTATAGCCATGTAATAAGCATAAAAACCACATCCACTACCTTCCAACAAATATAAATAAATCAACATCTAATAGTGGTAATAATACATAAAATAAATTTGCTCGATGAGCTACTAACTTAACACTATAATTTCGTCCATATAACATGAGAATATAAACCAATATACAACATGAAATATCATAGATAATACCAGACTCCTCGAGCACATATGCAACAAAATACACAAGGAATAATATCCAAATAAAATACTTAACTTTGAATAGCGCAACTAGAATTAACAGGACAATGTTCCACCCAACCTTAGACACAGTCCAACCAAATACTTGAATGGGTCATCCATGAGCTAAGGCCATGCATCTACAAGCTATGGAACTCTCTAATCATATCTCAAAAGAGAATACTCAAGACACAACCTGATAAAAACAACATATTTTCTCTACATCAACACTTCTCGATGCAATGGGATTCCCTTCACTGATTCAATTCATCAGGACATCACCATCCACCTTCAAGACTTATGTGACTAGATCAGAGACAAATAATGGTCTTTGAGGAACTTATGTTTTCAATATCATAACTAACCAGTCTCCACACTAGAATAAATCATTGTTTAATCACCCTCACAGGATTTTTGATTTCCCCTTCAAAAAAAGGATATGACAAGTATGTGCAAAAAGGACAATTTAAATCCATCCATAGGAATTCAAATTCATGAGAGAGAAACCCTACAAGGTCAAGAATCCTCCCCTACAAAACAAGAATGATGAATACAAATCATTTCAAAACCATCCATAGGCATTTGAATTCCATGAGAGGACAAGTCTCCCAAAACTAAGAATAATGAATGAATTCCCTTTCAAATCCCTTAATATAATTTGAAATTCAGTTACAGAGGCTATCTTAGGTTCACTAAAAAGAAACTTGAAATAACTGAGGGATTTTCCAAATCACTGTATGAAAATTATATTTCTTAATAGAGAAAATTGAATCCACTTAGTCTGACTCCAAATAATTGGAAAAACACTCCCCATGCAGTGGAGACAACTTGAATTTCACTAAGACTGAATCAATTCTCATTAAATCACTCCCATGTGCTAAAGACAACTCAAATTTACCAATATTAACTCAAAATTCCCCTAAAATTACTCCCATGCATTGGAGACAACTCGAATTTCCACAAATTTACTCTAACTGGATGAAGACAACTTGAATTCACCCAAATTTATTCTCATTAACTGAAGACAACTCAAATCAAATGCATGGTGGAGACAAATAGTCAAACAAGGTGCATAAGACATGAGAGATGGGAGAGTGGGTCACACTGACAACCAATAAGGAATATTGTCATCAAGTGTGGGTGCATGGGTGTATGGGTACATGGGTGCATACAAAGCATAAATAGGGTTAATAGGATCTCCATAGTCCAATAGAATAAAAAATAGGAAACATAGAGTACTATTAGGGAGATAAAAAACTCCTATCCCCCAACCCCCTTCACATGTGGAATCCATGATCCCCCAACCACATTAGTTGTCCATGTTGAGCTATTTTATTTAATTACTAAGTAGTTAATAATAAAATAATAATAACAATAATGTCCATAGTCCCTTGTCTAGAAACTTAGTGCCACATAATAATAAACAACAAATTCAATCGTTTCAATGTCCAAATTAATGTGGACCAAATCATTTTGTAATGAAATTGTTTTCCTAGTTAATGGTTTAATGTAAAAGTTAAGCTAATGGTGAGGTTGAAAAGTTGAGTCAAAAGTCAAAGTTTGAAGAAGTGAAGTAAAGTAAGCAAGCTAGTGTTGAGGTTGAAATTAAAGAGTTAAGGTTGAAAGATAAGATTTTTTATTGATATATTGTAAAGTCAAATCAAGTTGTCTTATTGGTATAAAGACAAGTTAATTTTTTGTTGAGGTTGAAGAGCCATTAATATAAAGGGAAGTTATGAAAACTATTGATTTAATGTAAATTCAAAGTAAATTTAAGTGATTCAAAGTTAAAGTTCAAGTCACGATTTAGGTTTTATGAACCTTGACATTGGTGTATAATTAAATTCATTAATTCATTGTCATGGATATCATGTTAGTAGTAGACATACTTCAGTAAGAAACATTTTATATCAATAATACAAATTCGATCAAGTCAAAGAATATTGGAAGAAAGTGAAGTGAAGAGAAATAAAATGAGAAAAGATACACAAAGAGAAAGAAAAAAAATGATAGACGATAGAAGAAAGTGAAGTGAGGGATAGCTCAAAACTTGTAAAAAACCTTTCCTTGTTTGATTAAAATTGCGATTTCCCAAAAAGGTTACTTGTTGTAACTATTGTATGTGCATTTTGTATCTCCAACACTCAGAGTGATTTATCATGCAATGGAGTATGTGTGAGGTTGGTCATCAATCCATTGGGATTAGTTCTGTGAGGTTGGTCATCAATCCATTGGGATTAGTTCTGGATTTTCTTTGTGGTACATGCTGAGTGAACTCATACGCACTCCTCTCCTCTGCATAAAATATATATAGCTCCGACTGCCATAAAAATCTCCACCCTCCACCGACTCTACTTCTTCCACCTCACCCCACCCCATGGATATAGCTCCGGGCCAATCAACTCAACTCAACTCTTTCTAGGAGTCGTTAAAATGGATATTAGATTGGTCACTCTACTAATGTATAATGAATATACCACTGTTACTTGGTGAGAATTATAAATGTAGTTTAGATTTCTTCAAATTTACTTTGCGAAACGAAAAATTGGGTGATCTCCCACGGAGAATTCACCCATGCAATGCAATATTTCTATTGTTGTATGTTTGGTTGGTCGCTTTAGAGACACACATAAAAGATTCTAGTTATATCTATGTGTTTTTGGTTTGGTTGCTTTAGAATTGGATGATTTGTTAATATAGTTTATGTTTTGCTATTGAAAATAGTACTTAATTATGAAATATTTGTAACACTTAATATAATACATTGTTGGAGAAAATCCTGAATTATGTTTCAGTCGTAGTCATTAGAACACCGCGCCTGTTAGTAATTTGCCAATATATTTTATAATCTTTTTATTGAAAAAGAGAATTCCCATGTGGTCATTATTGAAAGGAGCCTTGAATTATATTTAAGTGGTGGGTATTTTTTTATTACATTTATATGGTGGATTAAAAGTGATATATGTTTTATATTTTTGAGATGTTAACCAACAATGAATTTTGAATGGTGATTAAATTAGTATGATTGTTTTATTTAGATTTATAAAATGTTAGTTCTAAACGATAATATAAATTGTTTATGATTTTGTGTCTTATAGGGTTAGTTATAAAGTGGTTATGAATTTATATTTTAATTTTTTATAATTGTTTTAGATTCTAATTGGTATGTTGAATATAAAGGTAGTTTATATAAAAGAAAGTAATTGTCGATGATTTCCTCAGCTATAGCTAATTTCTATAGTAGTCATTGTTGGGCCCATAAATGACCCCTTTTTTACCACATTTACCTACCCTTTTTTGCCTTATCTTACTCCATTATATGCACCAAACATATGTTTTCCTTCACTTGATCCCTCAATCTATACAGGTATGGTTAATTATTGTTTTATCTTGGTAATACTTATGATTGTTGTAATTAGGACTTTATATCTTGGGCTATGCTAAAATATGGTGCTTTTATAAAAATAGTTCGAGATGTAAAAGATACAGGTGTAGAAGGCTGAACGAGTCAAGAGAGAGATGGACATTCATTGTTAAGTTGATCGCAACCGATTCCATCTCTGTACAAGGCATGCAATCAAAGGTTAATATTCCACGCAAGTTGTACAAGGGTGGCTGCAATAGACTCGGATGCAACAACGCGTCGCTACTTGAGGGTAGCTACAACCGACAAAGCATCTTCTAGATTGATCATGTTATCTCATTGCTGGCTCGAGTAACAAACTTCCTATATTTTCTGCTTCTATATTTCCCACAGCTGTAACAGCGTATCATAAATGGGGCCGCCTGAAGATTAGAGATCTTCATGGCTGCCCGATATCAGTGGGTAGAAGTTACGATTGTGAATGTATAAATATTGGAAACTATTTTGAGACGGGGATTGGAAAATTATTAATCTTATTGTATAAGCTGTGACAGCAACTGTTTCATCCTACCGTTTAATACAATGAGTGTGATTATTCAGATCCTGGTGTTTAACTTGTGTTATTAGCTTCCGGCAGCTCTGTTCGAAGGCTAGGCCCACCTTCCTATAGAGATTGTCGAGTTAATTAGGCATTTAAGTTATTATGTTGTGTGGTGTGAATGTTGTGGTAATTACATTCTTTTACAGTAGCTGCAATAGTAATGAACTTATTGTGTGCTTCTTTGAATGACCTGTATTTACCTTACCTATAAGATGCAGCGGTGTGGTGTGACAGTCGGCTGTGTAGCTTATTTTCCATTTATGCAATTGTGTGGTAGCTATAACAGTCAGGCTCATTCCCAGTTATTTCCATTTACTTGTCTTCCTTGGATTGTGTTAATTTAGTCAGATTGCAGTTATACTTGTTGGTTCAATTCCTATATTCTCAATTCTTAAATTAAAGATTGAAGTAACTAGTTTTGATGGATATTTATGTAGTCTGGTAAATTAGGATTTAACTTTCTGCAAAAGTAAGTCTAAATGGTTATTTCCTATTATGTTCACCCTTGGATTGGGGTTGTAGGAAGGTCATTATAATTCTGAATTCTTAGGTAGATGATTTCGATTAGATTAATGATAGGAAGCGTTTGACTGAACAGATAAGTAGGGAAATTTATTCAGAGTATCAGCTACTTATTGTTTAAGCATATACAATGCAAATTATCTTTGAAATAAAAGACTTCCCTGGGTTGACAATTTATATTGAGCCTTCTGCATGTTATGTTTTAATTAACTAGCATATAGAGGTCCCAACATTTTGGCGCCATTTCTAGAGAATATAATTATTAAACACCATAGTAGTTGCATCCATTCATTTTTATTCGGTTTTTTTAAGTTTGCATGTTTTGGGTTGCATGAATATGAGAAGGGTACAACATGACATTCCTGTAAACCCCAGAACCCCACAGAATACTAACATTATAGGTGGTCGAGGTCATGGACGAAATCCAACATTGGGAAGAAGGACATTCATTGACAATCTGGTTGATAGGACCAGTTCTTCTATCGGTGCTCGCCATCAAGAAGCATCTATCAGAAGGAGCCCAGTTACTCCTGGAGTGGCAGCATCAGTTTCCACAGTGGACAACATAGGAGAAGCTGCAACACCCTCAGGTGTCCCTGCGGAGGAAGGCAGAGTTAGTACTGCGGGATCAGCTGACTGAGACTTGGTATATCACATTAACGGGAAGGTGGTGACAAAATAAGAGTGGACACAGTTCCATCAAGAATTAAATGATCTATGGAAGCACAGAGAGGAGAGAGAAAAAGAAGACATGAATAACAGACGCGATCCAGAAGATCATGAAGAGGTGATAGGAGAAAATCATCATAATGAGGGTGATCCCCTGCCTGAGGGGACTATTGCTACACTACAGTTCCCCATTCAATAGCCAGAGGGAATAGCCCCATTGAAAAATATATCACCATAATTTTTACCTTGTTTTCATGGCAAAGCCATAGAGGATCCAGATGAATTTCTTTTCGAATTTGATATCCTCTGTCGCAGCTATGATTACACTTCTAGTGAGCAGAAGTTGAAACTTTTCCCTGGTACTTTGAAGGATAATGCATTACGTTGGTTCATGAGCCTAGGTGGTGGAAATGTCACCACTTGGGACCGAATGAAATAGGTGTTCCTAGAAAAATATCAGGAGCACTGCAATACCAAGGATAAAAGAGAAGAACTGTTCAAGATGGTACAAAGGGACGAAGAAAGCTTGGAATATTTTGTTGAGAGGATGTTGTACAATGTGCAAAGAACTAGACAGACTAATATGGGGTCAGATGTGCTCAAGATAATCCTACTTCGTGAGAATAGGGAAGATTGCCTAAACATGTTGAACCTATTAGGAAAGGGGGACATCTTAAAGGAATCCTTTGAAAATATTATTGAATTATGCAAGAGGTATTCCAGAGGATCTTACAAGAACAACAAACGGGAGAAACAGGATAAACTAGAACGAGATGTATTTTATAGAACACAGAAGTCATCTAATGGAGGATCCACCCAGGAAAAAATAGGAAACCTCCTCGAGAATTTCAAGATAGAAATGATGACCTCCATCTCCTAAAAAATAGATGTCCTGAGGGAAAAGCAGAAACAAGCAGTAGAAGATCTAACACTCAGTGTATTCTACCTAAATGTAGGAAGAACATCCCCTAAAAGAGTGCCCACTTGACAAAGTAGAAGTGTGTCAGCTTTGTGAGCTGAACCATGATACAAAGGAATTCCCTTCACTACCTTAAGTGAAGGCAGTTCTGTAGGAATCAACTCTAGATGTGGAACCAGCCTACTTCATTGCCTATAAAATGCCTTGGTAGCCTCTAAATCAAGGTATGACTCCAGACTCGTTTCCATTTTCAAATAACATGAATAATTGGAATAATATGCATCACATGAATACACAATTCCCTTCATCTTATTCCAACCATCGATGGTATCTTTCTCAACCTCCGATGCAAAATTTTAACTCCTGGAACTCTTGGACACAATCACCAAACCAGCAGAATTCTCGGTCTCCTGGGTGGAGGAACTTCCATCCAGGAAACTAGTTTCCCCATAATCAACCTCCTCAATAGTTTCCACATCAACAATACCCTCCTCAACAGTATCCTCAACCATACCAACAGTACCAGTAGTCGCAGCTGCAACTTTAGATCAATGCTACAACTCACATGCCTATACGTCCTCAGCTGCCTACTCAACCTAACCCCAACCCAAACAATAAAGCAGTCCACCATTTTGAGACTGGCAACATGCCCGCTTAATCCATTACTCCCATCTCCTATAATGATATACGCCTACGATCAGGGAGAGTAGTGGAACCTTTAGTCATCAAGGATGTTCCATCCTCTGTGTCTGAAGAAAGGATGAATCAGCAATACTCATCCAATGCAGCAACTCCCATTATTGAGGATGATGAAAGTCCTACTGAGACAACGGATGAAAAAAAAAAAGGAATTAGCAACTGAGACACAACCTACACAATCGTTTAGAGAACTTCCATACCTTGAAAGACTAACATTATAGAAAGAAGTGGGACAACCTTAATTTAACCTCTTAGGAGAGTTAAAAAACCTCTATGTCAAAATTCCATTGCTGTAGGCCCTTCATGATGTGCCTATATACACCAAAACTGTTCAGGATCTATGTGTAAGAAAACCAGGTAGAAAATCTAAGGATCTTCCCACTGTCCATGTCATAGGGAAACTATGCGAACTGATAATGGGAAAAACCCTTCTGTCCAAATACAATGATCCTAGGAATCCCACTGTCATTGTGCAAATTGGGAACACGCAGATACCAAATGTGCTGGTATATTTAGGCATAGCCATTAATGTCATGACCATAGAAACTGTACAGAAACTTCGGCTCACTAATCTCAGGCCAACCCCTACCATTCTAGAACTCACTGATAGGTCCACCATCAAACCTGAGGGAATCTTGGATGACCTTGTAGTCTCAGTTGACTCATGGGAATACCCCGCTGAATTCTTGGTTTTATAGCCTAATTCAGAGCTGGGGGGACACCCGCTTATCTTGGGAAGACCCTGGATAGCCACAATAGATGTCTGCATCAGCTGCCAGTCAGGGTCTATGACCATTTCATATGGAACCAAAATAAAAAACCTCACCTTGTATCCTCCAGTGCGGCTGAGCCTAGAAGCTGAAACTCTATTATGGATGGAGCTAGAGGAAGAGGAGGGAATTCAACCATTGTTAACGATAGGGAAGGCCTTGACTTTCAAAGATGAAATAGAAGATGATGCCATCAATAATTTCATCAGTGAACCCACTTCTGTCAATAAACAAATTTATCAGATCCTAAATAGTATTTTAGGTGAAGAAGAACAAGAAAATCTCATAGAGGAGACATTAGTCAGTGATACTCACATAGTTTCGGTGTTGAAAAGTTCAAAAAGTGTTCCAGTTGAGATAGAGCCTGGAAAAATGTTGAATCTCAATCCCAATCTTTCTCCTAATGAGTAGTAACGTCTAATCACTCTCTTAAAAAAACATAAGGGGGCATTCACCTGGGAGTACATAGATATGAACGGTATCCCTTCTAATCTGTGCCCTCGCCATATTTACATCAAAAGTGACTCCCAACTTGTGTTCCAGCGACAACAAAGAATGAATCCCAACCTTAGGGACATAGTGAAAGAGGAAATTCAGAAACTCTTGGAAGCAGGATTTATATACCCGATATCAAATAGCGAGTGGGTTTCTCCACTCGTGATAGTACCCAAGAAGAACGAGAAGTGGAGAGTTTGCATAGATTATAGATAATTAAACAAGGAAACTCAGAAAGACCACTTCCCCTTGCCTTTCATTGATCAGGTACTGGACGCCCTGTTTGGGAAGAAATTATTCTCCTTTTTGGATGGGTTTAGTGGGTAGAATCAAATTCAGATTGCTCCAGAAGACCAAGACAAAACCACTTTCACCTATCCCTAGGGTACTTTTGCATATAGAGTACTCCCCTTCAATTTGTGTAATGCACCTGCCACTTTTTAGAGACCTGTGATTGGCATCTTTTTGGATATGGTTAATGATAGTATGGAGATTTTCATGGATGATTTTACTCCTTATGGCAATGACTTTGAAGAGGCACTAAAATTTTTAGAAAAAAGTATTAACACGTTGTGAGAAAACCTAGATATCCTTGAACACTAAAAAGTGCCACATGATGATGAGCGAGGGTGTGTTTCTAGGGCACTTTATCTCTGTTGATGGAATCCAGGTAGATCCCTCCAAAATTAGGGTAATTGAAAATATACCCACTCCTAGAACACAGAAAGAGGTATGTAGCTTCTTAGGGCATGCTGGTTATTATAGAAGATTTATAGAAAACTTTTCCAAACTTGCTTCTCCTTTGTTTTCTTTATTAATGAAGGATGTGCAATTTATTTGGAATGATGCATGCCAAATAGTGTTTGTTAAACTTAAGGAAAAGTTGTCTACAGCTCCCATCTTAAGGGGGCCCAATTGGGACCTGCCTTTTCACATTTCTTGAGATGCCTCTAACACTGCCATTGGAGCAGTATTAGGACAACATGATGGTCAAGCACCTTATGCAGTCTATTACATTAGCAAAAACTTGGCCCCTACTAAACTTAATTATACTATTACAGAGAAGGACTTTTTAGCCATTGTCTACTCCATTAACAAATTTAGACACTACATCACTAGATATCCCACCTTTGTACACACTAACCACTCAATCATCAAGTATCTAATGAATAAACCTGTTACAAATGCTAGGATAACTAGATGGATGTTATTATTACACGAATTTGATATTACTATTATAGACAGACCTGGAAAAGAAAATTTTGTCGCTGATTTCTTATCTCGTTTTACTAACAATGATGATAATTTGCCTGTTGAGGACTCTTTTCTAGATGAACACTTATTTGCAGTTTCAGCTAATTCCCCTTGGTATGCAGATGTAGCTAACTACTTGGCTACAGGGAAGATTCCGACACATTTGTCAAAAAAGAGAAGAGGAAAATTATTCAACAAAGTGCCAGGTATTGCTTGATAGGTGGACATCTCTTCTACGCAAGCCCTGATCTTGAGATCGAAAGATGTGTAAGAGAATATGAAATATTCCATATTCTGAAGGCCTTCCATGATGAGCCATGTGGGGGACATTTTGCAGATAGGAGGACAGTTCATAAGGTGTTGAGAATGGGCTATTATTGGCCAACAATTTTCAGGGATGTGAAAAAGTATGTCCAGTCTTGTGACAGCTGCTAGAGGATGGGCCAACCTAACAGATTGGATCAAATGCCTCTTCAACCATAGTTGGTGGTTGAACCTTTTGATAGATGGGCCTTATATTTTTTTGGCCCTATCAACCCTCATTCCAGGTAGAAATCCTACATCTTAGTTTTTACCGACTACATGACAAAATGGATAGAAGCTGTGGCTTTGGTGAAATCCAATGACCAGGCTATAATCGATTTCCTGTGTGGGGAAATATTTACTCGTTTTGGAGTACCCAAGGAAGTGGTTACAGATGTAGGACCTCAGTTTGTGTCACATAAATTTGAATCTTTTCTACAGAAGTACCATATCCATCATCGAATAGCTTCGCTATACCATCCCCAAGCCAATGGCCAGGTGGAAAGCACTAACAAAGTTATTAAAGCTATCCTTACCAAAATAGTCAAGAGCCATCGTAGAGACTAGGCTGATAGACTTCCGAAAGCATTGTGGGAATATCGTACTACTTGGCACAATACTACAGGTTTCTCTCCTTATGACTTGGTGTATGGAAAAAGCATTGTCTTCCCCATCGAATTGGAAATCAAGACATTGAAGAAAACTATGGAGGTAAACTTATATGTGATTGAAGCCCAGAGGAGTAGATTGAGTCAATTGAATGAAATTGATGAGAAACGTTTAGCTGTTGTGGATGAGACAATATTAATTCAGCAACAGAGATCCAACTAGCACAATTGATTCATCAAAAATAAAGTATTCTGCGAAGGAGATTGGGCATTATTATACGATTCAAGATTCAAAATGGACTTCAAAGGCAAGTTGCATACAAGATGGTTGGTCCCATATCTGATAGACAGATTATTTGAAAATGGTACAGTCTACCTGGTCACCATTGATGAGAATCACGCACCATTATTTGCTAATGGTAACAGGCTACGACTGTACAACAAGCCCATTTTGAAGGATGCATTCACTTCACAAATTGCAGCTGATCCAGAATACCAGTTAGAACAAGGGCAGGAATCTTTCTTTACCCCTGTCAATCTGTAGACAATCACTGTGATTCCTGCACAATTTTTTGTACATAAATAAATTCATTTTTTGTTTTTATTTTTCCTTTGTGCTTAATCCATTTCTTTAGAATATGTGCAGGGATGTACCTAAGGAGCAATGGTCATGATCGGGCCTAATGGCCGTGGGCGGCCTTTTGCAACTTCCTGCTTCAAAAGGAAACTCCTTGAAGAAAAATAAACAATGAACATTCAATCGTAGCTGCAATTTCTATAAAAAAATTGCCCTTGCCTATTTTTCTATTTATTCACAGCTACATCACCTTAAAAAATTGCCCTTTTTCCGTTTCGCACAGCTGCAATGCCAGAAAACCTTGCCTATTTTTTCATTTATTTGCAAATGCAACATCGTAAAAAAAACAAATTACCCTTTTCCTTTACGCGCGGCTGCAACACCGTAAAACCTTTCCTATTTTTCCATTTATTTGTAGCTGCAACACCGTAAAAAATTACCCATTTTTCATTCCGCACAGCTACAACACTGTAAAACCTTGCCTATTTTTCTGTTTATTTGTAGCTACAACACCATAAAATAACGCCTTTTTCCCATTCCATTCAGCTGCAACTTCATAAAATATCGGCCATATTTTCATCCCACGCAGCTGCGACTCTGTTTGAATTTTTTCCATTTTTACCTTTTCCGGCAGCTGCGAATTCGCCAAACTGGCTGATTTTTCTATGGCTCACCACTGCGACTCTGCCAAACTGGCTGATTTTTCTATGGCTCGTGGCTACGACTCCCCCATTATTGGTAGAACTATCTACAAATTTGTGGTCATGACTCCTCCAGATCTGGCCAAAATTCCTGCTGCCGGTAATTCCAACTTACTTCACAGCTTTCATTATGTTTCCGTCAGGATTGACAAGATGGTTTTGGTTCACCGGGAGAAAAGATCATGACAACACGCCTGTAGTAATGTTTAAATTTAAATGGCTACATTTCACATGCTTTATTATCCTCAAATATCACGGTTCATATCATATTTACGAAGGTATGGTTTTGATTATCTACTTGATTAAGCGTTAACTAGATTTGAAAGAATTAATCATGCCTACCTTTTTATGCCCATCATTACACCCGCATACTGTTAACTTTCCACTCACATGAATTAATGGCTAATCAAGCTTATCCTATAACCGCCACCCTTTCCTAATTTGGGATAAATTTTACCAAGAATTCCATGCTCATGACTGTCTTAACTTTCTGAATTTACCCAACTACAATCTCAATTGTTCACGCATACTCTGTTCTTTAACCTCCATTGTCGGGACCTGTAATTTGTTGGGCTGATAAAATATTTAGAAGGAAAATGAACATGGATATCCTAGCTTGACACGAACCTCCAAATACGCGAGAATTGAGAATAAATGCTGAATTTTTCGCTATTTTTGAAGCTGCGGGCTAGACCAAATTTTTGCAACTCCTTGATGGGTTCCATCGAGAGACAACTCTACAATTCACTTTAAATCTTACAGAAACCCACTCAAAGGTTAGGGGGTTACATATAGAAGTCTCTGAAGCAATAGTGGCTGAAGTCACTGGCCTTCCTCAGGTAGGAAGAGCCTGGTTTGGCCAAAGAACCCCCAATGCTGCCACAGTAAAGGATTTTCTGATAGAGGGGGAACAAATTCGTCAATCAAGGCGAGGGATAGCATTACAATCACTGCCTCATCTGTGGGATCAAGTAGAAGTCTTACTCAAAAATTATATCACCTGCAAATGTAGGTATCAGACTGTCTATTATTATGAACTTCCTCTACTGTCTCATTTACACCATAGGGCCTTACTTAATATTCCATTTTATATATTTAAATACCTACACCATATGGTGGGGTTTGTATGAACAACCAAGCATCCCAACTCCTCCCTTACCCATCGCGGACTATTCAAATTAATAATCTTAAGGGCCTTAGCTCAGAGGAACCAAATCTGGGAACAATTTACAGGTCAAACTCAAATAAACCAGGTACCCATCCTTTTGGTTGGTGTTCGAATAGAAGAAGAAGTGGAACTATCGGTACTCTTGGGGGATGTTCAAATCCGAGAGGAGCATGCAAATGTACAGTTGCAGGGAGATGAAGAACAATAGGAGGACCGGATTCCCTCCAATTTAGTTGGGGGCGGGAGATGAGACTGGATTGGATGATCAGTCAAATGACCAAGTAGAGGAATTGGAGGAAAATGTAAGAGAAAACCATGTGGAAATATTAAATAATGTGGGAGCTCTAACAGTAGAAGATGAAGATGGAGCAGCATTGGATGCTACGACAGTTGAAGCCGAGGTATTGACCATTGAATCTTCCCCTGAATGGGGGGGAAATCTAATTGAAGAAGAAAAGGAGGATGCTGAGATAGGAGAGATCCCTTCCACATCAGCTGCAATCTGGATATTCCTACACCATGAAATAAAAGGAGAAGATCAAAAGAGGAGGTACAAGAACCACTGCTAATAAGAAGAAAAAGAACCAGGTCGATTACAGCTGCTGAAACAGAACGAGCAAGATGGGAAAACCTAGAAGCACAGATTGAATTCCCCATTTTGAGACCCAAAGCAAATGTTTCCCCACAAGAACCAGTTGCAGAGGAACCTCAAATAGAGGGACTTTTGCATGAAAATGGTCTACTAAAGGAAGAAGTACAGATGCTTCAAAGAGAACTAGAAAACTAGAAGGAGGCATGCACGAAGTAGGTAGAAAGGAAGCTACACACACTGGTTGAAGCTGCAGACCAATTAGAAGGATCACCTCCTGGTGAGGATGGTGAGGAGGTAGAGAGAGTGTTCTACTCTGTGTGTGGGAAGATCTTTAATCAGTCAGGCTACAAATTCATAGTTCGTGCCTTTGTGACACAACAACCTGTACCAGCAGCTATGGAAGAAAAAGGACAAGAAGCACCTAAGGTGGAAGTGAGGGATGTAGAAGAAATGAAAATAGAAATGATCCCTGGTACAGAAAAGGAAGAAAATGAACAATTACAGTCACAACCAGCAAAAGAAACAGAAGTTCTCCTAGGACAATCTGATTGGAAGGAAAGTGAAGCTCCCCAAGAGAAACCTCAGCAAATAGAAGCAGTAGATAGACAGGGTGCTGATACACAAGAACCAACATCCTTGAACATTCTTGTTGAAGTTTCCACCCAAATTAGGGAAGATGAACCAGAGACTGAAAATATTTCTGATTTTAACGAATAAGTCTATGTTGTGACTCCTGAACCGTCTCGAGGAACAAAATTAATAGAGATAGAACCTCAGCAATGGGATAATGATGAATTTGACCAGGATGTTGTCACAAAATAACCAACATCCCCAAAAATTTCTACTGAGGATCTCATGCAACAAGAATAAATCAATCCTGAGGTGGACATAATTCCTTATCTGTATCTAGGAGAGGATGAACAAATGCAATCACAGTCCTCGGGGGATACTAAAATTCTCAAAGAACAACTTCATATTGCAGAGGACATGGATGTAACTCAAGAACAACCCCAACAACATGAAGAAATATAAGAGTAGGGCTCTGATACACAAGAACCAATAGCCTTGCATTTCCCTGTCAAAGCTGCAGCTGAAAATCAGGTAGATGTGGAGATTGAAATTCAGGAAGAGGTTCTCACATAAGAACCAACACCTTCACAATTGGATGTTGAGGTTGTTGGAGGATAATTTCAAGAAGAGGATGTTGTTACACAAGAACCAGCATCCCTAGAAGTTATTTTAGAGGCACCTATACAAGTTGAGGTTGCTGTAGGAGAATTTCAAAGAGGGGATGCTGTTACACAAGAACCATCATCCCCATAAGTTATTGCAGGAGTACCCATACATGCAGTGCATAATGTTCAGGATAAATCCTCAGGTGGCAAGGTATGGACTCAACTTTCACAAAATTTTGTCAATCTAGATTCTAATAATGAAGATCATGTTGAAGATGAAGGGATCCAGAGGCTGACCCAAGAGCTCTCACTCCTAAGAATAGAATTGAGGAAGTGGAAGATTCAAGTGGAGAGGTATCAAGAAGGAATGGTTCCCCTTGCTGAACATTAGGAATACCATCAGGGAATTGAAGGAAAGATGGGTAGAAAAACTAATGTTCCAGAAATTCCACTGGGAAGAGATACAAAAAGAACTGAAGGAGCTAAAAAAGTTCAAATTCGTGCAGGTGGAGAAATGCCAGCTGTACACTCTCTCCTAGGAATTGTTAGGTACCAGAGCACCATCCTCCTCTTACCCCGTGTTCTTATTTGAACAGTTCATTTGGTTTAAATTGAAGGTTTTAAAGGAATGGATACCTTATGAAATAGCAACCTCAGCTAAATTTCTAGAAACATTTCTGGAAAGTGATTTTGTTGAGCAGAACTTGCTTTGTGAGCTTTATTTACATGAGCTGGCTTGTCCCTTGGACCGCCATTCAAATCCTTCCCCTTTCTTAGGTGATGTTCAGTTGAGGGATTTTGCCTCCTTTTTTAGAAATCATGTTCAGTGGGAAAGATCCTTCCAAACGTTTTCTTATAATGAGTCTCACTCTAACCTTTGTGTTCAAAGTGAACCTCAATCCCCTTGTATTCTCCTTTCTCAGCAGTAGAGTAGGCTCACATGTCCCATCACAACTCAACAGATAGTGGAACTTTAAGAAAAGGTTATCTCTACCTGTGTCAGCTAGATTTCCAAGCATCAGCAATTGGCTTTGGAAGGCAGCCAACATAGATGGCAGGCTGCCTCTTCAACCTTGAAGAATAGAGACCCCTACTGTTATAGGAATTTTAAACATGCACTTTCTAGGGTTGAGGGATATGTGGGTTGTATAAAGGAACGTGGAGTTAACTGGCTGGGACTCAAATTCAAATTCCCTCTCATCTGGTGGCCAACAAAACCATACAGGGAATACTTCTCATTAACAAAGGCAGAAGAGAAGAGGTGTTGGAGCTATTGGGTTGTCTATAATGGATTTTTGGAAAAACAGGGATCACCTGAAATCCCTTATAACTTTTCCTCTCTCCATGAACAAAGCACAATGCCAGATTCATATTAAGACTAATGGAGGTTGTTACATAGGGACATGCAACAAGACAGTTGGGGGGAGATGTTGGGCCCATAAATGACCCCTTTTTGACCACATTTACCTAACCCTTTTTTCCTTATCTTACTCCATTATATGCACCAAACAGATTTTTTCCTTCACTTGATCCCTCAATCTATATAGGTATGGTTAATTATTGTTTTATCTTATTAATACTTATGATTGTTGTAATCAGGACTATATGTTTTAGATTATGCTAACATATGGTAATTTTATAAAGATAGTTTGAGATGTAAAGGATATAGGTGTAGCAGGATGAATGAGTCAAGAGAGAGATGGACATTCATTTTTAATTTGATCTCCACCAATTCCATCTCTATACAAGGGACGTATTCAAAGGTTACTATTCCACGCAAGTTGTACAAGGGTGGCTACAACAGACTTGGATGCAACAATGCGCTACTGCTTGAGAGTAGATGCAATCGACGGAGCATATTCTAGATTGATCCTGTTATCTAATTGATGGCTCGAGTAACAAACTTCCTATATTTTCTTCTTTTATCTTTCCCACAGCTATAACAGCGTATCGTAAATGGGGCAGCCTAAAGATCAGATCTCTTCATGGCTGCCCGATATTAGTGGCTAGAAGTTACGATTGTGAATGTAAAAATATTGGAAACTATTCCGAGCCAGGGGTTAGAAAATTATTAATCTTATTGTATAAGCTGTGACAACAACTGTTTCATCCTACTGTTTAATACAAGGAGTGTGATTCTTCATATCTCAGCGTTTAACTTGTGTTAGCTTCCGACATCTCTATTCGAAGGCTAGGCCCGCCTTCCTGCAGAGATCGCTGAGTTAATTAGGCATTTAAGTTATTCTATTGTGTGGTGTGAATTTTGTGGTAATTACATTCTTTTACAGTATTTGCAACAGTAATGAACGTATTGTGTGCTTCTTTGAATGGTTTGTATTTACATTCCCTGTAAGCTGTAGCAATGTGGTGTGACAGTCGGTTGTGTAGATTATTTTCCATTTATGCAATTGTTTGGTAGCTATAACAATTAGGCTCTTTCCCAGTTCTTTCCATTTACTTTTCTTCCTTGGATTGTGTTAATTTAGTTAGATTGCAGTTATACCTGTTGGTTCAATTCCTATATTCTCAATTCTTAAATTAAATATTGAAGTAACTAGTTTTGATGGATGTTTATGTAGTTTGGTAAATTATGATTTAACTTTCTGCAAAAGTAAGTCTATATGGTTATTTCCTATTATGTTCACCCCTGGATTGGAGTTGTAGGAAGTTCGTTATATTTCTGAATTCTTAGGTAGATGATTTCGATTAGATTAATGATGGGAAGAGTTTGACTAAATAGATAAGTAGGGAAATTTATTTAGAGTATCAGCTACTTAGTGTTTAAGCATATACAGTGAAAATTATCTTTGAAATAAAAGACTTCCATGGGTTGACAATTTATATTGAGCCTTCTGCGTGTAATGTTTTACTTAACTAGCATATAGAGGTCCCAACAGTCATAATAATTTGAGACCGTCTTAGATGAATATATGACCAATATTGAGATTGTAAATAAGTGCAAATAACTTATTGTTTCAGACATGGGTATATATGATGTTACTATATGACAGTGTACAATGAGGTGAGTGTATGTGACTCAAAATAATTGATGAAATGAAGATTCACTATTGTTTATCATAAGCATGTTTCTCATGATTTATGTTTTTAGAACTCTTGGGATAACATGAATATGATGTATTCATTTAGGAGAGATGTTAATCTATATGGCCTATGAGTGAATTGAGGTATGTACTAGAATATCATATAAAAAACAAGCTTGATATTAACTTTGGGATGAAGTTCCTTGAAGTGGGGGGGGTGTGTATGTGGTGCCTCTTTTTTACCTTGGACCTTAAGGATTATACTATGTTATTATTTGAATGCATTTGACTATGGATGACCCAATTATGTGTTGAAACATCTTGGCATTGGAACTTGAGAACAAGTACCTTTATGAATAAATTGAATGTTTAAAACAATTGTTTATACATGAGATGAATGATGATAATTAGATATTTATATTGTCACATGAAATTGATAAGATGATGGTTAAAAACTGCAGTGATGTTTATGTATTAAGTATCATGTTCTTTTGAATGATTTTCAAGTGTCATAGGTAAATACATCTACATATGACACAAGCTTGTGTTGATACCACACATACTCCATATCAAGTCGGCTATCCACAATAAGTGATGTTGACATCATACAATTTGATGTATTATATTTTATGTTTAGAATTATTTAATTTGCAAGGTGTTTTCACATGTAGTCACAGGTTCATAATAGCCAATCGGTCCACATATAGGTAATGGGGTTGAATGGGGAACAAATTCCAATAATACTAGCAATTTACTCCATGCAATAGGTTGAAAAGTGAAAAAGGATTTTTCCCACCAAGTTCATGTTTCCATGATGGTAGGCCATGTACTCAGTCACTCACGTGGATCTAGTAGGGGGTGCTCAATAAGGACATATCCTTATTCCCTAAGAAACATCAGTCTCTTATTAGGGTACTCAATAGGACTGATTTAACAATGTATTACTATTGATGTATTTGTAACTTCATAATGTATTCACTTGTATATTTTATGTCTTGTACCCCGATGTTTATTCCGGGAAGTGTCTGTAATGTATTTGAGTCATGTAATGCCCTGATGTTCTTATCAGGAGGTTCTATAATGTAAACAAGTCATGTCAAGTCATTGTGGGTAACCCTTCTATTGTTCAATGGTTAAAGTCCCCATAGTTTTGGGGCACTAGGGTTATTAGACTCTCCTAGAGAAGTCGGCCCTAGTGAGTCATTGCCAAGTCAAGAATTAGTATAAATAGAGAGTGAGCCTCTCTATTTATCACACACTCACTCACACTCAGTTGTAGTGCATAGTTGAGGAAGAAGAAGTTGTTGGGTCTAGAGAGAAAGAGGATATTGCTGTCGGAAAATCATCGTACTATTTTTAGGGCTTTGCTATTTGGTGTTGATTCTATCTATGAGGATGTTGTGGGGTTTTCTCCTTTATGGTTTCCCCGAGGAAAATATTTGTGTTCATTGTCTTATGTGTTTGATTGTTGTGCTTGTTATTCTCTCAGTTAAGATCCTAAGTTAATGTTAGCTTAAATGATAAAAAATATAACATGGTGTCAAAGCTAACCCGAGAAGAAGACACTGTACAGCTACGGAAACTAGGGCTTCCTACTTTTTGGATCTCTCTCCATAGATTTTCAGCAAAAGAAGGTTGGATTGACTCTCCTCCCCAGGGTGCATCTTTCTGTCAAAACAGAATTTGATTTTGAGTATTTTCAGTTTTTGACCCGACACTAGTGCCAGAAATTAGGGCTTTCCACAGAAGTGGAATTTTTGAGTGAGCCCAGGCCTAGATTTATCTCCTCCTTAAAATTGAATTTTAGAGATCAATATCAAAGCATTTGGTTGGATAGAACTCCAGGATAGTCAAACTCTAATCTGCTCTTGAACCAACACTACAGAAATTCAGCTCCAGATCCAGATCTGACATCTTAACCTGGTAAGATCTAAATATTTTGTATTTCCATTTGAGGTTCTCAGTTAAGATGTCTCATCATACCAAGCTTGATGAAAATCTTGAGGGAGATGATAACTTCCGAGCCTGGAAGTATAGGATCTCCCTGGTCCTGGAAGAAAATGAGTTGGACTCCTACATCAATGAGGAGATTCCAGTTCCAGAGGGAGATGAGGCTAAGGCCTTACACAAGAAGAATTTGGTTATGGATAAGAGGATTATTGCTAATTCAATTAAGGATCACCTCATACCACAGGTGTCCTCCCTAAAGACACCTAAAGCTATGCTTGATTCCCTAACCAATGTTTTTGAAGGAAAGAACATAAACCGAAAGATAACCTTGAGGAACCAGTTGAAGAATGTGAAGATCCAGAATGCGAAGACCATAAAGTCATACTTCACAAGGGTCTCCCAGATCAAAGAACAACTTGAAGCAGTAGATGAAGAATTGGAGAGTGCAGAGATTGTAACGACCACCTTGAATGGTCTCCCTAGGACATGGGACTCTTTCATTCAAGGGATCTGTGCCAGAAAGAAGTTAGTCAAGTTTGACAGACTATGGGAAGAATGCTCTCAAGAAGAAGCTCGAATAGCAGCTCAAGAATAAAAGATGGGAAGTGAAGATCAACCTCTCATAGTACAATCCAAGAAAACCAGATTTAGCCACCACAAAGGTAAGTACTCTCATTAAAGGAATAACTTTAGAAATCCTAGAGATAAGTCTAAGTTCATTTGCTATACATGTGATGAAAGAGGAAACTTTTCTAGAAATTGTCCTAGAAACAAAAGTAGCTCTCACAAGAAGAAGAGAAACAAGAGAAGACATCATGCTCATGCTGCAGAGGATGCTTCCACAAAGAGAAATAGACAAGACAGTGATGAAGAATATGTTCTGATTTCCGCTATCACGGGAAATATCACACATGGCAGTAATGATTGGCTTATAGACAATGGTGCTTCTAAACATATGATAGGATTCAAGGAATTCTTTGTGAAATTATCTGAACATGAATCACCTCACAAGGTGAAACTCAGAGATGACTACCAGTATCCAATAAAAGGTAGTGGTGAATCCTCATACAAGATAGACTATGGAAATTCTATCAAGATGAAATATGTATTGTTTGTACCTGGACTAAAGAAGAACCTCCTCTCCATATCTGCATTAGATGCAAAAGGAATGAGGGTTGCATTTGTAGATGGCCAAGTCCTCATGTGGCCAAAGGGAAAGTATTTTGATGATGCAGTAGTGATTGGGGAACAAGAAGGAGGACTATAAAAATTGAAGGGACAACCAGAACAACCTTTGGTTCATGACTCGGTAGAACCAAATGAGCTTTGGCATAGAAGGCTTGCACATGTGCATTATAGAGCACTACCACTTTCAAGCAAAGTTGTTGAAGGTCTCCCAGAAATGTAGACAAAACATGAATGTGTATGCAAAGGATGTGCGAAAGGGAAGAACACAAAGAAGACATTTCCAAGTAGCGAGAGAAAGGCAAAAGGAATCTTGGAAATCATCCACTCTGATGTATGCAGACCAATGTCATCCAATTCACTAAGCGGGTATGTATACTATGTTTATTTTATTGATGATTTTTCTAGAAAGTCATGGATATACTTTATGAAGAACAAAGATGAAATATTCATCAAGTTTAAGGAATTCAAATCCTTGATTGAGAATCACACAGAAAAGAAGATCAAGACCTTTCGATTAGATAATGGAAGAGAATTCACATTAAATGAATTCAAAGAGCTATTGAAAGACTCAAGGATTAAGAGGGAGTTTTCCACTCCATATAATCCACAATAGAATGGGATTGCAGAAAGAAAGAATAGAATGATCATGGAAGCAGCAAGGGCCATGCTTCATGATCAAGATATTCCCATGCATCTATGGGAAGAAGCTTCCAGAATAGCGATGTATGTACAGAACCATACTCCACACAAAGTACTCAAGAACAAGACACCTGAAGAAGTCTTCTCCGGCAAGAAACCAAAAGTCAGCCATCTCAGATTATTTAGCTGTCCTGTATACATACACATTCCAAAATAAAACAGGACGAAGTTAGATCCTTTAGGAAAGAAGGGTATATTTTTGGGATACTCTGAAAGCTCAAAGGATTATAGAATATACTTCCCAAGGTTCAAGAATATTGACATTAGCCAAGATGTAACATTTGATGAAGATTCAACCTACATCAAATCTAGGAAGATACTGACTGAAGAACCTGAAGAAACAAGAGCACCCATAATTCATGATACAACCATGAACAAAGAAATTCAAGAACAAGATCGGGAATTATAAGAACCTCAAGAACCTGTAGATCCACCTCAAGAGAAGAATCCTCATAAGAGGAAACCTGTAGGTCCTGCTCTAGTTATGTAGCCTTGCTATGTGACATTATTGATAAACAACCTTCCAACTATGAAGAAGTGGCAGAAAGGAAAGAGTGGAAGGAGGCCATGATTGAAGAGTATCAATCAATCATGAAGAATGATGTTTGGGATGTTGTCCCAAGACCAGAAGGGAAGTCCATTGTAACTTCCAAATGAATCTACAAGATCAAGCATGCTGCAGATGGCAACATAGAGAAATATAAAGCAAGATTCGTGGCTCGTGGTTTCTCCCAGAAAGAAGGAATATATTATGAAGAAACTTTTGCACCTGTAGCTAGATGCACTTCCATCAGATCAGTACTTGCTCTTGCTACAGTGATGAGATGGAAGATACACCAGATGGATGTCAAGACTTCTTTCTTGAATGGTGTACTAGAAGAGGAAGTGTATGTGGAGCAGCCACTCGGTTTTGAGACACATGACAGGGAGTCTCATGTGTGTAGATTGAAGAAAGCCCTGTACGGTTTGAAATAGGCACCTAGAAAATGGTACGGTAGAATTGATGGCTTTCTATCCAGTTTGGGCTTTACCAAGAGTAAAGTAGATTCCAACCTTTACTACAAGGTTGAATATGGAAACCTAGTGATACTCCTAATGTATGTGGATGATCTATTTGTAACAGGTATTGATGGGTTGAGTACTGATATGAAGAGGAAACTTGCTTCCGACTTTGAAATGAAAGACTTGGGTATGATGCACTATTTCTTAGGGATGGAGGTGTGGCAGGATGCGGATTGAATCTTCCTTAGACAAGGGAAGTATGCAGTAGATATTTTCAAGATATTTGAGATGATCGACTGCAAGGCCATAACCACACCTATGGCATCGAACTTGAATCTATTGAGTGATGCTTCATCAAAAGTGGTTGATGCTACGATGTATCGTCATATGATTGGGTCCTTGATGTACCTGATGAACATGAGACCAAATATTTGCTTTGTTGTGAACACCTTGAGCCATTTCTTGACAGATCCGAGACATGTTCACTTGATTGCTGCAAAGCATATTCTGAGGTACCTAAAGGGTATAGTTGATTATGGGATCAAGTACAAGGCAAATTAGAAGATTAACCTGGAGGGTTATGTTAATTCAGATTGGGCAGGCAGTTCCATCGATAGGAAGAGCACTTCAGGATGCTTCTTCAGTATGGGATTAGGTATGATCTCTTGGTTTAGCAGGAAGCAGTCCTGTGTGGCATAGAGTACAGCTAAAGCGAAAAATGTCGCAGCTTGTTCAGCTAGTTGTGAGGCAATGTGGCTGAGAAAGTTACTATCTGATTTATTTGATCTCCAGTTGGATGCTACTTGTATATATTGCAACAACTAGAGTTGTGTGAAGTTGTCAGAGAACCCAGTGTTCCATGAAAAGTCAAAGAATATCGAGATCAAGTATCACTATATCAGGGATATGGTGTAGAGAGGAGTAGTGAAGCTCTAGTATGTTGCGGCAGACGAACAGATAGCTGATTTGTTGACAAAGCCATTGGCTAGAGTGAAGTTTGAGTACTTCAGGGAGAAGCTTGGTGTTCTCCAGATCGAGGTTCCCTCCAAGGGGAAATGATGAGACCTAGAGCCATTCTGACATGGTGAGAGGATTAGGTTCCTTTCATGGTCAGATGTAAGGGCTGAGCCATTCTGTCATGGTGAGAGGATTTGGTTCCTTCCATGTTAGATGTGAGTGCTGAGCCATTCTAATGTGATTGTAGGATTGGTTCCTACATGATTAGATATAAGTGTTGAATGACATTCTTAGAATGGAGGAACTTGGTCATTTACCATGACTACTCAGTCTGGGACCGAGGGCCATTCTGATATGACTATGGGATGTAGTCTTACATGATCAGATGTGAGTGCATGGCCATTCTAATGTGATTGAGGGATGTGTTCCCTCTTGATCAGATATAAGGGTTGATACCATTCTTTGGGAGAATGAAGGCACCTGGTTAGTTACTAGGAATCCTTAGTCTGGGACTGAGAGCCCTTTTGATGCGATGTGTTTACACATGGTTGAATGTAAGTGCAGAGCCTTTCTGACAAGATGAGGTCGGATGTAAGTGTTGAGCCATTCTGGTGCGATGTGTTTACACATGGTTAGATGTGAGTGTTGTGCCTTTCTAAGAAGATGATGTCATATGTAAGTGCAGAGCCTTTCCCACAAGATGAGGTTGGATGTAAGTGCTGAGCCATTCTGGCATGATGTGTTTACACATGGTCAGATGTGAGTGCTACCTTTCTGACAAGATGAGGTCAGATGTGAGTGTTGGACGTGCCTTTCTGACAAGATGAGGTCAGATGTAAGAGCTAGGCGGGACATTTTGACTTAGGGTCAGATATAAGTGTTGAAGACCTGCATGAAGGGTAGGCCTACAACCAGCATAAAAAAAGGTTGGCTCTATAGAACTTCTTGTGAAGAGAAGAATCAAGAGATAGCACCATTCTGAGAAAGCACCGATGATGATGATCCAGATCAAATGATGATCCAAATGTGATGATGATCCAGATGTGATGATGATCTAGACTTGATGATGATATCGATTTGATGATGATACAGTGATGATGATCTAGCAGTGATGATCCAGCAGTCATGATGATCTAGATCCTGTGATGAAGAAGACTTGAAGAAGAAGATGACTTAGAAGAAGACTTGAAGGAGAAGATGACTTAAAGATGAAGAAGACTCGAAGATGATGATGACTTGCAAATGATGAATACTTGAATATGAAGACAACTTGAAGATAAAGATGATGAGATGATCCAGTTGATACAGATAAGAAGACCAGTGCTGAAAATTGTGTGAAAAGAATACCTTCCTAGTTAAGAGGGAGTGTTGATGTATTTGTAACTTCGGAATGTATTCACTTGTATATCTTATGTCTTGTACCCCGATGTTTATTCTGGGAAGTGTCTGTAATTTATTTGAGTCATGCATGCCCCAATGTTCCTATCAGGAGGTTCTATAATGTAAACAAGTCATTTCAAGTCATTGTGGGTAACCCTCCTATTGTTCAAGGGTTAAAGTTCCCGCAATTTCGGTGCACTAGGGTTATGAGACTCTCCTAGAGAAGTTGGCCCTAGTGAGTCATTGTCAAGTCAGGAATTAGTATAAATAGAGAGTGAGCCTCTCTATTTATCACACACTCACTCACACTCAATTGTAGCACATAGCTGAGGAACAAGAAGTTGTTGGGGCTAGAGAGAAAGAGGATACTGTTGTCGAGATATCATCTTACTGTTTTTGGGGCTTTGCTATTTGGTGTTGATTCTATCTCTGAGGAAGTTGCGGGGTTTTCTCCTTTATGGTTTCCCTGAGGAAAATCTTTGTGTTCATTGTCTTAAGTGTTTGATTGTTGTGCTTGTCATTCTCTCAGTTAAGATCCTAAGTTAATTCTAGCTTAAATGATAAAAAATATAACAATTACTCGTCTCATCGATACCTTGAATGGAAAAGGGATATTTGAAGGGCATGAAAGAATTCATGCCACCCTTGATATGTATATTTAATTGAAAATCCTCGATAAAATAGAAACATAAGGGGGTAAAAATGCTTATTTTAAAGAGAAATTGGATTAAATAAATTATGACCCAATAGGGAAAAAATAATTTATCAATTGTAAATGAGGACAAATTGGGAATAAAGAAAAATAATTGAATTATTATATTAAGACCTAGTGAATTCTAATCACACACACACACAAAATTAGGAGAAATGGATAAATCAAATAAAACATCTAAGTGAGAATTCGGGAAAGTAGGTGAGGATAATTCATGGAAATAGGCCACGTATAATTCCAATGCATGTGTTTCTTAGAAATATAGCATAGTGGAGGATCTGGCACAAGATCCTTGTGTAATGTCTACTTTAGAGGTTTTGCAAAGTTGTCCAACCCAACAAAAGAAATTTCTCTCATTGTTAGGATCCTTTTATCCCATAGATAGTTAGGTTATCGATTTTGATTGTGAAAATTGGAATCGTAATCTACCCCTCATTCAACTTTTCAGATTTAGGTGATATCTAGTAGTGCACTATAAATATAACTATTATTGATTAGGGTGCATCTACTTGTGTGATGTCTCTATCATGTTGGAAGGTTATCCAATCACCTGAACTAGTTTCTCTTGCCACTACATTTAAATACTTTGATGGTCATTTGTTCAAGACTTGTAGAATAGTCTTATGTCTTCCAATAGAGCTAGGGGTCAAAACCGTTAGAGTAGAGGTGGAGGTAGTTAATTCTCCACTTGATTATAATATGTTATTAGGGATAATTTGGACCCAAACAATAATCATTGTAATATCTTAAATCTTTCGTATCATTAAGCTTCATCATAATGGGAATATTTTCACCATTGATCATTTATCATTCTCTACTAATGGTTCCAACCATCATAGTGGTTCCAACCATCATAATGGTTCTAACATCCCTCTAGTTTCATATTCCATGAAGGATTGTGAGAATATCAATGTGCAAATGTATCCTACTTTAATGGGAACCTTTAACATACCCCTACGCAACTTGTATATCAATGTATCTTCGATTTCCATGAGCTATGTACCTAAGGTGTCTCTCTTTAATACTTCTTCTCTTAATGACCCTTGGAAGTTTCCAAGTTCTGAAGCTAGGTGTACTCAGATCAATCAACCCTTATATTCCTCATCTCCAATTACTATTGAGAACAATCCTCTATGTTCAAACTTTCCTTCATAGCACTCATTCTCAGTAGTTAACCAAGTGATCCATCCAATGGGGGAATTTGAGCATGCTCTCCACCATATTGGTCCAACTGAATGTTTGTACATGTGTTCTATCTAGGATGATATACTTCCCTCAAATGAATTTCTCCTAGAATCTACAATACAATATGACACTCCTTTGGATGTTGACCCAGCTGTAATCAAATCCAACCTTTATTTTCATTTTGAGTCTGATTTTACTTATTAGAGGTCCTCGAATAGTGGCAGTTTTGAGTTTTTGGACTCTCCCATAGTCAGTTGTGTACTAGGAGGTGGGTGTGAAACCATCTCAATAGGTTGGACTGGTGTCAACATGATCTGGGGTGTCGGAGGGAGGGTAGGTGTATTAAGGTACCACACTTGAATAACCAAAGTGAATCCCAGGAGGTTGAGCATAGACATGACCGGTTTACTCACAATTCCGAAGGGTGGAAAGAGAAAGGGAATCATGTGTATAGGAAATGAACCCCAATAACTCCCTGGGGCATTTGGTTGAGGTTGCGATGAGGTTGGAAGGTTACCAAATGTGGTACTGTAAAAATTTGATATGTCATCCATAGAGGGAGGAAGTGGTCGAGACAAAAAGGTGTCCATCAAAGGGAGTTGGTAAATAGGCCCGGACTAATGACATACATCGAGGGGATAGATACATTGTCAATGGAAGTGTCGATAGTAAGGAGGACATGCGCTGGAGTGGATGGTCCTTTAGGATCGTAATACGTCAATTGGTTGATAGTCATGATCTTCCCATAGTGGGGGAACATCAAGAGTCAGAAGACGGTATAAGCAATGACGTGTATTGCATACATGTAACTACATCCAAGGAGGAGGTTGTAACTTATTTGGGCATTGAAAACCTCAATTCCAGTCAACATGGTTTTTTTTTCCAACTCAATGGAAGCATTCGAGATAATTCCTTGTGCTTGAGAAGTGTGGACATCATAAGCATGAAGGGCAGTGGTTGAGGGTTGAAGGGTCGGGTATACAATCTTCTACCAAATGAAGGTTGAAAAAAGGTAAGTGGATGCACCTTAATCAATGATGCATCAATGAATGAACAAATTCTGAATGGTGACTGAAACTTGGAAGGCTGTAGATGATGGCATCCGGGGTTCTCCTTGATCCAAGTCGAAAGTGATTAACCTAGAATAAGAGGGGTTGACGACACCTAGAGAAGATACCAAGGATTTTGTTGTGAAGGGAAATTTCTGAGTACTTCCAGAGCGTACAAGGAAGAGGTATACTGGGCTAATTCATTGATAATATTGTAATTAAGAGAGGATCCAGTAGTGGGGTGGCTCAAAACGCAATGAAAAGGGAGCCAAGGGACTTTGTCTATCCCGTCTGTGGGGGGTCTCGAAAAATGTAAGGACATATCGAGAGCAGTGGAGGTAGATGTTGTGAAAGGATTAATAGTTGCCATGGTGGAGCCAAATTTTTTTCATCGAGTATGTGAGTTAACATGAGATGACAATGTCATAAGGTGATGGGCACCAAGATCAATGGGTTGACCCACAAAAGTGGTTGCAGTATTTTTTGATACCAAGGGTTGGGTTGCAACCATTCCTTGATTCAATAACAAGTTCTACAGCACCATAGGTGGAGTACCTTGTGGGGATGGTTTTGGTTATGTCAGAATGGAAGCATTGGTTTCACATTGTTTCTTTTCCTATAATAGGTGGCAGACTTTATGCATCTAGGGGAACTGATGTGTGCAATTTCCATAGAAATCACAAATGGTACATAGATGGTTAGTCTGTAACTGAGGGTTCTTCCTAGGTCTAGATGGACACTGGGGGTTATTTGCATGGGGCATTGGCTCCATTGTTATTCATAGGGTTGAGGTTTTTCCCACCTCCTTCAGGTTGGTTTTTTCCCTGGTTCCTACCTCTATGTATTCTTCCCTTCCCTTGTTGGTTGTTGGGGACATGTTGATTAGGGAGGTTTTACTAAGCATTTACATGTCCTTGAGGAACAGGAGGATTATGGGTCAAAGAAGGTGTAGGTTTCATAGGTGGTGAGTAGTAGGAAAGACTAGCTAGAGGCACTATAAAACCTATCATCTAGCCATTAAATGTAGGTGCTAGGAAATTTTCTCCATGAATGTGAGGAATGGGTGCAGGAGATGCATAAGAAGGTGTGGCTCCATACTGAGCCATGACATGTGAAAATTCATGGGCGTATCCAAGTTGGGAAACACTAGGTGTGTTGTCAGAGTGAGGTAGCATCAAAGGAGAGGTCATGTACAAGTGGGGGTGTTGGGTGATAGATCCAATGACTCCGTCAGCAACATGAGATACCCCAAGTGTATCGTGCCATGAGGAGCAAACATAAGGAGGATCAGGTATGATGGTGTAAAGGTAACACGATTAGGCATATATAAGGTCGAACTATTGTGATTTAAGGATAGCCTCTTCCTCAGTTTGTGGGTGTTCACATGCAACATCCTTGGAGATAAGGGGATTAAGGTTTGAAGGAACCAATCAAGGAAAATCATGTCATCTTGTTGGCTATGGTGGGCAGACCCGAGTTTACTGTATTTAACCAACAACACCCCTAGCTCACTGGCCCTTTCATTGACAGACCACGAAGCAGCCTGAAGTCTCACCCGAAGTGATTCTAATGGGTTGGCCAAGGACTCAAGCATCTTGGACCAGGTTCTATGGCATCCTACTTGCGACTCACACCTCTGCTAGCCGCGAGGCCTCTTCCTCTACGCGTCGTACGACCCTTCTGCTCGCGTCGTGCGATCTCCTCGTCTCGCAGCTCTTCTAGCCGCGAGATCTCTCTCTATCTGTCACGTGGTCCTTTTCTATGTCACCCAACTTCCATTGACTCGCAATGAATCCAGCCTTATCGCATCGCCGTGCACCAGGCGACACGTAACTTCCTCCCAATGCTAAGTCCTTAGCCTACGAAATCACACACCGCAACTCCTCTGTCGATGCGGTATCGCCTCCCTGCGATATCCTACTCCTGTGGCTCAACGCCCTTAGCGTTGCTCGCATCGACTTGCAAGACTCAACATAACAGGCTGTTTAACACTGCAACTAGTGACCATTTAAGCAAAGCATAAATGAATCCACATACAACATGCCAATGATTCCAACTTATGTCTATCCTTCTTTATTACTGCGAACTGAACAATGCATACATACATTAAACTATAAACAAGGCTCATATAATAACTGATAGATACAACAAATAAACAAAACACATAAATCAATCACATAACACTCGATTTTAACATGGTTCACCTCCAGAATGGAAGTTACGTCCACAGAACTGTGTTTCTATTATAGCTCAGGGGAAGGTAAACATAGTTCTGCTGCACCTCATATGAAGCTTAAGATCTTCTCTCTTAGATCTCTTCTCTACCTCTATATTGCACCTCTTACAATATACTCTTCCCTCTCTGTCGATCCCTGCGGATCGTTACATGCATGCTCTATGAGCCAGCTATTGGTTACAGTAAGATACTACAGCTAATAACAAAACCAAAGCTTGGATTCTACAACTGTCTAATAATCTACAAAACAACTAACAGCTGAGTCAACCAAACAACCAACCCTTTTACAGTACAAAATATATCCCTTTATAGGTGGCCTGAAGGTCTCGCCATTACAACACTGTGGGCCTGTCCCAATAGTAACCCAAACCCTAACTAGTGACAGTCGGCGTATCTGTACTTTGAGGTAGCCACTATCTGTCACACCACAACTCTCTGCAGTCTTCCATGCTTCCCAACACTAATCATGGGTACTATGCACCGCTTCCCTTCACCACAGCTTCCTGCAGTCTTCCATGCTTCCCAGCACTGACCATGGGTACCGGCGCTGCTTCCCTTTTTCTATCCTTTGTCTTCAATGCCTCGGCCTCGTTGCTCCTTTTCCTTTATGAGGGTAGCTGAACCCTCCTGTCTTCCACCGCTGCCTTCAATGCAGTGGGTGATCTCTCTCTTCTCGGCCGCTCAGGTACCGTCGTCTTCTTTGACTTCTCTGTCTTCTACGTCATGGTTTCCAGCTCTGATCTGTAGCTAGAAACCTGCTACAGTGTCGTAGCTCTACCTCTTATATCTCCGCCAAAACTGTCTATCCGTCAAAATAGCAGCTTCTTCTGTAGCTGCGGGACCCTACTCCAACACATCTAACTAGATTTTTCACAAACTACGGAGATGATGCCACTCATGGATGTGATCTATGATATGATTAATAGTGTTCTGTCTACAGGATAATAGGATTTCCATGCCCTTATCATAACATAAGGGTAAATGGAAGTATTGCAGAAACATCGAAGCTAATGAGGAAAAATTAGGATAACTGGCATGGGGAAGCTCGATGTAGCATTTGGATGAAACACTAGTAAGTGTGTGCTGGAATGTCCACAAGTAGATAGAGTCATCCAATATGTTGTTGGAGGAACACCATAAGTGGAAGGACATTATTTTCTTCTAAGGGTCTTCTCCTACATTTCCCTCAAACTTAGGAATGACTGAAGGGATTTTTGTAGGCATGGGAGGCCACCAAAGGTCATGATAGATGGTGTCATATATCAACCGCACCAAGTTAGGCAGGTTGAGGCTAGCCATGAATGGTAGACTAGGACCTGTACTAGATCTAGGAGAGCTAGTAATGGTGCCGGGGTCTGCAGGCATGTAGTTGTCACGTGCAAACGGGGGTTGGACGGGATGACTTTCGACATTAGAAGTAGTCACTGGAATAGTGTGAATAGTCAAAATGGTGGTAGAAGGGCCAATGTCCCCATGCATAAATGTAAGTATGTTATGAACCATGGTGGCTGTAATGGGGCCATAACTAGTGGGAAGTGCACAAGGAGTATTCTAAGTGGTGGTGAGGGTCCCACTAGGCCTAGGACCTATAGGTTTGGAAAAATGTATACCTAGTATGATGGGGTGGAGTGGTCACATTTCCACTATCAGCAATACTCCCCATGGAAGGGGTTTGAGAGGTTCACTAGCCATGGGGATAGATGGGGAAGTGAACAAGGTAGGTTTGTATTGATCGGATTCCAAATCGGACTCAAATGCAGTGTATGGCTCTAAAGGTGGTGAATGACGCCAAATATGGGTCTGATGATGGCTCTAGTTGTAGCGTAGTGGAGAAATGGTAGTGTGATGGTGTGTTATATGAAGAATGAAGGATTAAGGGTGTCAAATGTAAGCTAAAAAATAAAAATGCAACCAAGTTTGTAGAAGGAGAGATGATAAAGGGTGGAACACAAGACAAAAATAAAGATCTAAAATGGAATTGTAACAACGCACCACAGCAAACGATTCTACAACAAAGAATCCAGAAAGCTAACAAGAAGGCACTACCTATGAGTAAAATGATGCACTAACATATGGGGTATAAGTTCGAGAAAGCTCCTAGCTATAAGATGGAATCCCCTCATAAATTGTATCCTTTGTTGGGTGGTGAAATCCAGAGTCAAACAATACAAAATGGAAGAACCAAAGGTTAAGAGAATCCCACTACCAAGAGGTACCTATGATAAAATATACCTAAGACGCTAAAAAATAGGCTACCTCATTAATGACACATTTGGGATGGTTTCCTGGAACTTCATCCCTTTGGTCCTCAACACCCGATATGGTAATCAACATGCACAAGGAGGACTATGAATGGTTATCCTTTCGTACAAAATGGAGTGCGGTATTCCACCCTGACTTCTGGAACCCCTTCATTGTGGCTTACCCCCGCAGAGCGGAAGGCCCCCCAATAAACTAGTTGTGACTGTGTCAACAAATACTAGAGGATTTTTGTTCCCTAGAAGACAACAACTATGTATCATATGTAAGTTAAAAAGGGTTAATATTTGGATGCCTATCCCCAATGTCCTAACTTAACTACAATATTGTTTTGGTAGTCAAATTAAGTTACAATGTTGGTTGAGTTCAGATAAATTTTAGGCTTAGCTTTGGGTCATGAAGCAAGCGTTTATTTTAAGGTGTGAGATGTGTGCACAAGTGAAGTGTAATATTTAAACCCCATTTCTCTCATGCAAGATACACATATGCTGAAAAATAAAGAACAATAATGAAAGTAGATATTTTTCAACACCTAGCAACTAATTCTTCCAGATAACAAAACATACACAAGTAAATAAGCACATAAGGAACTTCATAGGGTGTAGGAAACACATGAGGGGTATCAAATACCAATCTCAACTAAATGGGATCACATACAAGGAAAAGAGGAAATCCAAAACAAACCAAAAAGGTTGTAGGAAATCATATTTGAAAGGAAACAGTTGGGGAAGGGTAGAACACAAATAGGTATTCTAGAAAGGGTCTCAAACACCTTGAAGAGTTGGAAAAATTGTAGGTTGCACCTATCAACGAAACAAGAATAGTACTTTAAAATAGTCATGACCAAGACAAAAAATAAACAGAAAAACACAGGTCTCTATTAACAGGGGTTTCCACCCAACAATTCACACTAAACTAGGTCACAGAAGCGACCAGGTTCACTACAAAATCCTGGACAAGCCCAATCTGGACTATAGTTCTAGGTCACAATTATTGAGGAAAAAACATGCCCTATGTTGCGCTTATAGGGAATAAATATGTGACCTCAGTTGCAGCATTTTTTCCAAATAAGTCTGATCCGACGGTAACTAAAAAATTTTTAAGGAAAAATTGTCGGCCAGGGCCAGGGGGGAAGGAATTGTAAAGGGAATTTTTCCTATATTCTATAGGCAGGTTAGATATGTGACGGATGAGTGTACCTAGGTAGAACAAACCAACAAAAAAACATTCAAAAATAGAGATCCAATGGGATTGTGCCAGTGGAGTCACCAAAATTATAGTGTATATTTATCTCTAACTACATGCAAAAGCACCTACCTTAGATCAATTGAATCTAAGGATAGAGTTCATGGTGTAAAGGAGGAGCTCAAACTTGAATATTAAAATAAGAAACAAATATTTATTTTATGATCTAACTAGTAAACCAGAAATGTAACTTACCTTTCAATAAGATGGGTCACTACAACCATTTGAGGATGTGGTTCGACGACTCCCATGATCTGGTTCTCTGATTTTTTCCAACAAGGATTTCCACTAGGGAATGAATTAATATTTACACAGAGTAAAATCAATGTGAAACATGGGATGGTGTGGAGAAAGTTGTGGGAATCTAAGGTTTTGGAACTGTGCAATGGAAAGTGAAAAAGTTTAGGAATGTATACGTTGTTGTGGGGAGGCCTTCCCAATGTATTTATAGGATTATCCAAGGTTTTCTTACCCATGGTATTGACCCATGCATTTTTATAGTGTATGGTATTTATACATAGTTTTTGACCCATTCTCATTTTAGGGTTTTTTGGTACTTTTTGGGATAATGGCCATTATGTTGCAGTAAATTCCCAGCTTCCCTATATTTATGGGGGAAGGAATAATGATGTTTTGGACCAATTATGATGGAATTTAATTGTGAAGGTCAAAATGGAGGAAATAATGGCGAGATTATGATGTGTAATAACATTTTGTACCATAGAGAGCTATGTGGACAATTTTTGGTGTTAACACTACCTCTAAAGAATCTTTGACCATAATAGGTAGAGTAGTTGATTTTATTTCTCTTAACAATACGGAAAAGACACTTTCAAATGCATTGGAATAATGTAGTTTGGATGCTCCTATAAGGGGTTTAATGTCAATAGGAATTGAAATATACATCCTCATAAACCTACTAGAAAACTCATGTACATACTCAAATTTCCCTTTTTTAGATTATTATATTGTGCCAGGATCTGTAAAGGATTTTTTTTATCTTCCCATATATAAAGAAAAAGAGTTTGAAATACTTCAAATGTCGAAATAGATCTTGCACAGAGATCTTTAAACCATTTGTTTTCTTCCGCAGAAAAACGTTGGGAAAATAATCTCATCTTAGCATAATCATAGTCCACCTCCAGGTCAATGGAATCATTAAATCTATCAAAATTTTGTTGAGCTGTAAAATTTCCCTCTCCATCATACGGTGTGATTCGTTGAGCATACTTTTGTGGGATTTCATGTAAGGAATTTGGTAGAGCAACTGGAGAAAACCTAGTAGGAATAATTCTAGGAGGGATTTGAACAATATTATGAACTTGTGGATGATGGTTTTGGATTATTGGTTTCCTTTCTTTTGTATTTACAGTTTTTTTTAAGTCTTTCCAAAGAGAATCTAATAGGTAAGACTGAATCTATTTTGATCAACCACAACTTTCTTTAAATTTGTTTCATACTTTTATTTTAAAATATATTGTTCAAAATTTATATCAAAATCAAGATCTTGAAGGATTAAAATATCTTGTTGAGATAAAGAAAAGATCTTTATAATTGAGAAGGACCTTCTTGACCTTTCCCTTTTCCTTTCCCAAGGATACTTTTTGTATCTTCCACAATGTGTAAAGGTTCAGGATTAGGATTACCTCTTGTATAAAGTCTTCTAAAAACCACGATCTCATCTTTTGAGTAACCTTTTCTTGAATTTCAAATGTGAAGTCACCAGGGAAAAAGTACAACCAACTCTAAATACCATAACTCATATTTTCCCATAGAAATTCTACTCTTCCTTAAAGTTGTCTTTCTTCCTAGTGAAAATTTGAACTCTCACTCCCTGACAATGGAACCAAGATGTTATCACTCAAAATATCCTTTGGTTTTGGAAGGATAGTTCCAATGTAACCTTTCAAACCAATATTTAGTAGGAATGTTGGTTTCTTTCCTACTAGAGAGGGCTCTCTCAACAAATATATACAATGGCTAGAGGTATTCTCAAATAAATAAGTTTAATGATGATATTGGATTAAAAAAGAGAGTGTCATTGGGAATGGATTCAAAATCATAAGTTTTTATAGATAAACACAAATTTTTTCAACCAAATTTATTCATAGAGGCGGGATAGTCACTCATTCACAGTTGAGTTCCTGATTGTCTGGTGGTAAACAAGAAAGATGAACAGTCCATTAATATGGCAACCAAAAAATGAATCCAATATTAACTTTAGAGGAATTTTTTCTATCAATACTTGAATCCTATGAATTAGATAATATGATTATGAATTATTATCCAATATAAACTTATTAAAGCATGAAACACAACACAATGGAAAACATAATAGTAAAATCATTCATATGAGAAAAGGAAATATAAACTATAAAACAACAACACGAGAATCTTTGATATGGAAAAATTCTTGCTTGGCTCTGCAAATATTATTAACTTGAACATGCTCAGTTACAAAATGATTTTCACTTTGATGGGTTCCAACCCCAATTTCATTGAAAATGTGATTTTATACGTCAAAAATCTCTTTGAAATGATACCTAACTACCTACATTCTAAAAATAGGCTTCTTATATCTTCCTTATTACATATGTAATATAACTTAATAAACTAAATATTCCTAAACATTAGAAAATATTTAGCTCCAAATATATTAACTCCACTTTGAAGTGGATCTTGACATATCTTCAATTCAATCCTTAGAATGGATATCTTCATTGATGCAGCCTATACTTAATTTTCCCAAACTTATCAATGGTTTTACATTGATATCCATATGGAACTTCAATATTTTCCATTTCTTTAGCCAATACTCTTAGCTACATGTGACCTACATATGAAATATGTGGCATCTTGACACCAATAATTATGAATGAACCCAATATCTCAAAATCCACAAGTAGTTTGTCAATTATATATTTTCCTATCAAGTAATGAGTCATATCTTAAATTTTTTTGTGATCCAATCTAGACTTAACCAATAAATCATGTTTCATATTGAGATATCAACTTACCATCTTCATCCCAAAAAGAAGGGTGGCCTTTTTGAAATAAGTCTTTGAAATACTTCACATGTTGTATCATCTGGTTATATTTTTCATGGACACTTTCAATATGATGATGTTCCCAAATAATATTCCTTTCCCAATTGATTACTGTAATTCTATCCTTAATTCCAATTGTTTTTTAATTCTTCTCAGACACTGTTTAAAGAATGTTTATGTTATTCTGAGTTGTTTCTAGTGGTTTTTTTGTCTAAGGTCTCCTTTGTAACTGTACATCTATTCTTTGCTACACCGATTACCTCCTCTTTATCTTTAATAAAATTTAGATAGGGGCTCATTTTTTTAGCCTCAGTAATGATCATATCCAAAATAAAATGTTTGGCCCCTTGCAATGGCAGTTTCCCTGAAACCTTCTCTATTATTTTCTCATTTTTCTCAAGAATATCTTTATTCTTATTCTCAAAAAATCTCCCTTCTTCTTCCTTCATATTAATCATTTCATCTAGTATTTTATTTTTTGCTTTCAATCCATTTATCTCTTCATCTTTCAAGCTAACTTGTGACATATCTTGAACTCTAGTTTATGTGCTTGTTTATGTACTTGGCTGACCTATTTCCACCTGACCTCTCTTTTCTTTCTCTTCCCTTTAATTTTCCAAACTTAATATATTTTAATTTAATACATCAATTTTGGATATAAGGAAATCCCTTTATTTATCCCATTTGGATTTTTTCTTCAACAAATTTTAACAGTTTAGCTTTGCTATCACTCAATTCTTTGGACAATGATTATTTTTCCTTTCCAAAATGTCAATTTAGAAGCCTGAATCAATTGGGTGGATGGAATCTTTAGTTTCTTCTTCAGTAGTTGGATAGTGTTTTATTTCTTAGCTAAGATACTCTTTGTAGCTTCTCCTCTATTTGGCTCACTATCCATAGTTAGAATATCACCCTCAATCTTCATAATCTATTGTTGATATGTCTTATTTTCAACTTTCTCTTCAGTTGATTCTTTAACCTTGATAATGTAGATTGTAATTTGGAAACATTTAATGTAGCCTTCATAAAATCAGTGTAAATCACTTCTCGATTTTGGTTATGTAAATGAATCTTATCAGGAACACGATTTTTCTATAAGTTGAGTCTCATTTCTGAAACTCTATCCTGGGTAGCCACTACCAAATTTAGGGTATTTTTCACATGATCCTTTACAATGACCAGTGAAATTTTTTTGTCAGAAATTGCCCTTACCTTAGGAAAAAGATGCAGATATTTTTCTGAAGAAACCTTTTTATCTTGACCATATTTAGCATACAAGTCATTTCATGACTTGTACCTATCCATGGAACCACTCTCTTGTGCTTTTGCAAAACTATACTCAAGAAGTTGAAAAAATAGGCCTTCTACCATGTCTCTTTCATCTTGTTTTCCTTCAACTTAAACCATATCTCTATCTAAATCCACTTTTAGTCTTTTTTCTACCTTTCAATCTTCATCTTCGATCTCAATTATCTCTACAAAACTTCTCTTGCTAGTAATATCAACCTTATTGGTAGTTGATATTATCATAGTTGTTGACTTCATTATGGCAGAGGGATTTTACTTCAGTCTCTCTGAACTCTCTACTTTAGGATGATATTCCATTAAATTGTATCTTTGAGCTAACCCCTCTATCTCTTAGTGATCAAATACTCTCCTTTTGTTCTGTGTCCTCCTCTATGATATGATGTGATGAGGATCATAATTAATCTACGTGGATTTCATAAATTTCATATCCTGGAGCATACCTTCAATCACTAGGAGAGAAGATTTGTTATTCACAATAAAATCACCTACCTTCAGAGGAAATTTGATCTTTGAAGCCTTCTTAAAATTCAAACAATGCTCATTCTCCACAATAATCCTTTTCTTGATAAATTCTAAGGAAAAAATTATGGGTGTCAAAAATGTAGGAAAGATGTATGGATGATGAACAAAACCATATACTTTGATAATGATGTGTTCCTTTAGAAGGAACTAGTATCCAACCCTTCTATATGGAATAAATTGCAATGTTTCTTGCATCATAAGTAGTAGTCTGGGCAGTTTATTTTGAAACATCACTCTATACACTTCTAACATAATGATATTCATATAATTGAAGGTATTCTTCTTGATCTCATAGGTGAACACTATCTCTGGAAAATGCAAATTCTCTTCATTGAAGAATAAGAACATCCTCACCAAGTAAGACTAGAACCTAAAATGTCTATTCATGTGTAAATTCACTAGCTATGAATGAATATTCTCAGCTAGGAATTCATCAAAATCAAGGCAACAATACTGAATCGACTCAAACTTGGGATGATACATACTCAATCGAAATAGAAAACTTAATGCGACCTCAAAGAAAAACCTATCACTATCCAACCCTAGAAAATGACTCACAAGGGATATGACCCATTGGGATTCCTCACTAAACAGTTCAATGTCAAGGGGAAAATGATCATTTTCAATGGAAATCTCAGGTTTAATACTCTTCAATAACAAATTTTGTTTTTATTTGGTTGCAGCATGTCTGAATTGTTCAATTACATATTCCTTGACAAAATATTCCAGGTTTTGGAAAACGGATTGGTGTATTGCTAACACATATCTAACAACCAATGAATTGATGGGACAAAGGATTTTAGACTTGCTTGAGTCCATTATAACAAGTTTATAATAGGAATAATTGGACACACACCAGGTAATGAAATCAAGAAATTTAAGGGTTTGGTTTGGACAAAAATAGAGAAAATGAGACCTATGGAATTTATGCAAATCGATTACGTGTGTTTCTAAATTATTTAATCCTCTCTTTAGCTCATGTACTGGACCAAAAGAGAGAAATGTTTCAAACAAATCTCCATCCCTTTGTTCAAAAATATTATCCATATTACGGAACTCTTGGACTTGTGTTTCAACTTTACCTTTGCCTTTCATTTGTAAAAATAACTTGGTGGGTTGATATATGTGGGCTACTTGAAAAATGAATCTTGAAGAAGTGAATCTGAATCTGCTTCCATAGGTGTAGGCACGTTCTTCTTGTTATAAAAAATACAAATGATATGTATCCACGTGACTTTCCATTTTTTATATGATCCCCAAAGGAGTTTTCGGGATCGCGAAAGGAAGTTTCTCCCTACAACCTTTCATCCAGTGAAATAATTCTTCGCTCAACACGTGGAAGGAGGTAAAAATTACACTTCCACTCACCTATTTCATCCTTCTTGCGTGTTTTGGGTGAAAAATGAACCTCATCCATTGATTTCTTTCCCCTCTGATTGTATGTCATTGATTAAATATGAGCTTTAACCTTTTCCAATGGTCATTTTTCCAACCTTTCCCCATATTATTCATCAACCGACTTATCCCAGCAAATTCCTAGTCTTTCGTTGATCTCTTCATCTTTCAAATCTAGACTGTCAATTCCTCCACAAGGTACTATAAGCACTTCACACATTCATTTTATCCACTTTTTCACTCCAACGTACGGTTCCAATCTAGAATTTTGGTCTTCTTTTAGGTACCCAACCTATCAATTTCACGGTCATACTAACAAAATCTAATAACTTTTTCCTTACCTTAATCATTTCTCAACTTGGTAAACCAAAACTGTGCTAACAATTGGAACTCTTCCTATTAGTCTTTTTGACCATTGGTATACTTCTTTTTTCAATTTAGTCCTGACGTCCTACACTTATGTGATAATGTCCTCAATTGTTTTCAATATATCATTTCAAAATAGGATCTCGTCATCATTCTGCATGATATTTTCCTTCAGAGTTCCTATTTTTACCTCCTTTAAATTCATGTCTCCCATGACTTGGGGTAAACAATTTGTGGGTTCAGCTTATGTAGTTTGCAATATAGTACTTCCGGTGGTTGAAAATTTGAGATTTTCAATTTTAAACTTAGAATTTTTTTTCTAAACCTACTCAAACTTTTATTTGCACTAAATCATGTTTATACATTTGTTCCTTTTCCTCTTACACTACCAGTAATTCAATTACATGTACATGCTATGTTCCTAGGACCTTGAGCTTTTCTTCAGTACTTGAATTTTTGTGTTCTTTTCTTTTATCAAGGATAGAATTGGCATTGGAATGCTTAGATTTGCACCCAAGTCTATAAAATTTTGTTACAATTAAATAATCCTTAACTAATTTTCTTTATTTGTCATTTTTTCTTATTTTATCTTACTTTTAACATTGCTTACTATAGACTATAGTGTATTAGCATTCATAGTTTATTTTAGCACATCTTTGAATACCATCTCTCCTAGATGTATGTTCCAATCAATCTTATTTGTGGGGATGAGTTCATTTATATCCACAACGACCTGGTTATCTTTATAATTTGTTGTATTCCTTGTACCTTTGTTGTTGTGGGATCCAAGATGTCCATTTTAAAAATTCCTTCATTCATATCCAAAGAAAAAAACAATATGGATTGCTCTACACATAAAATTCAAGAATTAGGATATAAATCCCCCCTTACTTGAAATTTTTGGTTCTTAATTTGCATACAATGAAAATAGTCCATATTTTAATTATGAAGTCTCTGGTGCAGAAGATGATACCACTTTTGAAGGAAAAGATGACGTGTGGAGTTGTTAAATATTAAGAATATGTTTGTTGCAAGTGGCCTCTTGTCCTTGGTGGTAAAAAATAACTCCTTATAACTCAACCCAACTTTTATTACTTCTAGGTTGTTCTTGAATTTGTTCCTTTGTCTCCACATCTAAATGAATTTCTACTACTGATCTGTTTCTTTTGTGGCGTTTGAATGAATTATGATTTATGTTTTTTTCCTTCTTGCACAATCTTCTTAACCTCCTCCTATGTTTCCAAGTTGATAATTTTTTCTAGTTTCTCATTAGGTTTATGAGTGTATCTATCCAACTTGAATTTATTCCTTTTATTAGATGTGACCTTATGAGGATCATACATCCATTTAATTCCCATTACGATATTAAGGTATTTTAACACATCATCAATAATGAATTGTGTTGTTCTTGAATTGATAATAAAAGGACCCACCTCCTTTGGAAATTTGAAAGTAATAAGGATTTTATTTTTAACAAAATGAATGAAGTATGAGACAAACATTTGCATGATATACTCTAAGGAAAATATCCTAGGTGTTAGGAAAATAGGTAGCACATAGAGTTTCAATTCAGAACCATAAGTGTGCCTTTCGTGTTTTCTCCTAGTTCAAGGTCCATTGGTGTGGCATTGTATTCTTCATTTATTTAATAAGGGGGAATAGGCAGGATTTATTTGTCTTGGTGGTATCCTCCTTGGGTTCTTGATGTTCTGTCCTGTCGTGGGTTGGTCTCAAAAAATATTTGGTCATCTGTGATAGGATTATTTCATTCCTCAGGCTAGTCTTGAATAATTATCTCAATTTATTCCTATGTTAAACAAAAATCATTGGTAAACCATTGATTTTGGGCATATTTTCATGGTTGAAAGTAGATATGGTGAGCCTTGGAAGAAAATTTGATATTATTCCAGTACCCTTGGATAGTCTCCACGCAATCTCATATTGGTTTCAAAAGTGATACCTTAGTGCATCAGCATGCAAGTAGAGTTCAATATTGTTTTATGTTTTTCGGAGTCAGTTATTCTTCTCATACAACAAGTTTTGGTAGCGCAACCCCCAACATGGAACAAGCATGTCCATCCCCTAATTATTTGGTGGCTCAAACAACAACCAAAAATATATCAAAATTAGTATCCAGGAATAAGTAATTGGATTACCTTTTTCTAGGGTGTGAGTGGTCTGCTAACATTTCATTGAACAGATATGTAGACTAGTTCATCTACACACTAGTTGCACACTTCTCTACTACAGTGATGGTACCAATAGTGCACTAGTTTGGTCACATATTTCTGAGCATCTTGCTAGAGACCACTTTTATTGCAAAATGAAAACATGTATCACTAATACAGACGATAAAAAAAGTCCCTCTTATCTCATGCTTGATTCTATTTCTCCTTCATTCTCCTGACTGGGATGGGATCCTGCTCCTTTCTAGCAAAGAACAATGTTGTTTTGACCCCTTCCTTAGGTAGCCTATTGATCGAAGAAATCAGGTCAACATCGACTGAAATATGATTGTTCAACCATAAGTGGCCTCCATGGAAGTAGACTAACAGTTTTTTTACGCATGTGTTGGTGAAAAATATTGAACAATTTATAACATATCCAATGATTTAATTGTCAACCTGGAGAGATCGTAAACTTAGAAGCGCAAGAAACATATACGTAGGATGGAAGTGATACTAACCTATTCTACAACTACAATTGAATCTAGTTTATGAAAACAGGAAATTGTATGAAAATAAATCTAACCTTAGAAAGCATGAAATTGCATAAATTAAATTTGGTAAAGAAAGATTGAAATTAAACAAGGGAAATATTATATATATAAAAAACATGTAACAGATGACAAACGATAAATAGATGTGAGCTCAGGACAAATCTATACTAAAAATTCATAAGAAAGAAATCACTGAAAATCTATGTTAACAGTTCATAAGAAATAAATCACTGAAAATATATTTTAACCATTCATAAGAAAGAAACCCAAATTAACATGAGAGAGAGTAAAAAGATTTGGATTAAAGCATCATCTCCAATACATAACAATAAAAAATACACCCTATGACTAACTCTCAAAATAATTAAACTATTTCTCTACTTCCACGCCATTAGAGAGGCCTCCTCCAAAATGAGGAGAGAGCCCTCCTATTTATACATGAATTCAAGATAAACTACTCATAATTACAATCCAGTTTCCTCTCAACTTATCCCTCAAAATTCTCCAACATACCCACTTTTCTCTCAACTTATCCCTTCAAATCCTCCAACAAATATGGGATGAGATATCCTCTCCATATTTCCATAATCCTCTCCTTGAAATTAGCTTGGATTATCTTCTTTAAATCTTGAAAATATAGAGAAAACATTCAGGAATCTTTTGAGTACTCCTTGGTTGAAAGCTTCAAATATCCCTACATTACAAAGATCACAAATATATTTGAGATATATATGAAAAATATATTAATTTCTAATATTTAATCAAGAATTCTATTAAAAATACTCAAAACAAATAATTTGGAAAATGATAATATAAACCCATATGTATTATAAAAGTGGTGGATATTAATGGTTTTATGGAAGGATAAAATAAGAATAAAGGTGACAAATGGTATATGAAAGATGAATAAAATTTGGTATTTTTGTGACCAAACATTCCCCCCAACTTAACTTGTTGCATGTCCTCATGCAACTATGCGTTGATTCTCTTTAAAACTTTTGGCTTTGTAGATGGGCTTACATGATGATGGTATGTAACAGTAAATCATTCCATGATTTGAAGTGCATGAGTGGCAGCTATTTTCCTTATGGTTGGTTCTTGTGTGACAACCATGAATATAACAAATGTTGGTTATTGTGTTAACAACATTTTCTTGTTTTACTTGTATTTTTGCTACAATACATAAGATTTAAACGTATACATGCATTGGAAGCGATGAACCATCAATTTACATCAAAAAGCCTTTTATTCATATTATGAATCATGCAAATATATATAGATTTTTTTTTCAAATTGTGCCAAATCATACTTTGGGAAAGACATGTCGATTAATGGTCAATGAGATTGTGAATATGTAAAATGGTAATGAATAGTCCTCCCCCTCCCCCCCCACAACTGAAAATGTATTATGTGTATGAAAACGAGAAACAGAATGCAGTGAGGGAATTTTCCAAATTTATTTATTTCTAGCATTAAAGGAATTGCATGATTAAAGATTAGAAAAGAACATACCTTCACTTACCCAATAAGTTTATGAACTATACAATACGAATGTGGCTGCTGCTGCTAGATCATAGAATGTGAAGTGAAGGAACCTAAATTGTTTCTTAGTTGGATGAGGTGGAAGATGAAAGCTGGAAGTGGAACTGTGGTGGTACTTCATATGGTTGGAAGTATTCTGTAAAACTATTTATGGTGTCATGAAATATATATAGTCTTCACCTGCTACAAAACCTGATGGTACAATTCTTACCATGCGAACAAATGTGTCAATGTCGAGCATGGAAAGAAGTCATTGGATTACCGACCATTGATGAATGCCATTAACCAATGCGAGGCAATCTCAGCATTGATGTCAATGAGTGCCAAGGTACCTAAGTATGTCATGCAAAGTGCGAATAAATGAGCTGATGTCAAGCCACTTGCAATATCTAACAATCAAGGGACATTGATGTATTCCCATGATTGTTAGCAAGAGAACTTTCCATTAAGGCATGCAAGCCTCAAGATACTAAAAATGAACTCTAGTCTCTATCACATATAAGGTGTTGAGGTCGATGGGGAAATAATTTTTGAAAGGTGGGCCTTAAGGAATCCCACATCAGTCAACACAAGTTGTACATAATGAGTGGTAGGATTATAGATGAAAGATCTCACATTCAAACAATTTTTATGGCAAGGGAAATAAAGCAATGTAGTCATGGAAAGGGAGATGAATGGTTTTATTCATAAGGAAAAAGATGAACAAAAAATGAGGATAATGTGTGCGACTCAGAAAGGTAGACATGCGAGAAGTCATGATGTATAAGGTAGTGAAAAAGTAGACTCTAACATGGATGACGAATAATCTTGGAAGGAAAAGGGTAAATAATCATGACATGGCGTAATTGGTTTCTGAAAGGATTCTTTGTGGCAGAAAAATGTCATGAGATACATAGTGGAAACTCAACTTCTTCAAGCTTTTAATGGAACATTTTTCTGAAACTTTTCTGCAATTCTGGAAATGTCATTCATTCATCTTTGAACCTACAAAAAGGTTAGCATTTTCCTGCAACAAACTTGTGAGCGCATTGAAAATATAGGAAAATATGTGCTTAACAAACCAAGTTGAAGAGAATAAATAAAATGCTTTTATACCTGAAAGTAGCAACCCTTCTTGTCAAAACCTGTGTTTGAGTGACTTGTGAAAACAAGTTAGCGCAACGAACATAAAATTTGAGAAGATTCCAATTTCATTTATAATTTATAATTTTATGATTTTATTTGTTACCTAATGCTTTTTATTTATTTATATATGTTTTTAGTTTTTAATTTAATTTAATTTTTATTTTTGTAATGTTATCATAACCCTTTTATTATTATTTCTGAAGTTGTTTTTGTTATTTGATCTATTTACAAAAAGAACAAATTTTTATGTGATTTTATGTATATATATTAATGTAAGTTTTATTATGTTAATGTGTTTTTTCTCTAAAGTTTTTAATTATTTTGCAAAAAAAACAAAAAGAAATTGGAACAAAAAGCAGATTTTTTACATCCTCCTTTTACAAACATTAATGCATCTTTATGTAATGATTGAGCAATAGAGAGAGAGAGTCGACCCTTTCAGTGGTTGAACCTCTAAAACAAGACTATCTTAATGATCTATAATAGAGAAGAGTGTGAAAAATAAGTGATAGGTTTGGAAGTTTTTAATGACCATGCAAATACCCATCTGAATGAATATGTGAATACCCATCCGATCCTTCACTTTTTAAACAGATATGAAAATTAGTTAATTAGATAAATGAGTACATGAATTACAAAGAATGTCAAATATGAAAGAAATGCAGCTTACCTTCCCCAAATCAAATATGTGACAAGTCCCACTGTGTAAAAATAAAAATCAAGAAGAAAGATTAGTTGCGACAGCAACTGCCTTCGATTTCAAAGAAGATGAAACAAACTGTGATTTAGACCTTTTGTATTGGGATTTCAGATTGTCAAAATTTCTTTCAATTGGTGGACGATTATCAATAAATTGGCACTATTCTTTGTAACATGTGGTAGCATGTTATGAATAGAAAAACCTAATGCAATGAAAGTTCTCAATGTCTCTCCTTACACGGGTAAGGCATGGCAAAAACTACTGATGAATATTTAAAATCCTCCGTATCCATATTAAGGTTCACAATATGCATAGAATGACCAATATTCTCTTAGTATTGTAGTAATAAGTTGAATTACCACTGCCGACAGGACTAGTGACAAGTTGTGCATATCCTATTGTTACGATATTATAGATTCCTCTTAGTAATAGAAAATAGAAGAAAAAAAACACTATAGAACAAAGGAACTAAACAAAGAAATAATTATAACATGATCCATCTTAGTTAAAAGATTTACATGGGACAATTCAAGTTGTACCATCGCAAGAAGAGATACTTCGTTATATCTGACACGAACTGGAAATCAAGAAAATATTCAATATTCAACATAAACATTATAATTGCAGTGCTGGATTTGATCAACATATGTTCGAAATGCAAGAAGTGTGTGATTGGAATACGTGCATGATATAAAAATGAAACCAGGACTCTAAGACATATGGTGTTAAAATCGGCCTGTGAATTCATTTTTAGTAGAGTCATAAAATCTCAATCCAAAACATTGAGAAATAAATCACGTTGTTCTGGTAGGGATAAACAAAATCTTGAATTCTCTTTCTTCACCATCATTTAATACCTTTCTACAAGAATGATGTATTCCTGTAACTATCTACTGCAGGAAATATCCATTCTAATACCAGAGTTACACATGAATTCCAAAGTAAGCAATCACATGCATAGCCAATTCACCATTGTGACCAAATACAACCATACATTCCAATATCAAGATGTTATAATTTAAGCGCATAAAAATGTTGTCCATTTATTAGATTTGGCTTGATATACAATATGGTAACACATCCCAAGCCTCTCTCCCACACTATGAGTGAAGAGATAGATTTGTATATCTCTTGGGGACGATGTATCAACACTTCACATAGAAATACACATGCCTCCATAATGGTGGGCTAAAAATTACAAAGAAGAATATTAATAGTTTAGTGTCCATCATGACTAAATGAAATATGATGCAGAATGTTGACCAGATGATGGATACGTGGAATTCGTCCAGGGAAGATCCGGTGGCGTTTCCTATTGACAATTATTCATTTTTATCTTGTCTCTTATGAAAACAATTATTTTATGCAAGATGAAATCGAGAATAAAGATAAAAATCCAGTTCAATCTTGGCTTCGTCTAGTTTTATGAAATGGACTTCCTCACAAAGTCTATAATCGTTGCAAAGATGTTGGCATACCTCTATAGTAGGTGTAAATCCTGGTACATGGATGTCTATAGGAACAATTTAATCACAGCACACAAACAACAAAAATAATAATAATAATCATAGTTACTCTCCCATCTTCTAGCATAAGAACGTGCTGAGCATAAACACATCCTGATGACTTGTGGAAGTATAAAGTAGTAGCATCTACTGGCTAAAATTTTAACTGTATGAATGAAGCAAAGTGTTTTCTTAGTAATATAGGATGGTAATATGAAAATGCAAGCAATTGGAACCATACCATCTTATCCCAACCTTTGAATCCCGTGATGACATCAAACTCCCATGAATTACGTGTACATGGAGGATGCTTCGATCGAAGTGGAGCGTACGATTTTAACCCTACTATGAGGCAGAGAGATATAGTGACAATCTAGAAATCGATAAAGTAAATTAAAACATGTGAGAAGTGAATAAATTAGGGGAAACAATATTCTGTGGTCCAGTCCATGAAAGGGAAATGGTAACTACTGACCCCCGAAGGAAGCCTCTATAATATTTAAACACCTCTTTCACATGGCAATGCTATCTTTAGTCTAAACAGAAGGGATAATAAAGATAAATGTTTGTTCTTGACAGAGAAAAATAGGTTGCGTGCATTCTATGCAATGCATCCTCAGAACAAGAACATTTAACTCCATGAACCCACAAAATATTTAAAACATTATTGAAGAATAAAAAATTACTTATGGGCGTGGACGGATGCCTATCTATAGTGGAGAATAGACACATACTGATCTATATCAAATGATAGATAAGACTCAAACATTTTCTTCATAGTCATTGAATACAAAACATCTCAACCCGACTGTCATCATCATAGACGACCTTAGCTCTCCTAGTGTCATACTGACTGGCTTATTGCGGGATTTCAAGGATTGAAATCCTTCACTTCCATATGTGATAAGAGTTCATTCCCAAATGAAATATGATAGGGAATTATCACCAGATGACAAATGTGTAGAATGCGTCCAAGGAATATCCAAGGATGTTTCCTATTGGCACATGTTTCTATCTTGTCTTGGAAATGTAGTTATGAAAAATAATTATTTTATGCCGAATGAAACTTGGAACCGCTCAGTAAGAAGTGGGATTTGGTCTTGTAACCTCTGGTAGGAAACTATCTGGTGATCAATATAGGTGGTGTCCATCAATTTCTGTAGGTTGTTGCAACAAACTACAATATCAACATGAGATCTCACCATATGTTTATGTGGAGAGTGGATTAAAGAGAGCTGCTAGGTTAGCATGCGAGGGAGGCGGGATCGTTGGAAACTAATGATAGGAGAGGGAGTATGATCCCATAACCACTAGTGATAATCATATATAAAATTAGCTCATAGATCTCAGAAAGAATCCCTTGAAAGATAGAATACAAATCAGTCAAGCGACGAAATGCCAAAAAAATTGGAATTTGGTTGCAAAGAGAGGATTATGATTGTGCCTCTGTTAGAGCAGGATCCTAAAGATCTCGTAGGATCAATATTTGAAACTTCCACAAGGGATCCATCTGGTAGGTATCGTTTGTTCTACGTACATCAAGAATGGAACACTCAATTAGACTTGCTTGTCTCATCCTATTCTAAATATGACAAAAAAATGGTTTCATTTAGCTCTCTGCAAAATATTTCACTGTCTTTCCATCTCCCATACAGCTTTTCAAAAATAATCTTGGAGTTATATGAATTTAAACCAACTGGAACTCATCTATTGCGATCTGGAGGGATATGTTCCTGCCCTTCCATTTTACTCTTGAAGGATATTTTCTTCCCCTTTGACCGATTGAAGTTTAAAGGCATGAGGTGGTTACATAGGATGAATTTTCAACCACAATATCAATAAAGAGTGATATGTGGATTGATAGAGAAAGAGATATTGATGAATGTGCTCTGCGTAAATTCCATCTTAGGAGGCGATTATCATTCCAATCAAGAGATAGTTCACAAAACAGTTTAAAGATGGTCTCCAGGCCACCCAAGGAGTGAAGATTTGGAAATATGCAGGATTCTATTTTATTCCAGACTGAAGGATGAAGGCTAGTGATGAAATTGTTATGATTAAGTTTGTAGGTTGCACATGAAAGGATATTTATGTTTGTAGGTTGCACATGAAATGTTGTTTTTTTTGTAGGTTGCACATGAAAGGATGAAACATAAAAGAAAGGATGAAGTGTAAAATATTTACAACTATTTTTGAAGGTTTTCATGTGGAAGGATGAATGCGTAGATCGAAATATAGGTCGAAAGATTTGCCATTTTATTTTTTATTATATTTTTATTTTATTATTTATTATATATATATATATATTTGTTTTATTTTTATTTAATGTTTATTGTTTTAAATTGGAGGTGTCAATCAAAGGGTGAAATTTTTATTTTATTTAATCTAAATTTTTATTTAAAAAAAAACTAAAACAAACAAAGAAGCATATTAAAACTAAAACAAAGAACTATATAGAACTATATAGCTCTTTGTTTGTTTATTATTTTTTAGAACAAAGGTGACCCAATGGGTGGTATCTTCCATAATGCGATATCATATGTGGTGGTGCCTAAAGAGATCGTTTGGACCTTCTTAATAGTTTAAGGAGCACAGAGAAATGATAGAAGTGAGCTCGATATGACACGATCTCATGGATTTGTAGCGATCCCAAGAAAGTAAATGATCGATGGTGTTTTCATTTTTAGAGAGTCTGAAAATAGGAAGAAGACTCCAGTGTGGTATCTTTTTTGTTAATAGTCTCCTAAACTGTAGTGAGGATTTCTCCCCTACTACGTGTAGATGCACCAACATTAGCTCGTCCACAACATAAGGAAGAGTTCAACAATAACAATAACAAAACAATAAAAATAAATATTTTTAAGGGTTTTAACATACATATCAACTAACTAATGTGGAAAATAAAATAAACACACCTTTCTGAAATGGGTCACCATAGCCATCCTTGAAAGTGGTTCTGAAACTCCACGGTTTGGTTCTCCAATCTCATCCACAATTGGTTTTCAAGTGAAGGGAATGGATCCAAATGAGTACAGAGTGAACTCAACGTACACCATGGGAAATGGCATGGAGAAATATGGAAGGAAATGTATGTGATGTTACTGATGGAAAAATGACAAAAAGTGATCCAAAAGTGTTTTGGGAGAGTCCTTCATAGAGTATTTATAGTATGGTCCTAGGGTTTTTTGACCCATGGTATTTTATTGTCCATGGTATTTATATGTGGTTTTCTTACCCATTCTCTTTCTTACGTTTTTTACCCTTTTTAGTGTTTTTGACCCTTTTTGGGATAGAGTGGGGATAAATCATAATAAATGCTCATCATCCCTTCATCTATGGGAAGGAATAATGATGTCTTGGACCATTGCACACATGTCATGTATCGTGACATCTATATTTCAAGAAATTTCCACAAATCATGATCTGCAAATAAGTGTTTCTTCAAATTTGGAAGAATATCTTCCATAAGATGCATGCCTTTTGGGATGTCTAGCTTGACTAGAGGGTACTTAGCATTCTTGTGAATGAGTATAGTAGGAGAATCATCCTTTCTTGATGGAATATATTCATGTAATATTTCCATGATCTAGAGCCTTAAGCTTCATCATCATGTGTGGATTTGAACCTTTGCTTAGGAAAAACTATGCACCGAATCATCTGCTTGCATCTTGGTGGATTATTAGGGATAGTTGGAAACACAACCTCTAGAACTTCTTTGAAAATTAGTATTGAACTAGGAACCTTCATAGTTGAACCTTGAATAGTGCTTATATTTGATAGAGGGATCTCAATGATAACAACGTCTGGCTTAAAATAGTTTGCAGACAAAGATTTTGGCTCATGAAACCTAACAGTTTGATACAATCAGTAACAAGGTTTTGTTTGAGAATGAAATAGGATTCTGCACGAGTCTTTCAATCACATTGGTTTGCAATAAATGAAAAATGTGGTGTTTAATCCTTTCACATGGGGAAACATTTCCAATCATTTGGATAAACCTTCATTCTAAACAACACTTCACTCTCCATAAAAGTAGGCATTTATTAGGAATTAATTACAAATTTGACAAAAAACATGTTGTTGAAATATCTCGCTACTTGCACTTAACTGCAGTCCAACTGTATCTTGTGAAACTAAGTATGGTGGGAATATGGTGTATCTATAAGTATACTTAGCTGGTATCACAAGTAAGTTTGTAGGAATTTGATAAGTGGGATATTGAATTTTTGGGTCCTATTAATTAACCAGGAAAATGAATGAGTGCATGATATATAATCAATGCGACATACTATTTGATCAGATGGGTCTAAGCAGTACTAGTTAGAGATTGTAATGTCACAACTTTTGCAAGATTTTTATTCGACTATGTCGTGACCAAGTTTTGATTCCCATAAATGATGATAAGTGGCTAGGGTACAGATTTGTTAATCAACATATTGAAAAACTAAGAAAGGAGTTTTAAATTCAAAACAAGAAGATGAATCCATATCATCCACAAGAAAATGACATTGTCGAAGCATTTAATAAAATATTAGAAATTGCATTGACTAAAATATGCAATGTTTAGAGGGATGATTTGGATCACGCGATACCTGGAATCTTATGGTATTATCACACCACATGCAAAACGATGATAGGGTACACCCCATTCAGATTGGTTTATGGAAAAGAGGATATTATGCCACTATAATATATTATACCCAATCTTAGAATGGTTTTGATTATTAATATGACATACAGTTGAAGAAATATTGTCTCAACTAGGACAAATGGAGGAAGATCGCTTTATTTCAGGTTATCATCAGCATGTTGAGAAGGAGTGACATAAGTATTGGCATGACCACCATATCAAGCTCAATCAATTTAGATAGGCCCAATTTTTTCCTCCTATATTATAGTAAACTTTTTAAACATCACGGTAAGCTTCGAAACACTCATTTGCAGATCACGATTTGTGGAAATTTCTTGAACTATAGATGTCACGATACATGACATGTGTGCAACTGGTCAATAAGGGAGTATTCAACTAGTTCTTATGGAGTGGGATTAAGGACTGGAAAAGTCGGTAATTTTGTCGTTAATGCATATGCCACATTTTTGTTGCACTGTAGAATTTAATACATGCTATTTGGTCACAAAAATACCACATTTTATTCATCTTTCATATACCATTGTTCACCTTTATTCCTATTTTATCCTTCCATAAAACCATTAATATCCACCACTTTCATAATAGATATGGGTTTATATTATCATTTTCCAAATTATTTGTTTTGAGTATTTTTAAGAGAATTCTTGATAAAATATTATAAATTAATATATTTTTCATATATATCTCAAATATCTGTGTGAGATTTGTAATGTAGGGATATTTGAAGCTTTCAACCAAGGAATATTCAAAAGTTTCCTAAATGTTTTCTCCATCTTTTCAAGATTTAAAGGAGATCATCCAATCTAATTTCAAGGAGAGGATTATGGAAATATGGAGAGAATATCTCATCCCATATTTGTTGGAGTATTTGAAGGGATAAGTTGAGAGAAAAGTGGGTATGTTGGAGAATTTTGAGGGATAAGTTGAGAGGAAAGTGGATTGTAATATAAGGGAATATTTTTAGTCTTTTAGTAATATGGTTATTTTTTTTCTTTAGTTGCATACTTAGTTGAGGTTATTCTACTAGAATTGATAGCTCTGCTAAATAAACTTTATATTTAATAAGTGCTAATTAACTCTTAAATAAATTATTCAACTTTCTTCCCTTCTTTGTCGTCTTTCTTTGGAATGAATAATCAAAACTTTGGGGCATTTCCATAATTGGTCCATCATCCAATATCAGTACATCAGTAGATGTCTAAGCATGGTTTCTATCTATGAACTCATCATGTGCATGAAACAAGACACGTTTCTCTTTCCAAACATGGAACGATGCTTTCTTTTGTGTCTTTGGTTGAACTATTGTATTTACCCATGGTGCTCCTTGATTGCCTTCAGTTGAACGCCCCCTCTTATTACAACAACAATATTAGTTTCCCGATGTTCGCCAGAAAAATTATGAACATTCCGGTTTTCATTTGGAGGTTTGTTTTGGTTTCTCGTGATTCTATAATTCCACTTAGCAATTAGTTGTGGGAACTCTTTAATAGTATGGTTCAATTATTTACAATATGAACATGTCGATGTAGGATTAGTGCAATCTCTAGAAAAATGTCTTGGTTGTGCACAATTGTAACAAATAATTTGACTGATCCTACGACTAAATCCTCCTCCTCATCCAGGGAGTATAAATAAACACCCCCCTTGACTTAAGGTATTGCATATGAGCTCACTCATCCTACATATGCTCATCAGTTTTCATCAAATATGTGTCGAACATCTTCTTCTGCAGCAACTAGTATTCTCAAGAGTATTTATAGTCATGAACCACAGATGGAAAAAATTTACAATATAAGATATCAGGTGTACTTACGATCTTATGTAGGTACAAACATTATTCATATCAATGACCTCTTATATAGAAAATTTGAGACCATGGAATCCATTGCAAACTTATTGTGTTCAGTGGTCCTGGTACAAGATAATTCAAGAGGGATGGGCATGAATCCTTATGATGGACTTCAGTTATGCATCTCATACACCATACTTCCTCCTAATTTTCTTTCCCTTTCTTGATATGTTGTATTTTCATTGTTATATTTCCTAGTTGTGACTGGATTTGCATCATTCCCGCACCAGTTTCTCCAACCAATGAAGCTTCCAATTTCATAGAAAAATCAAGAGCTTCACTTTGGGATACAATCTTTTACTACAGCAAGGGAACATGGATATTTGGTAGAATTGTACAAATGAACCATTCTTTAGGATGAACGTCGAACATCTAGAAACTCACCTTAGCAATTAGAGTCATAAACCTTTTGTTGAAGTCCCAGACAGACTTAGTCAACATTTTCTTCATTCATTTTTAACTCTGTAATTCATTACGACTCAGACTTAGGATTCTTGAATTCATCTATCAGTCCATACCAAATATGATCTAAGTAATTCCGAGGGGTTCCTGCAGGAACCACATAAAACTTCATGTACCATTCAAGATCACAACCTCTATAGGTTTTGATCATCTGAGCTCTTTTTATATCTTTGTCTTGGATCTATCTCACTACCCAAAAAACCTCACACAAAAACCAATGTTGGTCGGGGTCCTCCAATCCATTCCCATTGAATATAGAAAACTTTATGTCACTCCTAGACATCATGTGTAATTAGGGTATTGATGAATTTGTTCTAGTAATAGCAACTCCCTGAATACTGTCTTGGCTATTACCATTACTATGATTTCAAAATTCACACTTCAATACAATTCTAGGTATTACCTCAAATGCTGGAGATGTATGTGGGGTTATAGGTATGTCGTAATATTGGTATGGATATGGTGCTTATTCTTTGTCTTTGTAAATAAAATGATATTACTCCTCTTCATCGCAATATTCTTCATTGATTTATGGCACCAACTCATATTCCTCTCTTTTGGTCTCACTTCAACTCTCTCTCCCTATCACAGTTTGTCTTCTCTTTCTTGTTCAGAATCTTCTTCTACTCCTTAGGTGGACACCCTATTCTTCAATTTTTCTATCAGCTGCAAACATCTTGGCTCACTCTTTCCATCTCAGTCAAACCTTCATTCTGACATAACACATGTCCTCCACGCATAATCGTTTACTTGTTAGAATTCATCCTTAGGATCCCTTTTTCGCATACCGACATTTTTTTCCACAACTTTAAATATTTAAGGTATCAGCCTCTAGGTCCTTGGAAAAACCCCCTCTCCATTTCACTGTATGATTTGATAGTTTCAACTACAATCTTATTAATATATCCCTCCAAAATTCTATCGACCCAAAAGCTAACAACCCTATAAATTGGATTAATAACCCTTTCCAACCATCATATTAGATGAGGAGTCCACTTTGTGGGATCTCCACCTTGAAAAATTTTCCTCTGAGTTTCTAGCTTCTCCAACCATTCATACAATACAATAGGAAATTCACTAAAGAATATTTCATGAATATCTTAGTTGTAGTGGGTATATGTACCCTACTACATGTAGATGCACCAACCATAGATCGTAAAGAGCATAAGGAAGAGTTCAATAATAACAAAAATAAAATGATAACAACAAATATTTTTTAAGGGTTTTAACATATATATATAAACTAACTAATGTAGAAAATAAAAAAGACACACCTTTCTGAAATGGGCCACCATAGCCATCCTTGGAAGTGGTTCCGTGATCCGAAAATAATATCTTTTCTACTCTATGACGTTAACATGAATTGCATAAAGAGCATGAATGAAGCTCATAAATACATAAGAAGAGAACCAAACAACATAGACAATACACACATAAAGGAAACAAGTTGATAATGGAGTTCGTCCAGGATGGACTACGTCTCCGGGCTTGCTTCTCAATAGGAGGGCCGATCTATAATATCAGCATAAGGAAAAATACATGGCAATGATACAATGATACCTTGGCGACAATGGTCAAGAAGAGAACCGCTGCCCAAAACACAACAAGACTACTTCCAGCAACTCCGAAGCCTGAAGACAGTGTAAAACGAGTATAAACACTCGTACCTTCCTCCTACAAAGCTACGCAATCTCCCTTCTCTCCTTTAGCTACAAAGTCTCCACTCCAAAGCATGAGTGGAAATGGAAATCAAGGGGGTTTATATAGTTTGGCTTGCCCCTCTTCACATTTNCCTTATGGTTATAAATACACATATATTAGTTGGCATGTAATCCATTTATAAATATGTGGTGGCGCTCTAACCCTATGGTTATAACTACACATATCACGTGGGTCATCCACTCCAACGTGATTTTTGTGGGTTGGAATTGTAACAAATATTGTCGCATTGAAAACCATGGTTCAGGGCTTGCCCCGACCCCTTTTTGCGCCAATATAAACTTCCTCAAGTTTAAATACAAGAACCTAACCACACATACCAAGAACCACACGTATCCTAAGTGGCGAAGGTGCTCAACATTCTTTGCAGAGGTCATGGGGTCAAACCCTGTGGAGGCCATAATTTTGTATTAGATTTATTGGACAATCCCGTGCTGCCACATGGTGGCCTGGGATTGGTCCACCTCATGCCCAGTCAACGTCCAGTCAACCGCCAAGTCACTGTCCGTACTGCCACATGTTCAATATCCATTGGTTCGCATGTACATGCCATGTCACCTCATTTGTACTGTACGGATTCCATGTGTCACCCTGCCAGTGGTGCCACGTGGCACCCCCATTTTGCCAAATTTGCCTGTTTCATCAATACAACAGAACACAATAACTTTCTCATACGGAGTATGTTTGAGGTGAAACGAATGCCGTTGGAATCGTCTTTATGAGCCCTTCGATCTGGTGCTAGTTTTGCTGAGATTGGAGGACTTTAAAATTTTTCCTTCTTGGATCCTCCTAGATCATTCCTCTCGACTGAGAAGCTTTTGGCCTCCAAAATCCTTTACTAATCAACAGATAGGTGAGGGAATTTCTCCCTCACTTTCTCCTTCTCGATCCACTTGGATTTGCTTGGATGAGTGCCTCTGATGTCCACTCGAAGATAATCAACATCACCTCTACGAGAAGTCCTTGTCCTTATGTCCAAGATGACATCTTCCTTTAGCTCATCCATGTACTCAGGAGAAAATTCATCAACTGATGGAATTGAGACATTCTCCCTTTCATCCATGATCATTGGAGGCTCATAGAGTTTCAAGTTCTCCACATTCACCACTGAGTAGATCTGCATGTATGGCAGTAGCTCTAAGCGAAAGGCATTCATCCCAATCTTCTCCAAGATGGTGAAGGGACCATATCTAATAGGCTTGAGCTTCTTACCTTCTCCTTTCATCCTCTCCTTGTAGATGTGAAGCCACACTTGATCTCCCACCTGAAACTGATGATCAACTCTATTCTTGTCATGGCGAGCCTTGTACTAGGCTTGACTCTTCTCCAACTGCTCTTGCACTGCTTGATGTACCTGTTGAACTCTCTAAATGAACCTGCGGGATTTGTCTTCATCCTTGGAAGCGCTTGAATCAACCTCTCTCCCATAATTCAAGTCCAATGGATTCTTTGGCAAGTACCCAAAGCATGTCTCAAATGGCGAGCTCTGAGTCGAAGAATGCATAGCCCTGTTGTAGGCATGCTGCACATACTGGATCTATTCATCCCATAACTTAGGATGCTTGTTGCAATAGCCTTGAAGCAAATGGACAACTGTCCTATTGACTAACTCTATTTGTCCATCGGTCTATGGATGGAAAGTGGTGCTCCTCTTCAGCTTGGTGTCCATCATACACCATAATTTTGTCCAAAACTCTCCAAGGAATCGGGAGTCCCGATCCGAGATAATGGAAATAGGAAGTCCAAAGTGAACCCATACATGTTGAAAGAAAAGAGAAGCAAATTTCTCTGCAGTGACCTTATTTTTACATGGCATAAGAATACACATCTTGCTAAACCTATCCACTACCACATACAAGTAGTCATGACCCCTCCTAGACATAGGCAAACCCCCCACAAAATCCATG